>REGO01000060.1:5266590-5283691 GCA_010120015.1 Rhombomys opimus
ATATAACTCACAGGAGGACTCACATAAAATAAAACAAACAAATAAAAAGAGAAAAATTAAAACCAGAAGACATACAAATGCCAACAAATGCTCAAAACACAACAAAGAAATTCAAAGAACACGAGTCAGCAAACCAACATGTCACCCTACAAGTTTGTGACTTCTCAATAATGGAAACCAAGCGCCAAGACAATGGGAGTGACTAGGACCTACCTTAAAGGAATCAATGACCAGATAGAAGACTCCATGAGCGGAGGAGCAAAGCAAGAAAATCAGTTCAGGACATAGAGATGAAAATCACCAAAGCAGGCAAAATGGTCATTAACTTGAATGAGAAATTCAAAATATGGACAAAAGTTTCAAAAAGAAATTTACCATGCTGAAAAGGAATCAAACAAATTATAAAAATAAAAGAATTAATCAATCAAATAAACAACAGAAGGCATAATCTCCACACAAGACCAAGCTGAAACATAGACTTCAAAGACAGAGAACAAAACCAAAATTACATGATTTAACAATCACGACCAGAATATTCGACAACACCAAGATCCTTTATTCAAGAGACCAAACATAAGAATCAGGGGTGGGGGCAGTATGAAGTCTGAAGGCATAGAAAATATGTTTAATAAAATTAAAGCAAAAAGTGTGACACTTAAATGGACATCAACACACAAAAAAGGTATTGAGTGCCCCTAACAGCTATGATCTAGAGACTAATCTGCTGACAATTACAAGCAAAGAAACAATACCAAACTTCAAGGAAAAAAAAAAAAAACAAAACACCAGTTCATATATAAAGACAGAAACAACAAAATAGACTCAGATCTCCGATCAGTATTCTAAAATCCGGGGAAGTAGAGGATGACATATTTCAGCTGCTGCAAGTTAGTAACTGTGAACCGTCAGCAAAGCCATTCATTAGAGCTGAGGGGGAATATCATCCATCACCTTGGGCACAAACTAACTCCAAATGGATCAAAAACCTAAGTGTGAGACCCGGAACACTGCACTGCTGGAAAAAAACCTAGGCAGTGCCCTACAGCATGTAAGAGTAGGAAAGGACTTTGTGAGTCTGATTGCATTTGCCTAAAAACTGACAAGTGGAACTTCATGAAACTTGAAACCCTCTGCACAGCGGAAGAAGCCAGCAATTGAATAAAGAGGAAGCCCACAGAATGGGTGAGAATCTTTGTCAGCTACACATCCGATAGAGGATTAACATCCAGAATACATAAAGAACTCAAGAAAAAAAAATTCAAAACTGGGCCTGGGACCTGAACGTGGTGTTCTCAAAAGAAGAAAAGAATTGGCTATAAAGAATCTCAAAAACTGTTCATCATCCCTAGCAATTAGGGAAATACAAATCAAAAAAACTTCTGAGATTTCATCTGACCCCCAGTCAAAACGGCAAAAATCAACAAAACAACCCTATTAAGAAATGCTGTAGAGTGTGGAAAATTTAACACTCAGGGGCGGGAGGGATCTAATGTCTGGATGCTAGAGCAGAGGTTACCTGGACCTAAGGTTCATCGCTCTCTTGAGTATTGGGAAAGGGCAGGGGCCTCAGAGTTCGTGACTCCTGGACCCAGGTGATGGCCATGGGGACACTGGATCCAACCATCCCTAGCTCCCCAAATGTCCCCTCCAGTCTGGGAAGCACCAAAGTCGGTGTTTTGGATCTAGCCGCCTGTTTGCTCACAGCTTTCACAGTCTCTGATCTTCTTACCCTTTGATACAGAACACACTGGACGCTGCCATCTTTAAACCCCCCCCCAACACCTTAAGCTTTGTTCTGATACCTGTCACAAGGAAACCTTTTTTCCAAAACTGTAGTGCTTAAATATGTCAAATACAAACTGCTCAACATCCCACTCTAGAAGTCTGAACCAACCCCAGCTAACAGAGTTGTGTTGGACCAGATGTCATTCTTGCCTTGGATGGTCATTCCTCTGCAAGCTGCAGCATTTGTGGGGATCCCACAGACAACAAATGCCATCAAGGTTGTAGGGAAACAGGAACTTTGACTCATTCATGGGGAGAGTGTAAACTGCTAGAGCCACTTATAAAAGCAGTCCGGAGATTTCTCACTTACTAAAAGTGGAACTATTTTATGATCCAGATAGACCATTCCTGGGCCTCTACCCAAAGAGCTCTAGGTCCTACCACAGAGATCCTTGAGTGACCACGCTTACTGGTGTACTAACACTACTGTTTTTGTATGTTTATGTATGTATGGGTTTTGTGTGTTTATGTATGCGTGTGCCTTGATACACATGTGGAGGTCAGAGGACAGCTTTGTGGAGTGGGTTCTCTCCTTCACAGAGGGTCTTGGGATTGAACTAGGAAAATCAGGCCCACAAGGACAAGTGCTTTATCACTGAGCCATCTTGTTGACACCTGCTTTTTTCTAACAAACTCACTGCTTTATGAAAATAAGTCTGACATTAAAAAGAAAAACCACCAGCATAACTTCTTTCAAGTGTGTGTCAAGGAGTTACTTTTTCAATTTTTTTAGAAACAATTTCACTCTTTTGGCCCCTTTCTATACAACCACTTCATATTACTATAGCCTGGTGCCCACAGCTCACACTGAATACAAAAGTGTTGTGCCAGGAGGAGGCAAATCTAGAATCTAAATTTCCTGCAGTGTTTTTCCTCACTATTCCAGGCTGACGTCCAAAGAAGGGAACTTTTTAATGACTTTTAAGGTGAAGTTTGAGGCTTGGTAAACGACACGCAGCTATTCTTGTTCCCCACCATTACTCTTAACAATCAAGAATGTGGGTTATTTAAGGGACGGATGTGGTCATTAGAATGCCCGGGAAATGTTCAAGCAAAATGGAAGAACCAAGGCCAGTGTCCAAAGACATCACAGTAGCAGCAACTCTACAAAAATAAGTAGTCACCAAAAATCGCACAAATTACAGAGTTATAAATGGAACTGAACAAAATTCCTTTGTAATAAGGACATTTCTTTGCATTAGGACTCAAGACAAACCTGTTCTTTCATTAGACTTATTAGAAAAGACTACATGAGGCTATTAAATCACACAAATTTATATTTGCAGACTAAACAAGAAATTGCTAACTAGAAAAAAAATTATATAACTCTTAAAAGCTATTTTGTATTTTGGACACAAAATTTATTTAGAAGGGCTTTACTCACTGTAACTTCGTTCACTATTGTAAAAATCAATTCGTATCTCCGACATTCTAGAATCTAAAGATACACAAGCTATTCAGTGCAATCTCATCAAAGAATTGAAAGTGTAGTGGGTGGTGCAGACGTGTTGTCAAGGGAGACTGTGGAAACACAAGAGAAGAATGTCAGAATCCAACAGCGAGGAAGAAAACCCATCCTATAGGGGGTGACACAGGGGACAAGTGAGGGAGGGAGTGTGGCACCACAGCAGAGCTCTCCATGATCACACACCACAGTGTGGCATAGTCCTTTCACTAAGAGGCAGAACCAGTCACTCAATGAGTATCTACCGAGTACCAAAGATGTGGCAGGCACAGTTTCAGAGTGGGAAGATCAGTGACGAAAAGACACAACAAGTTCTAGCTTCCTGGGGCTCAGACTCCAAGGAAGGCAGGAAAGCAATAAACACAAGAAACACACATGTGGTCCACTCAACAGTGACAGGTGCTACGGAGAAAAATTACGCAGGTAAATAATGAGCCAAACTGGGTCAAATGTGAAGCATGTGCTATGATCTTAGCACGGAGGCTAAGACAGACAGGTCTGAAGTTCCAAGACCTACCTGATTTTCATAGATTTTGTATCAAAAAATAAAAATAAAAATAAATAAAGCAGTCAAACGGGACACAAGAGAATACATATGCCATTTCCAGGAGTCAGGCTGAGAGCTACTGCAGAGGAGTGGAGTGGCAGGGACACGGGCACTGCACTCGGCTGAAATGCCTTTCTCTCGAGTGGGACGAAAAGGAAAACTGGTCAGTGATTTTAAAGCAATAAGAGGAAGGGTATATGAGAACTTTCGAATGTCTGGCAAGTACTGTAGACTGCATCTCACAATGGGAAGGTCACTGGAAGATCCGAGGGAGAGAAACCATGCACTTGCTCATTCTCCTTCACGCCTGAAACGAGATTGCTCTCCTGCTCCTCACTTCTCCAGGAAGCACTCACTGTGCAGCTACATAATATTATGTTCGAAATAGTGTTTTTTAAAGTAACACTATGGTAGGTGTGGGGGCATGTACTTATAATATTAGTACTGAGGAAGCCAAGGCAGGGAGCTGAGTTTGAGACCATCCCAGGCTGTATAACAACAACTGGGACAACAGAGGCAGTAAAAGGCAAGACCCTGTTTCAAGAGTAACAGCGATGACATTTAAATTTCTTTTTTAAAACACCATAGCGAACTGTCGCGTTAGAAAGTCATCTCCAGCAACAAAGGGATAAAGGGCTCCGTCTTATTCTGGTCTGGGGTGGCCCTTATTGTGTTTTCTAAACAATCTCACAAGCAGCCCAGGCTAGCTCAAACTCAAGATCTGTCCTGCCTCAGCTTCCAGAGTGCTCGGACTGTGTGCAGTCTATTTGGCTCCATGGCTAAGAGCACATCCTGTTCTTGTTGAGGACCAGGTTCAGTTCCGAGTACTCGTGTCCAGTAGCTAACAACCACCTGTAACTCCAGTTTAGGGGATCCAATGCCCCTGGCCTCCATGGGCATCTGCAGTCACATGCACACATACCTGCACAAACGCACACTTACAAAAATAAAATCTATCTTTACAAAACACCATATGTGAAGCAATGTAATTATTGAACAAAGTGAAACAATGCTTAAAAGGTTCATAATTGAATTGAAGAATTGGAGAAGGTTTCCTGAGGATCTGGAAATCAAATAAGAGTAAAAGAGATGGACCAAAGAAAAGCACTTCAGTCAGACAGGCATCAGGAAGGAAGTCTATGTGAACACAAATGTCACTGCAAATGCAATAACACTGAGACACTGGCAAGAGACTTCTTTTCGCATGAGACTTAATTCAATAAAATGCAAATGTCTATGAGCTACATTATTCTTTTTTCAAAATTAAAGCATTTTTAATATATCACATGGGAAAATTCAGAGCTTACATTTTTGTATATTCTATTGAATAAAAGAATATCAGTAGAAAAAAAAATGGTCACTATTTTTAAGCCACCAAAATGTTAATACATAGATGTTTTTAGGGGGAAAAAAATCAGACCAGCTTTCAAACAGTGCCAAAGTGAGGTGAACATTCAGTGATAGATAAAAGCACAGGGCTGGACTTTGGCAGATCTTGTGTGTTAGAAGCACAGTAACACAATTAGGTAACTGTTCACAAATGCAGTCCTCTTTAAAATGCACATCTGATCATGTCGTTCCCGGGAATGATATGGGAGCCTGCAATGATTTCCATTTTACAAATCAAAGTCCTTTGTACAAAATAGTATTTGCTGCCTGCTGACCTTGCCAGGCTCCACTAGCAGCCTCCAACCCACTACACCAACCATCCACCTCCCCAGCCTCCACCACAGTTCTGTGGAATGCCTACTCCTGGTTCTGTGGAATGTCACTCTCTATGTCCTTTGGTATCTGGTGTGTTCCTTCTCTCTCCTCTTCAAAGGGATCATTACATAGCTCAAGTTAACTCATCCAATACATTTCAAATCGCATGTCAAAAACTGTCTGCCTGATCTCATATTCTAGGTTTGGGCCCCTGTCACATGTTCCCAAAGCACCGAGTACTGTGCTTTCATGGTATTTTTACTGTTCAGAACAGTTGTTAATTTTGTGCAAATCTCAGTCTCCTGCTGCATAGGTTCCATTAGTTCAGTGACCACAACTCTTTTGTCATACCCAGAGTCTAGCATGGTACCGAACATAGAGGCAACTAATTAAGAACTTGCTAAGTTAATTGAATGGAGGCAAATTAGTCCTTGTTATCAGGGCGTCCCATGTACTACAGCATGTTTAACAGCCTGCCTGGCCTCCATCCACCAGATGCTAATGACAGCATACCCCTGTAGTTATGGCAACCAAGAACCTTCTTCAAACTCTGGGCAATGTCCCTCAGATACTGGGGCAAAATCATTCTGATCTGAGAAACGCGGACCTAGCTAGCACAACGGTACAACATAGTTTTACAAGACAGTCCTAACCAATGCCTGTTGTGTGGGGAAGACTGTTAGCAAAGCCACCTTTGCCTCTCAGTCACATAAGTAAGGAGGAGAGATATCAGCATCCTACCTATGGCCATCTGGATGTGTCTTATACAAAATGAACAAGCTATTTTGAACATAATGGACAAAGTTTTACTGCTAACACAGCAGTAACTATCAGCATTAACTATTAACGTAATTTCCAATATATGTGGATTTAAAAAAAAGAAAACCAGAAACCTAATTTACAATCCTGATGTGAATGTGGAGAGCAGTTTATTACTGTGTCCAGTTAGCAGAGCAAGAACGGTAGGTTCTTGGCCATATTTGCAGTATCAGACAAATGTGTCATCCTGTGGAGCAGGAAGCGGGTCTTAAATCCAATCAGAGAGCAGCTGATTACCCCATAACATCGGTGACACTGTTGCACCAATGAGGCTATGTCGCCATGTTGGTCACAGGGCTCACAGTTGGGTAAGACAGATGGTGAGTTTTTTCCACAGCAGCCAACATAACACTTTCCACTACTGCGAAAGCTTGTCAGCAGGGAGAAGGCTTCTTGGTCACTTCCTACTTGATTTCTCCATATCCTGTGAAAGCATATGGTATTTTCAGCACTAGGGTCTTATCGTTAACTTCTTGTAGATGACCAAGGACAGTGGCAAAAGCCCGTATTATTTTGGAGTCTCTGGAATGCTCCTGACCAACATGAAGGGAGTTACACTAGACCTGGAACTGGGATTTTTGTTTGGCAACCTATGGCATCTAAAAGCCTTGTCTCCTGTTTAGGATAAGTTTCAATTAAATAGATAATAGGTAGATAGAGAGATAAATTGATAGATACATACATACATACATACATACATACATACATAGATGACAAATGATAATTTATGAAGTTTGGGTAACAATAGATTCCCATATAGCTTTTTGAAATATCATTAGTATTTATTCCTTACCAACCACTCCTCTGCCCTCATCAGGAAGTTTCTTTGTGCAGTGGATAGCGGTTAATGCAGAAACTCACAATGGTCAAAGTGCAGAGAATAAGTGTCAGTGGAGCACTCACCCAGAAATAGTATCTCTCTCTCTCCCTCCCTCCCTCCCTTCCTCGCTCTCTCCCTCCTTCCTCCCTCCCCTTTTCTTTCTCTCTTGGTTCAAGGAATAGGGGGTGAAAAGATTTTTAAAATTTAGAGCTGAGGAAGACCAGAGTGAAACATTTTTTTTCTGGGCATGACAGGAGCAGGAATACTACTCACACACTCACACTAGCTGTGGTTGCCTGAAGAAGATCAAGCCAGCCAGCGTCTCAGCGTGTGCAGGGAGGCCTCTGGACAGTTGCTAAGCTTCTGGGTGGGGAGTGTGGGTTTGCTTTAAGAGTGTAACCCTGGCAGGCTGATCATACTCCAGGGGATGGCCCCACACAGATGAGTATATGGGCAGCAAAACCAGACTTGGTGAGCTGGACAGAGAGCAAGGAGTGGGTAGAAAGATAAAGAATGGATCTAGGAGGAGTTTAAAGGATAGAGAGAGGGGTGAATACAATCAGAGTACATTGTATTAAATTCTCACAGATTAATTGAGATATTATAGTTTTATAAAGCTCTAAGCCAGGCATGGTTTTGAACATCTTTAATCCCAGCACTTAGGAGGCAGAGGCAGGCAGATCTCTGTAAGTTCGAGGCCAGCCTGGTCTATAAGTGAGTTCCAGGACAGCTAGAGCTACATAGTGAGACCCTGTCTCAATAAAACAAAACAAACAACAAAAGAGTCATGGGCTCTAGTATTAGCAAAACCAGTGAACTGACAGCGGACAGAAGGAAGACAAAACATAGAAGGCGTGATAGCACATAAATATCAGTGGAATCTGGAAAAAGAATGACATGAAAAAGTCAAAGAAGATTTAGCCTGAGAATGCTAAGTTTGAAGCCATTTGTGGGTACAGTGTAGGAGGAAAGTTGGTTTGCACAGTGTGAGTGAGGAGGTGAAGACGAGAGCAGGTGATACCTGCCAGACATGTGAGCACAACGTTTGCAGACAGACTGTCAGGACATGCTGTGTCTCTGGTCCCGATGCCTCTGGGCTTCTCTTACTTCTCCACATCCAAGGCTAGCTTTTCTATCTCCTAACACTTGTCTACACCTCTCTTCTTCCTACTTCCCACTAATTTTGAGACTCCGATGCTATATCAGACCTTCCTACCTCTCTGCTGAGGATGCTCAGCTTAACCTCTCACTATAACCGTGAAATACATGGGGCCAGATTACTTCCACATATTTCCACTCAGGGTATATTAATTTAGAAGTCCTTTTAGCTCAAAACATGCCTCTGAACATGTCTGCTGCCCTTTATACATCTCAGTTACCTGAAAACAAAACCTTTCTCCCTGTTCCTATTTTCTAAGTTCTTCCAATATCAAGATAATTAAACTATCATCAACACTCCAAACACCAAAATTATTTCTCTCTTTCAATCCTCCGTATTAAAAGTCAGTGTCTTCCTTTGCTTCCTGTTGCTGTGATAAAACACCATCACTAAAAGTAACTTGGGGAGGAAAGGATTAGGATTTATTTAGTTTACAGGTCACCATCCATTTTAGGAGGAAGCCAAGGCAGGAACCTGAAGGCAGGAACTGAAGCAGAGATCGTGGGGAAATGTTGCTTGCTTGGCTTGCTCCTCCTGGTTGTCTCAGTTTGCTTCCTTATGCAACCTGGGACCACCTTCCCAGGAATGTCATGGCCCACAGTGGGGGAGGCCCTCCCACATCAATCATCAATCAAAAGTATCTCACAAAGACTTGCCTCCATGGTACTCTGATGGAGACATTTTCTCAGCTGAAGGTTCATCTTCCCAGATGATTCTATCGTATGTCAAATTGAAAAAATTAAAAAATCTAACCAGGACAGACACCATCTCACTGAGTTTCCTCACTTGCTGTCTGAGTTCCCTCACTCGCAAAACGATGCACCTAAGCCAATGAACTGATGTACCTTTTAGCAGCTGGAATATGTTGGTTTTAAGCTAGCTTGGGTTAGTGGCTCTCAGTCCTGGCAATGTATTAGAGTATCTGAGAATGACTTATCAAACACAAAGCTCCTGTTCCCGCAGCCCCGCTGTCCGTGACGTCTAAAGACCTTCATACTTCAGTGTCTCTGAGATCACTGCTACTGAGAACTAGGGTTAAGACCAGTGGCTCTCAACCGTCCTAATGCCGGGAGCCTTTAATACAGCTCCTCATGTTGTGGTGACCCCCAAACATAAAGTTATTTTCATTACTACTTCATAACTGTAATTTTGCGACTGTTATGAATTGTAATGTAAATGTCTGTGTTTTCTAATAGTCTTAGGCAACCCCTATGAAAAGGTCATTCTTTTCTATAGCTCTATACTCATAAAATGCCAAATATCAAATTATGATGAATTTTTGCAATAATAATTCTTTTTTCAGTATGAGTCTTTTATTGTTCTCCAAGACACCCCAAATCATACTTGTAATTCAGGATCTTGTTTCTGGAGCAGGGTAACTTAGGTCTTATTCATCAGCCTGCTGCACTGTTCCCTTTTCAGACACATAGATAGCATCCAGAAACTTGCCAATATCCTTGTTTGTAACTGATGTGGCTTGCTGAATCACAGCCACTGAATCTGAAACAAGTAGTATATCTCCTTCAAGGATTAATTCATCCTGCTGGGCTTGAGAGACAGAACAAGCAACACCTGTCCTCATCAGAACCCTGCAGATGAATTTTTCACCCAAGAAATTTCGGATTTCAACTAAAGGCCCATTCTCCTGGATAACGACATTGGTGGGAAGTGAACATACACTGACCTCATCTTGTAGCAGAAGCCCACTGTAACACCCTTGATCATGTTCTGACCATGACTGCAGATGGTTCTGACAGTGGCCAGTTCCTTTCTGTTACTCCACCATTTGTCAACCCAGAGCCCCTTCTTTTTCTTTCCAAGAAGACTCAGCTCTACGTTGATGTGATTGCAGCCCCTCTTCTGAGTTCCCCTCGGGCCTCGATGGCTGTGAGCCCCTTCAGAGTGATGCCAATATTTTCTGGGATGTTGACCATCTGATTGCTGAGAATGGTCTTCATTCTTGTAGTTGATGGTGCAAAGAGAGAGCAATAATAATTCTTGAATACAATCCAGCTGACATAGTTTTTAAAACCCACTGATGTTTACACTTGACCTACTTTGTTATTGCCTGAAAGCTTAGGATAATCAATAAACAAACAAACAAACAAACAAACAAACCTTCAAATTTGCTTTTCATTTAGACAACAAACCAATTCTTCAATTCTACTCAACTGACTCTCAGAAGAGCAGAGAAGGCTGTGATAAGCTCTTCCACACTGAGTCCTCGCTAAGTTCTGTCCAAAGTTTTGGGAGGACACTGCTGTACTTCTAACTACTGGGGTCTCTTAGAGAAATATGGTCACCTACGTCCTCAGAACACAACCCAATCCCTTAGCTACATACATGGCATGTATGCACCTGTGCATCTTCAGTCTTTCCTGCTCATACAGACACTCTCAAAGTCACAGGTCATTTGTTCCACCTGGCTTTTGACTTGTCACTCATTAAATGAGGTCATGTTATGGACCTGCTAACAATATCTTGCAATTGGTTTGTTTTAGAACCTGAATTTTTGAGATTATAAAATAAAAAGTTCACAACAAACTCAGACAAACTGAAGGGATGAACAGTTCAATTGTCACACAAGTCTATCTTTATTTACTAAATTTCTATGAAACTTACTAATTTATATTCACACTCAGCAATAAATAAATCATGCAAATGCATTGGAATATAAACCACATTGATAACATTTTTGTTATCTCAATATCTACCTGTCTTTAAAGCTGAGAAATTTCTGCAAAGCAAATAGTTGCTAAAGCAAAGATTTACTAAGGAGGATAATTTGTAGAACATGTTTGACTACCAAGAAAAATTATATTAAATTCTACATGATTTATGACAAGCCATGCATATAAAAACCACATAAAGCATGTGCCCTCCATGTGCAAGGAATGAAAATGACTTTCTTTATGGCTGCTAATTATATCTTCTGTTACTATTACAACTATTACTATAGGTTCTAAGTACCCTTTGAGGTCAAAAGACTTCAAAACACCGACTGCCTCACTTCTTATCCAATGAAGACACACTATAAGAAAAATAAAAATCTTAATTTTGTTACTGCATGCACACAGCAAATATATACTACAAGTCGAGAGCTGACGAGACACAGCAGTCGCTGGTGACTGTCATTAGTCGGGCTGCTTTCAGTTCTTTTTCAGTTAGGAAGTCTAGAAGAGGCTCCGACACCTCCACAGCCTTTAGACTTCTCAGACTTTACTCACAAGGACTGTTCCTACAAATATCATTTCATTCAATAAATTGCTTATAAAATTTTCTACCTCAGTTGCCTGCCAAAGCATCTTATTGTATACTTCTTCTGTGATACATCATGCTAGAGTCGTATGAAGATAGAATTTGAGGGGATTTTTCAATGTTTAAAATATGAAACAAATTATTCTGGTATCTAAAACAACCTGACTGTGAAAGCAACTCCCACGCACATATGGGAATCCTTTGCAAAGCTATCACTTATCGGAGTCTAGGTAATAACAGAGGCACACATTTATTTTTGTATGTCTACTCTTACAAAACAAAATTTTTACAACATAACCTCTCAAAAAATGAAAATACTTCAAATGCTTTCTATCCTGAAATATTAACCCAATAATTCAAATATCTGGCTGACAGGATTCAGGACACAAACCTTTTCAGATTAGAATCAAAAGAAAAGCAGCTCTTCATTCTTACTCTAAGATAATTCAATGACTGCATGAAGATTTCAGTGTTAATAATATAAAATGAATTTGGTGTGTGGAATGAAAAATACTTCAGTAGTATAATGGCCTTAATTACAAATTCATTAAATAAAATAACTTGCCTTTTTTAAATCATAATCTTCTATAATTTTCAAAATTACTCACTTTAAATAATGCTTCAAAATTGGTTTGCTTTTCATCAAAAAACATTTGTCAACTGGGCAGGGTTACACATTTATAATCTCAGCACTCAGGGACTGATGCAGGAGGATCACAGATTAGAGGCTGGCCATCTTGAGTGAAACCCTGCATATTAGTTTTCTACAGCTGTGATAAAACAATGTGACTAAGTCAATGCACAGAAGAGAGTATATCTGAGCTCATGGTTCCTGAGTAATAAAAGTTCATCAAGGCAAGGATAGCAAAGCACAGCAGCGAGCAACAGACATGGTGGCAGGGACAAGAAGCTAGAGCCCACATCTTCAAATTGAAACATGTAGCAGAGACCAGGCAAAACTATAAATACTCAGAGCTTGTCCCCAGTGACATAATTCCTCTAACAAGGCAACACCTCCTAAACCTCTTCTGAACAGTTCCACCAACTGGGGACCAAGTATTCAAATATCTGAGCACACTCAAACACCCTGTCTCCAAAACATAACAGAGAAGGAGTATGGGATGGTAGGGGGTGTGTAAAATGCATTATCAATCATAAAACTACAAAGAAAAAGGAAGATGCTAGAAAGTATATTATATTTCATTAAACTATAATAGGCAATAAGTTTTCATAATGCTGAGGATAAACAAGGGCAGTCCCAAATAAATTAAAATAAAAAAAAAAAGAAATGTTGGTATATTTTTTTTGGCCTTGCTGGTTGGCTTCATAATTACTGCTATCCTATTAAGAACCCATGCTTGCCTGGCATGGTAGCACTGGAGAGGACAGTCAGGAGAGCAGGCATGAACCAAGGTCAGTGTGGGCGTCACTTGGAGGCCCGGTAATTACGTCAGTGTTAATAAGGAATATGTAAAACTACCCAAAAGAGGAACCAGGGAGCAGAGAGATGGCCCAGCTAATGAAGGCACTTGCCTTGAAAACTTCATAAGCAGAGTTCTATCCCCAGAACCCATGGTAGAAAGCGAGAACCAACTCCCAAAAGTGTCCTCTGACTTCTACACACATGCCATGCTTTGTGTGTGTACATGCCATACATTCACACATACACAAACACGTTTAATTTAAGAAGGGTAACCATATGATCTTTAAACAATAATTTAATGGCCCAGTATTTTTATTCTCTGCTTTTAAAGGACGTTAGAAAGCATCAAGCTGAGAATAAACATATAAACTTCAGCCTATTCTAATAAAAATGCTGAAAATCAAAGTTTAAAAAAATTAAGAGTCAGGCAAGATGGACCGCATATAAAAGTACTTGTGCCAAACTGGATAACCAAGTTAAATCCCCAGAACCTATATGATATAGTAAAAGAATCATCTCCTAAAAGCTGTTCTCTGACCTCCACATGTGTCAGTGCATGTGCATGCATGTGTACACACACACACACACACACACACACACACACACACACACACTAAGTTGAATTGGGTTTTTTTTTTATTTAAAGCACCCAAAAAGGAAGTGTATAAGTTTTAAAAATATGCTTATTATAAAAATAGCCAATTTCTCAATTGTATCTACAGAAGCCAGATAACCAGCAGATTTTTTTGAAATGCTAAGACTATGACTACTGAAATGGAATTCTATACTCAGCACAAGTATCCTTTCAAAGTAGGGCATAAGATAAACAAATACTCTAAAAGAAAAGCTGAGAGCTATACTTAGGAGTTGAAAAAAAATTAAGGGTAGAGCAACTTAAAACACAAGCTCAAAAGAAAAAAATAACAGAAAGGATAAGGGTATATAGCTCATTTATAAAACTTCTGGCTAGCACGGATGAGGTCCTGGGTTGGGGGATGGGAGGATCTTAAAGATTTAGGAAGGAAGAGAGGTGATAAGAATGGTAAAGTGTGAACATAACTAAGTGTTATTAAATATTAATAATGTATCGCAATGGAATTGTATGTAATGGAATTGTAATGTGTGTGTATATATGTGTATATATATATGTATGTATGTGTATATATGTATATATGTGTATATATATGTATGTATGTGTATATATATGTATATATGTGTATATATGTATATATGTGTATATATATATATATATATATACAAGTGGATGGTCAAAAGAAAAGTGTGTCCAGAGTTAATCTGCCCAAACTCCTAAAGGTAACTCTGGCAACTATAAGGAAAGAATCTTATTATTCTCTTTACCATAAGCAGACATTTTAGGAAAAAAGAGCACTGTTGTTGATACTGAGAAACTGTTTTCTCAGTAATGCGTCTATGAACTGGATGTGTTCTGCTTTCCTTGAAAACCTTCTACCTGTTTCCAATTAAATCTGGCAAGAAGAAACTGACCACTGTATCCAAGGATCCCTCTTCCTCTGGCCTCCAGTTGAATTTGGCCAACATCATGGCTGGCAAAAGGCTGGAGAGAGGAAGGGACACGGGTTCCGGGTTTCACTTCACCAACTCCCTCCCTGTGATCGCCAAAGTCGATAAGTAACGCAGCCGAGGACAAGAGTTCCTGCCAGGCAGCCCTCTACTGTAGGTGCAGCTACTCTGCCAGGATCAAATGATAAATCCTCTCTTGGTCTTTCATGTGTGGAAATAATGAGATTCTCCGGTGCCAGCTTCAAGCTGCATCTCCTTCTCTTGTTAGCTTCCGATGCTTGTAACACTACAGTCTCAGTCGCCCTGTTCCAGTGTGCCATCTACTTTCTACCATGACAATTTATAACATAAAAGGCAATAAAAATAGAATAGAGATGCTAAAGTCAGGACCATATCTCAGACTGTCTTATATCACCTATAAAAAATTACTAACAATGCCTACTTCAAAATGTACTGTTTAGCATGAATTGTATTTAAAGTACATACATTTCATTGTCATAAAGTTATAGACATTTGCGGGGTAGTGCTGTTTTGTTTTGTTTTACTTATACATTCAGTGTATACTAAGAACCAGGTAACTACCATATCCATCACCTCAGTCTAGGACTACCAGCCTACCAGCTGTTCTGATGAATGGATTGAACTGGTGTCAACCATAGTCCTCCTACTGTGCTATGCAGAATATTTGCAGTTGTTCCTCCTAACCATGGTGTTATTTGATAAAATAAGCTCAGGTTGGCAACTCACACAAAGCAAAGGTTAAGTAAATAAATTATCATGATGATTGATTATTCCTATTTACTTCAAAGGTATAATACAAAATTAGCCACATAACTATTGTCAATATATCTAAAAGTTTTTACTTTGTTTGCTAGATAACAGATCAGAATTCATACCAGAAAGCTAGGCCAATTGCAAAATGTGCCTTTTAAAAACTACACTTTGCCTACCACAAGATTAAAATATAAGTAGTGTACATAAATTTTCTAAGTAAACAGACATTGCATGATTTAGAAGAGAATGTTCACATAATAAGTGGTTCTGCTCCGATTCAACATTATTGAGGGAGAATAAAAACACAGTGGCACAAACTGGGATAACTCTTACTCCAGCTGGCTCCAGGCTGGAGTAAATTCTAACTGGTTCAAGTCAAAGCAAATCATCTGAATACATCATATACAACCGCCCTAAGCCTCCACCCCACTGCAAAAAGATGTATCAGAGAGAAATCAAACGGATATTTCTGACCAGTAATACTGAAAAATAAGGGCAGCAATTTAAAAACTTAAACCAAGAACAGATGAAAGACAAACCATCAAAATAAAGTATCCATCCTTCTGTGTTAATATTCTGACTGACAGTCTGAGCATGTGTGCCACTGGGAGTTAAATGGCCAAATACAGCCAGCAAGGGAAGAGGTGATGTGTGACTGCCAGACCCATTGCATGTCCTTCAAAGACAACTGAGGCTGCCGTCTGCAGGATCTCAATCCTGAAAACATATCTGGCAGCACCAGACATATGACTATCTTCCAAATCTCCGGCAAGTGAACAATAGTACCAGCAACAATAAAAGACTGGTGACTGCTAGGAAAATCTTTATTTCCCAGGACAGCTGTGTACAGACTCCCAAGGATAGAGAGAGAAATACTTAAGTTGTTCCCTTGTACTGCAAGGTAAGTGGTTCCAGTCCATCCCAGCCTTTGTGTGGACTATAGTTTAAGTCCTTCATCAAAGAAACCACACTTAGCTATCTTCCTGAATCCGGTCCCTTTAAGAATCACAATCTCTAACTCAGCAAATGAAGGAAGCCATTACAAAACCCTGCACACATGGGCACCAACTGATGCCTTGAATTGACCTGTTAACAACATTTTTACGAGGAAACACTTGAGTCTTTGTCTAGCTTTCTGACTTGGACCCAATCTTCTAAATAAGAAGAGGCATCCAGAAACAACTGCCGTTTTGTTGAGTGATTTAATTCATCACTATAATTCTAAGCTCTCGAAGGAAAATAATCACCAAGAGCAAGCCAACTGGCATACGTAGCAAAGAAATAGCCACAACAGCCATGGGTAGTACTAGGTGCCTGGCACTCTCCTAAGGATTTATGTGAACTCAAATTCCCTTTGAGGGAGATGCTGGCAGTAGATGCATTTTATACAAAGAAGGGGCTCAGGTTCAGAGGGTTAGCACTCTGCACGAGGACTCATAAGTGATGAGCTGGTGAGCCTGTGGCTGACAGTCCTCTGCACTGAGCACTATAATAACCCCACACTAAGAATGATTGGTTTTAAGTATTCCTGAATTGGAATGTCACTGAACTGAGGTAACTCTCCTCTCCTTCACCTTTTCCACTTATTTTCAACTCAATAATTCAGTCTACATTTACCAACAAAAAAAGAAAGAAAGAAAACTTAGAGCTGGGTGTGGTGGCTCAAGCCTTTAATCTCAGCACTCATGAAAAGCAGAGACAGAAACAGATGGATCTCTATGAGTTCAAGGCCAGCCTGGTCTACAAATCGAGTCTAATACAGCCAGAGCTACACAGGGAAACTCAGTCTCCAAAAACAACAACAA
>REGO01000060.1:5303273-5323011 GCA_010120015.1 Rhombomys opimus
GGGCCATTTATTAAAGATGCTTCCTTTTCCTTGGCATCTCTTTCAAATACTAGGTAGCTGAAGTTGTAAGCATTCATGTTTTGGGTCTTGGATTCTGTTCCATTTGTCTACATGTCTGTTTTTAATGCCAGTACTGTAACTTCTTAGCATAAGCATGTTATGCTAAGTTTCTATAAATTACTTTTAAAATTCTAATAAAGTTACAATGAAATTTTAATAATGGAATGCAGAAAAAGAAGATGTTTCAATATGGCCACACTGGGAAGAGAGACAAAGGATCCACAAGGGGCCTGAAGTGTGATTGAGGTTTAAATAGAAGGCCGAGGATTTGAATCTTAAGCAGTCCCTGCCAAGGCCTGCCTTGCCCACCACTGACTCATCACTGCCCGGCTTCCTTCTCATGCTATAAGGCTGCCTGTTTAGGACTGTGGGAAAGCTCTTTCTGGAGACACGGTCCCCTCTGCACTTCTTCTCCCAGCAGGAGATTCCTGGGAAAATTCCCATGTCTGTGGTGGTCCCTTGTATGGACAGTCTGGTAGTCGGATTGAGAGGTAAAAACGTCTCTTTAGAATATCTTCAGTTCCCATTTCCTCCTGGCCTATTACAATTCCTCACCCTGTTTTAAAATCCGTCTTGGGGGGAAATATGTCTGAAACAAATATAATAAAATGTTAGGAGAGGCCGAGGTTAGAGCACGGTTGGTGCTAGACAGCCATGCACACTCGGATAGTTGGGAAACTGTCTTCAAGTCAAGGTTCACTGAAGGATTGCCCCTCTAGCTAGCCGCTCCGAAAACTAACTATAACTACTTAAAACAGACCCTACGGGCCTTGAGAGAACTCTCGCCTCCGTAAAAGGTCTCATTATGTAAGTACACCTCTGACAAGGGAGCCCGAACAACATTTTTGAGATGCTGTGGCATTACCCACAAAGCAAGCAGAACGAATGACCTAAGAGCCTCTTAAGCTGCTTAAGTTGGGCCAAAAGGGTTTATTGCCAGTAACTTCCTGAGATCTGTGACTTATGGCCCCACCACTAATATGATATCAAATCAGACCCACCAGCATGAATCATTTCCTGGTGTGGTGGATTGGATGAAATGACCCCAATAAGTTCATAGTGTTGGGATCCATAAGCAGGCATCTCTATGGCCAGCCCCAAGGGACCTGACGAAATGGTTATCTGGCATCTGTGAGGCCACCTAGAAACGGTGGCACCGTTTCCGGCTGGCACCGGAAACGACCTGCGCATGCTCTGGGTCACCTTATACGAGAACTGGGAGCTCCTCCTCTCTCCCTCTTTCTCTCCTGCCTCATCCAGAGACAGTCTCTGTGACCCCTTCTCCTTTTCCTTCCCCCTTCCCTTCCCCCTTCTCCTTCCCCTAATAAATCTCCCACATGGAACGGGTCGCGTGGCAAGATTTGTGAACCCGCCATGTAACTCTCATCCCGCAGGATTTCTAACACCTAGAGTTCAGTGGTTGGACCCCAGTTGGTGGATCTGTGGGGAAAAGATTAGGAAGTGTGGCCTTGTGGAAGGAAGTGTGTCACTGGGGCAGACTTCGAGGTTTCAGACCCGTGCTATTCCCAGTTAGCTCGCTGTCGCACCCCACACTCGTGGCTCGAGCGCAAGCTCTCCACAGCCGCCCCCAGCACATGCCCACGCGCCTGCTGCCACGCTCCCCCGCCGTGATGGCCACCGACCCGCTGACACTGCAACCCCTAATAAAGGCTTCCTCTTAGAAGCTGCCTTGGTCACGCTGTCTCATTACAGCAACAGAGAAGGAACGGGGACACCTCATCGTAGGAAACTGGAGAACAAGTCAGCAGAATTTGGAGAGCAATGGGCTCAGAGAACACGGTACTGACGGAGCGGGGAAGCTGTCAGAGCTGAAAGAACGGAGCTCTGGGTACGGCAGCGCTTGCTGTGATCCCAGAGCGTCGGAGGCCGACACAGGAGAACACTCAGTCTGAGGCCAGCCTAT
This sequence comes from Rhombomys opimus, assembly GCA_010120015.1. Classification (NCBI taxonomy): domain Eukaryota; kingdom Metazoa; phylum Chordata; class Mammalia; order Rodentia; family Muridae; genus Rhombomys; species Rhombomys opimus. Next base: position 5,305,258 of record REGO01000060.1, read on the forward strand.
GCTTCATCACAAGACCCTGCCTCACACCAGCACGACGGAGTTGCCCGTGCTAGCCATTCCCAGAAAAAGCTAGGGGCCAAGAAGTTATGAAAACTACAATTAAATTCTTTCAAACATAAGCTGGTCTTATCCTTTAGAGGTATGTACGCATTATTTTTAATTCTCCAACTGCACAATTAGAATTTATGTACAAATTATGAAAATACTAGTGGTACTACTTTCATTTTGTTACTTATAATTATAATCTTTAAAAAGCTTTGAGAAATAGAGCCTTCCCTCAGAAGTATAGGTAACAACATCACAATGTGACTTTAGCCATAAGTAACAGTGTATACTACATGAAATTTACATTTTAATCATCATTTCAGTTATTGCTGAAATTAATTTGAAGGTTGCATGTGGACCAAAAACTATAAACTGGCACTGTGAAGCTATTGATAAGTTCTCTAGATACTTCCCGGAGAAAGGTAACTTTAGAAAGTCTTGCACATGGTGTAAACTGCCCATTTCAACTAAGTACTATCAATACCCCCGTCCCACCAAATTCCTACGTTCAAAATACACACTTGAGTTACAGTAACTTTTTTAGTAATTATATTGGCTCCTAGCCTGCCTAATACATACATGGCTCTAAATTTAACCTCTAACACCATGAAAAGTAAAGAAAATGCCTACATTAAAAGAAAATTATACCCCCCCCCATCTGTCCTGGATTGCAAAGGTGACCACCATGGTAGCTCCATCTTTGTGCAGCAAGCCGTCACTTGTGGGAAGACCAATCCCTGGATAAATATATGGGCTGCCGTAAGAATTACTCTCCGGGAATAGAAGCAGCTGACATGCCCTGCCACAAGGAAGTTTTTCTAGTTCTAAATTTGATGCAAAATGTCTGATTGGTTGAACTTAAAAAAAAAAAAATCTGATGGACACTGCAAAAGCTAATTTCAAATAGTTTAATTACTCGTTGGATATTCAAAAAACTATGATTGTTGTTAAATGCATAGCAATTAGAAATAAATGATGGTTCTTTCTCCCAAAATACAAGGAAACAGCTTTTTTTTAAAGATTTGATAATATTTGTTTAAAAGTATGAACACCGAAAGGGCTCTAACCTTAGCTAACAATATTCTATTTTTAAAAGGCAGCATTCTTTTAACGGGCACTCAGTGAACACAGCTCTTCTGTGGACATGGATGCAGCAAACTATGAGAGATTCAATGATGTTTCAAGTTTCAGAATGTAGGTAGCACCCATATCAACCTAGTTTAGCATCAAAGGTAAAGAAATACATCCCATGAGCCTGGCATGGTGGCCCATGCCTTTAATCTCAATTCTCAAGAGGCAGAAGCATGCGATGTCTATGAGTTCCAGCCTCAAAAAAGTGCACTGATCTGCAGATGATAATAAAAATACCTCTGTGGCTGGAAAGATGGCTAAACGCTGTGGAAGACCAGAGCTGGAGCCCCTGAAGTCTGGCTGCTCTCAACCCTCTGTGCATCCCACTGCAGGGGAAGTAGATTTTTCAAAAAATCAAGGATGAGGCTGGAGACATGGCTCAGCAGTTAAGAGCACTGGCTTCTCATCAGAGGACCTAGGTCTGTGAGCCACATAGTGTTTTTTAACTGTCTGTAATGCCATTTCCCCAGGGATCCAACACTCTTTTTCTAGACTCCCTGGGTACCACACAGACCCATGATGAAGACAAACATGTAGGCAAAACACCCATACACATAAAATAATTCTAAAACTCGGTTTGGGATGTGCATGTTACAGAGTGCTCATTCATGCAACCATGAGGGCCCCTCATTGGCTCCATCAGCAAACACCCAGCTCCGCATCCGGGGAAGAGCTAATCCTGAGCAGACAGGACAGCAGTCACTGAACACGTCCACAACACACATTCTACTCAGCAGAACTAGGAGGATCTGAGACTCTGCAGAGGCTCCACAGAAGGTGTTTCTAGGCTCCAGTTGAGCTCTTCGGTCCTGAAGCATGAGCTGAGCTGCTCAAGAACCGTTCAAGACTTTAACTGTTACGCGAACAACACTGGCAAATCATGTCGTGGGTTTAATATTGATGTCAGTTTTATTTTTCTTTCATTGTAAGTGCAAAATTGTCCTACGCTCTAAGCTGTTTAAACATACAAACTTCCGTAGCTCTGTATCACATGTCATGGGCAAGCCTGAAACAAGTTCCGAATTGCAAACAAGTGTGATATTCTCACACTCTATCAACCACTGGAAGGCATCCATTTTCACTCTGAAGAAAATCTACCAGGAAAAGTGTCCCCCTCTTATCTTCAACAGTAGTCGCCTGTAATTCTAAAGGGGTAACTTCTTAGAAGCATTACAAGAAAATAATTAATGGTGTTAATTAAGGAATTTTATAAAATTTCCATAAAAATATTTTTATTATTAACAGTCACACTATAATATCACTTGTAATTCTTTAGTGAAACTATAAAATTGCTGCAGAATTCCTTGACTAAGATATTTAATAAGAGCCAGGTGCAGTAGCTGAGGCAAAACACTGAGTTCAAAGCCAGCCAGGACGAAAAATGAGACTGAAGAAAACTTTTTTCCTAAGAGTTAAGTTGAACCACTTACTGCAAACAGCCGACCCTGACTGCCACGGGGACGTGGGGGAGCTGTGTGGCCCACTTCAGTGTCACGTCCTGGTAAATGTGCAGCATGTGGTTGTGGTTCCCAATCAAGGTATTTATCGAACCTTCAGAAACTGTAGGTTAGAGATTTGGAAAGAAGACGGTAAGAAAAAGACCATTCAAAACGGTACGCGGTGGTCTCACGGAGATTCATCTCACGCCGATAGTACTATCTTGATTTTAACACATCAAGGTTTTAGGTGGTATTAGCTTTCAACTTCAAGAAACCAAAAGCAAAAACAAACAAAAAAAAAATCATTTTATAGACAATAAGTATAAATACCAGCCTAAGTGTGTGCATTTCATCTAGAAGGTGTGACTTTTATTAACATATCACACATCTAAACTAACGATCGACTGGCACTCACTGTGAGTCGTCCTGTTAGACATCACTGTTCTTACAAAAGAGTGACGTTCTCCTGGGAGCACTCCTGAATAGCCACACTACGGAAAGCACCGATGAGCTGGGCGCCAGTCTACGCGTGATCTCACACAAAGCCAAATGGCTGGCACAGCCACACGTGCTAACTTACATCAAATGTCTACCCAGACTGTGCAAGTTAAAGGTTCCGTTAAACGTTCAGTAAAAAGCTGATTTCCTACATGTTTGAAGCCTGTGTGTGTGAGTGTGAGTGTGGCTTTTTCTGATGTGTGTACGCCTGTACAAAGCATAGTATTGAGACACAGAAGGATGATAGAAACTTCGTACCCACCTGAGCAGTATGGGAGAAAACAGCTGGGGCTACAGTCCAGCTTCTTCATGAATCGAATCTGTCCATTATCCTTCAGGCAAAAGAAGTTTCTCTCACCAAGGACGAAAACAGATGATGCCGACTGGTTGAAAGGAACAATACAGATATCCAGGGCTTGCTCGCCAATATTCAGTGTCCAGTCCATCTGAAAAGCAAGGCCCAACAGTGATGCAGCTGCTGAGACAGATCGTGTCTGTCACTTTCATATCGCCATGAGTGAAGAAACTAACTTCACTTCTAACGTCCTGGTGTTGTTCTGCAACTGTCTTGCTTGCCCTAGGTGTAGCTGTATTCTGTAGGTTTTATCCTATTGTTTGCCAAGATACTGGCTACTCAGTGAATCCTAAGCGCTCCTCATGAAAAGTTCCCTGCAGTGCTCTGAAAACCTTCGGGAATAGTGGAATACGGTCAGAGGGGCTCATACACAGTAACGCACACAGCAGGCTGGACGGATTGTGGGTGTTCTCCGTAGAGAAACGACAGTGGCTATGGCTCAGCAGTTAAGCGCACACGCTCTGGCAGAGGACCAGAGTCAGGTTCCCAGCACCCCCATGGTGACTCACAGACATCTACTTCTAGTTCCAGGAAATCTGATGGTCTCTTCAGACCTCCACAGGCACAGGTACACGTGTGGTGCATAAATACATATTCAGACAGAACACCGATGCATATGAACTAAAAATTATAAATATTTTTAAATGACAACTGTTGAAGATAAATGTGTTAGGCTTGATTTAAACACTAAACAATGCACAGATAAATCAAAACATCACACGGCACTCTGTATACACGGACAATGTTCATATATCAGTTTAAAAACAATGTTAACTTTTTAAAGCTTCCGTGTTTGCCTTGGTCAACATAAGTCAACAAATCGAAATCAACAAAGCACATCATTACTATTGTTGTGAATTCGATGTTTTGAAACACAAACAGCTGTAAAAGGCAACCATACGCAGTCAGTCCTCCAAGTGTGTGGACAAACTGACTCCTTTGGACTGAGGACTACCCAAAGAGGAGCCCATGGCCATGCTGACCCCTCAGTAGCCAGCAGAGGATCCTGAAAATGATGAAAGGATAGGCGTAAAGTGCACGTGCAGAAAGTGTTTAGAATCACCAATAATTAAAAATGTGTGTATATGGATTTAAGTAAAGATGGCCTCACAAAAAAAAAAAAAAAAATCTGCACCAAGAAGAAATGAGTGGACTCAGTTAACTCCTAATAGACAAATCATAGTGATATGTAGAAAGGAAGGACTCCCAAGCATGGTGGGGCATGCTTCTAATTCCAGCATCAGAAAGACAAAGGGTTAAGGGCAGGTGCTGTGTGGCTGGGAGAGAAAACTCACTGGACCCCACCAGCTATAACACTGATCTGCCTGCCAAGAAATGCTCACCACGGTAACTGTGGCATGACATTATGGGGTTAACAAACCACTTCTGGTTGATATTTAGGGATTGCTCCTCAGGAGGGAACTCATGGGGACATCATGGGCCCTAGAGGAAAAACTTCTACTGTTGCTTTCTGAAATGGACATGGAGTCAAACTGCCTTCCTAATAGTATGTTTACATCCACTGATTAGTGTTGCTGGGGATGGGGGGTAAGCAGCTCTGGAGTCAGTGATGGTTAAAACAGAGACCCCAAACAGGTCCAAGTGTAAAGAATAAGTGACTCTGGGATGCTGGCCTTGAACAGGACATCTGAATTACCCAGGCTGAAAACACACTGGGAGGAAGGGGCGGAAGCATGTCAGATGTCAGAGCCAGACGCTGGGGAGGAACGCCGTGACAGGGCCACTGAACCCCGGAACTCACTGTAGCTATGATTTCCTGCCAACACCTACACCAGACCTGTCCCCCTTCCACCATGCATGAGGAAAGGCCTATCACAGCCCAGCCCTCACTGAGAGACTACAGAAATTAGTGACTGTTACAGCAGAGGGGTCGTTTTCTTCCGTGGTGTAGACTCTGGTACGTTGCCTGTGTTTCGGGAAATTCCCACTCGTGCTCATGTAAGCAAACAATTACCCTCAGTAGGTTCAAATAAGATTTGAAGGCAGCCAAGTAAAAGGAGCACTGTTGGGAAGAAAGAGTCTCGGTGAGGGTCAGGAATAGGAGTGTGGTGGGGGTTTTAAAATGCCCAAAAGCTAGTATACGCATGTTTGGAGTTTTTAAAGAATTTTTAAAAATATAAAAATTCAAGAAAGAGTTTAAGGCCAGCCCAAGCTACATTAGACCCTTTCTCAAAAAAATAAAAAAAGGAAAGATGGGTGAAGATAGACTAGATCTATCTAGAATTTGAAGAGTCACTTTAAAAATACAGTGGCCTTCTAGCTAAAAATTCATGATTTAAAGTATTAGTCGGCCTCCTTTAGGATTAAAATATCTGAAGAACACAGACAGTAAAAGTCAGAAAGGCAGATAGTGTCAATGCACAAATAAGAACCTTCTGTGGGAGTGAAGCCGCACTGTAGAGACAGGGAGATGAACCAGAGCATCATAAGCTGGACGCAAATCCAGCATGAGTCACTCTGCTGAATATGTGACACACGCCACAGCACCAGCACTTGACAGGCTGGTCAAGAGTATCGTGAGTTGAAGCCTAACCTGGGCTACATAGTAAAGCCCTATCTCAGAAAGAAAAACAAAAACAAAAGCAATAAATAAATTAATTAATTAATTAATTAATCAACAGGAAGATGGAAAGAAAAAGGGGAAGAAGGAAATGATTCAATTTCCATTTTATCAGATTCCAATGGATAATCAAGACGCTACATTTCCCACTACTCTGTAATTTTCTAGAAGTCTAATATCAATAACAGTACTTGTAGCTCAGGTTGGTGTGCACAGAACTAAGAAATAAAGATCCATCCAGAATATCTAGCCATACCATTTCTGAGGCCACAGTCTGAGATCTGGACGATAAAAACTTTCATTCCCTACGAACTGAGTATTATACCTCATAGGGAAACAGTCTACAGCCTCAGCTTACTAAGAATATTAATTTAAAAGTTCTCCCACTTCTAACCAAGATGGGACAAGAAAAGATTTAGCCGCTCACAAAATTCACAGAACACATAAAACAATGGTTTGTAAGACACACACACACATATATATACATATATATCAAACACATGGAAAACAAATGCTGACATGTCACCTCCAGCCTCAGGAGAGATCTTTCTGACCAGGGTCAGGGAAGATGAGGCCAGCAGAGCCTAGCAGACTTACGGAGCTAAGAAGATGAATTCAGAGTCCAGAGAAACCAAGGCAGTTAATAGTTCACAATACATTCAATGAGGAGACCAACCTTGGGAGACCTATAGAAAGTTTGCCTCAGATGTCTGGGGACTTCGTCAGCACATTTACAGAAAGAATCTAGGGGAGGCCAGGGGACCACCACCCCACAGATTCCAGGTTACAGTGGCCAGCATCCTCCCAGGACTGAACCCATGCTCAGAGGCTCAGTCTCAGGCACTGGCAGAGCATGCGGAAGGATGTGGTCTCAGGAGTGTGGAAAATTAGCCACACAAGAAGTAGTTCCGTCCCACTTAATAAATCTTTAAAACAATGCTCAAAAAGATCAAACTGTTTTCAAACAACTGTGTCCCAGGACTAAGCTTAGCCTGTAATGATTCAGAGATCTCTAAAATGCAACAAAATAAAATTGACTATATCTGACATCTAATAAAAACATTTAAATTACCAATCATGCAAATAAAACCAACCAGGAAATGTAATTTACAATGAAGAAAAATAAATCAACTGAAACTTAACTCAAACCTGATACAGATGTTAAGAATTAGAAAACCAAAATAATAAGTATTATAACTTTACATCTTCAAAAGGTTATAGAGAGATGTTGAAAATATAAACACTCCAACTGAATTTACAAAATTAAATCTATAGTAAATGGGTTTCATTCCACTAGAAAAAAATCATTAGTAATCTTCATTATAGTAATAAAAATTATTTCAAGTGAAAAAGAGCAAGAATAAATGATATTTTGATGGGAAATGAAATATTTGGTTGGTAAAAAAAAAAAAAAAAAAAAATGAGGCCCGGTGCTCAATCTTTGCCATTGCAAGATGAATTAATTAATTGAACAAAATTAAAAGACAAATCTGTGATCCATGGGACAATCTAGAGTAAGTTAAGTGTCTGTATAGTTGCAGTGCTCCATAGAAAGGTGAAACACACACAAATTATTTGAAAAATTATTGGCCCAATTTTTTTTAATTTTATGAAAACTGCAAATTCACAAATCCAGGAAACTCAACAAGTTCTAAACCTGAAAGAAATAAAAGGGAGAAAGGAGAAAAAAGGGAGAAAGAAGTCAGAATCTTAATTGTTCAAAATAAGTGCTAAGAAAATTATCTAAAAATTAGCCAAAGGAAAAGTCATTATGAACAGAGAAATATAATGTACAAAAATTTTCATAGTAAAGAGCTGTTTTTCTGGCTAAGAAAAATGGTTCAGGGGATGAAGGAGCTTGTTGCCAAGCATGAAGATCTGTGTTCAATTCCCAGGACATGATAGAAAGAGAGAAGCAACTCAGCAAGCTGTTCACTGGCATACATACAAACACACACATGTGCTTTCACACATTCACACACACACATACACACAGAGAGAAAAGAGAGTAAGAGAAAGAGAGACAAAGGCATGCATGGGTCTGGCCACAGAGAAACATCATAAATAAACAAACAAACAAATAAAGTATAAGTTAGGAGTGGATGGACGGCAACTGTGGCAGCATGCTCGGGGCCCGCACAGATCTAAGCAGGCCTACTGCTGAGAGCAGAGGCGGACACAGCCCCCGTTCCTAACCCACAGGCTATACTGACAGACCACTCAGAAGGGGACAATTAATTGTTCCCAATGGAGTCTCACTGGGAACACAAGCCCGTTAGGGGCAGGCCCCACTCTAGCAGTAGACGGCCAACAGAAAACAACTCAACGGCATTCCTGGAACTGTCTTTGTCTCATCATTCTTTGTCTGGGCTTTTCTTTTCTTCACCTTACAGATATTTTGTTTATATACTGTTTTTATGGGTTTTCTTGTGTTTGTGTATTGGTTTTCTCTTTTTCTGTTTTGTCCTGTCCTGGTTTGTTTTTATCTTATTTTATTTGTTATTGTTATTGTTATTGCTGCTGTTGTACTATTTTAGATGCCTTTTTTTCTAATAAGAGAAACAAAGGTTGTGAATACCTGTTTCTTTTCTAGAAAGAGAGACAAAGGGAAGTGAGGGGTATCTGGGTAGAGTAGGAGGAGGGAAGGCATCATCAGAATATATTCTATGAAAAAAATCTGCTTTCAATTTACCCAACAATCTGCTGCATACAAGAAACATATTTTAAAAGTTTCTAAAGAATTATTTGCTTCATCTTGATTTAATCTAGGTGGTTCATATTCATCTAGAAATGTATCTGCTTTAACTTTAATTCCACATATGTACAATATGTATATCCTTTCACACGCACACACCCAGTCTTCTTTCCAAGCCCTGCCACGTGCTAATTACATCCCTGCTCCCTTTCAAAGACCTGGTGTGTATGGATGTATATTGTATATGTGTGTATATACATGTGTATGTATGTATATATGTGTATATATGTATGTGAGTATGTGTATGTATGAGCATATATACATATGTGTATGCCTGTGTAAACATACACATACAACCTGTTGAGTCTGTTTAGTATTTTATAGTTTCTAGTTCAGTGAAAAATAAAGATTTTAAAGCCCTTAAAAAAAGGGAAGGAAGGAAGGAAGGGAGGGACGGAGGGAGAAAGGGAGGGAGGGAGGAAGGAAATAGAAATATTTTAGAAAAGAGTATACAGCCAGGCATGGTGGCACACTCCTATAATCCCAGCACTCAGGGAGGCAGGTAGATCTCTGTGAGTTCAAAGCCAGCCTAGCCTACAAAGTGAGACCCAGACAGCCAAGGCTACACAGAGAAACCCTGTCTTGAAAAACTACATGCAAAAAAACACAAACAGTTTGAAGCTTTGTGTTGGTTTCTAATCTCCTGAATGAAAAGTGATGATATCTAGCCCTCACCGTGATGGCTGTAGCAGTGACGCCCTACGTGAGCACATCACAGCACGTGGACAGACACGTTCTACAGCTCAACATGGCCAATTCAATTTTTGTCATTGATACAACTGGATAAAAAAGTTGTCAGAATGTGTTTTTATTTGCTTCCGGGAATTCTCTAACAAATATGATTATAAATTGAATTATTGAAATCTTTATATATTAATCAGCCTTACAACAAGTCTTTTTCCAGATCCAAGTTTTTGCTGTTCCGTCTCCTGCTTTTTATCCGCATCCGTGGCAAAGGCAAGTACTTGGTACCTGTTTGAAGAGATGGCAAAGGATAAGTGACATCATAATTTTTAAAGTAAAAAAATCACTTTAAACTTCAGAGGTACACAATCCATAAACATTGTAAAAGCTATGTTCATTAGTTCTAAAAACTGTAAATTTTAAATTAAATTTTCGTGAGTTATATTATGGCATGTGACATGAACAATCATGATAGATCACATTTGCATGTCACTGCTGTGAGGCCAGCACTGCTTTCAAGTCTCCAGAGAACTGCCTGTAGCAAACGACAGGCAAGAAAGCCCCTAAACACACATACCAGAAAGAACTAACACCGAACAGTCGGGGTCATAGAAAAGTATTAATACACACTCTGTAGAAGTATTGTATTTGACACTAGCAGCCAATCCACTTATGGTCGGTGAATTGTGTCAAGTTATTCACCCTGCCATAGTTTCCCATCTAGGAAATGGAAATGGTTGTTGTTAACTTGTAAGAAGAATTTAAAAGCAAACTATCATCACATGCCTTCGTCACGTGCCTAGTCCAGCACCTGGCATTTACATACTTCTTATTCCTCATCCAAAGTGCTCAGAGTTAAAGTGTGTCAGAGTTGGGAGAAGCTGGAATGCATACATACATTTTGCAGTCTAGCAGCATAATGTAAAACTTCCAAAGTGCTCTAAAATCCAAGCCTTTCTGAGCATGATGCAGTGTTCAAAATGTTTGGGATAACAAAAAGTTCCAGAGTAAGAATGCTCAGGCTGTATATACACACTAATAAGTGGATATCAGCCATATAATACAAGATAAACATACTAAAATCTATACTCTTAAAAAAGCTAAACAACAAGGAGGGACCCTAGGGAAGAGGCTTAATCCTCATTCAGAAGGGCAAACAGGATAGACATTAGAAGTAGGAAAAGACAAGGAACAGGACAGGAGCACCTCGAGAGACTCTGCCCATCAGGGGATCAAAGCAGATGCTGAGACTTACAGCCAAACTCTGGGCAGACTGCAGGGAATCTTATGGAAGAAGAGGGAGATAGAAAGACCTGGAGGGAACAGGAGCTCCACAAGGAGAACAACAGAGCCAAAAAATCCGGGCCCAGGGACCTTGCAAAGACTGATGAATCCACCAAGGACCATGCAGGGAGAGGACCTAAAACCCCTGCTCAGATGTAGCCCACGCCAGCTCAGTCTCCAAGTGAGTTCCTAAGTAAGGGGAGCAGGGTCTGTCTCTATCATGAACTTGATTGCCTGCTCTTTGATTACTTCCTCCTAGCAATGTGGCCTTACTGAGCCACAGAAAAAGAAGACCCAGACAGTCCTGATGAGCCCTGATAGGATAGGGTCAGACAGAAGGGAAGGAGGTCCTCCCCTATCAGTGGCTAGGGAAGGGACATAGTGGGGGAAGAGAGAGGGAGGGTGACACTGGAAAGAGATGAGGGAGGGGGTTACAGACAGGCTACAAAGTGAATAAATTGTAATAAATAATAATAATAATAATAATAATAATGCTCAAGCAATATTGGATTCCCAATTATTGGTAAAGGGGTTTAAAGACAAAGACAGAAATAGATTTATGAAGACAGAGAAATCAATGGCTTCTCAGATACTTGATACATTCTCAATAGTGGACACTATGAATAATCTGCAAATACTTTACAGTTTCTATTTCAATAATTAACATTAGCTCAAGCCATTCTTTAAAACAATTTACAAGATCACTCAATACATAAATAAGGTGATCCAACAAAGTTTAAGTTCCCATACTTCCCATTAATTAATAGGACATTTTTAGAATAATGAGCTGTCTTAAATACAAAAAAAAAAACAAACACTTCAAACAGATGTCTTTTCTTCCTATTAAATCACAACTATTTGTATTGTTCCTTCGGGCTAAGAGAAAACTTAAAACCAGATATACTCAGACAATTCATATCCGCTAAGACAGAGATGTGTGAGAACATGAGGCCAGCAGCCTCAAAGAAGACAGTGTGGAAGATCTGAGCATGTGTAGACACGCCAGTCCAGGGGCTTGGGCGCAGCTGAGCAGAGCACATACCTCACGTGTACATTGCACGAGCTCAGCCCCAGCCCCGAAATACACGTCTTCTCAAGTAGTAGATACTGCTAGGGTTTGAATGTGTCCCGCAAAATCATGTCCCAAATGTGCCGGGCATGGGAGAAGGAGCCAACTGGATGGTCATCCGCTCTCGGGGGTGGAGCGACAACTAGGTGGCGGTTTGATGCGTTTTCCCGTGGGTCCATGTATGTGACACCTGGTCCTCTGCAGCGGACGCTGTTTAAGAAGGTTGTGAACCTTCTGCAAGTGGGAGCCCAGCTGGGGGAAGTGTGGGGCAGACCCTGGGGGTTCGGAACACAGCCCAGCTTCCTGTTCGCTCTGTCTCTGCTTCCTCCGTGTGGATGAAAAGTAATGAGGCAGCTTCCCGCTCCTGTTGCCAGGATCTTCTATGACAGTGACAGGTGACTAGCCAGTTACAGAAGCACTTGGGGCTCTACGATTCATCTCTAGACTTCACTTGGGTATATTCCTGTGTGCTTTCACCAAAAGGGGAAAGCAAGAAGACCCTCACCACATGACAGTATAATGACCTCTGACTTCCCCGGGACTGGAACCAGAAGAAAAACACCTCTATTCCTTATAAATGACCAACTCTTTGTTATTCTGCTCTAGGACACAAAACAGACTATGACCTAGTCCAACGCTATATTGCTCTGACTCGACTCATTTGTAACAACAAAATCTTCAGCAGGACACCAAAATGACTATGAATTAAGTGGAACTTTACAAGGATACATGCTTTGTGTCCTCAGACACCTTTGTGTCAGGCAATAAGAATTGTCTGAATAGAGGACTCTGGCTAAAATGCTCAGTCCTCATTCAGGAAGACAAAGAGGATGGACAGCAGAAGAGGAAAAAGGACACAGGAAAAAGGACAGGAGCCTATCACAGAGGGCCTTTGAAAGACTCTACCCTGCAGGGTATCAGAGCAGATGCTGAGACTTTATTGCCAAACTTTGGGCAGAGCACAGGGAATCTTATGAAAGAAGGGGGTAAGACCTGCAGAGGACAGGTGCTACACAAGGAGAGCAACAGAACCAAAAAATCTGGGCCCAGGGCTCTTTTCTGAGACTGATACCCCAACCAAGGACTATTCATGGAGATAACCTAGAACCCCTGCACATAGTCCATGGAAGTTCAGTGTCCAAGTGGGTTTCATAGTAATGGGAACAGGGATTGTCTCTGACATGAACTGATTGGCCTGCTCTTTGATCACCTCCCCCCTGAGGGAGGGGCAGCCTTACCAGGCCACAGAGGAAGATAATGCAGCCAGTCCCAATGAGACCTGACAGACTAGGAACAGAAGGAAACAGAGGAAGACCTCCCCTATCAGTGGACTGGGGGAGGGGCAGGGGTGGAGAAAAGGGAAAGAGGGTAGGATTGGTAAGGGAGGAGGGAGGGAGCTACAGGTGAGAAACAAAGAATAAACTGAAATTAATAAAAAATATAAATAAAAAATAATTGTCTGAACATGCCTGCTCTTAAATTTTCATCTTAGCTCTAGAGGAACAATACGAAGTATTATGATTTAATAAGAAGAAAGAGAAATGAGGGGCTGGAGAGATAGCTCAGTGGTTAAGAGCACTGCTCTTCCAAAGGACCCAGGTTCAATTCCCAGCACCCACATGGCAGCTCACAACTGTCTGTAACTCCAGTTCCAAGGGATCTGACACTTTGACACTAATGCATATAAAAAAATTAAATAAATTATTAAAAAAAAGAAAGAAATGATTTGAAGTTTTTCATTTAATAACTTTATTATTATTCTATCAAACTTAGAATCAACTATAGTAACAATGAGCTTATAGTTACTATGAAAGCTAAACATGTATGAATTTTGAGTGTCTCAAGAAGCCCTGGGCTCATGGACAGTATTCACAGCTGCACAATGTCCAAGAAACATGAGGGCAGGATCAAATCATTGGACTCCTGTGGGTTCAGGAAGTGAGAGTTGGTATTAGAGACAGAAAAACTTGGTCAGGCTGGCAAGGAGGGAAGGAAGGGCACATGCAAAGGCCATGGCAGCTCAGAAGGGCACAGCAGAGGGGCATGAGTCATATGCTAGGAGGCTGAAAAGGGAGGAGGGAGAGGATGTGAAGGGAGGAGGGAGAGGATGTGACTATCGCAAAGCAAAGCTTTACAGGGTCTGCAGCTGCAGTAAATGGCCACACCTTAATCTTGAACTGACTTTCAAGACCCCAAAGTTTCCAAAGGTGACCAAATAAATAAATAAATAAATAAAATCTGGCATTCCAAGCTCCAAAGAGGGTTTTTTTTTTCCTTTTGCCAGTTTCAGGGTATAGAAATAGTATGCAGTTAGGACCAGAAATCTCAGCGCTGATCCTATTATAAATCAGCCGTCAGGCAAGTAATTACACAATAGTTAACTTTCTGCAGACTCCAATCTACCTGAGGATGACATGGATATTAGTCAGATTATTCCAAAAACCCAACACCCTCTGAGCCCTTTGAAGCTTTTTACATAACTATAAAGAGTTATTAGTTCATCTGAGGTCAGTGAGCCCATAGAGTAGCCTTGTTAACAACAGAACAGTAAGCAGAGACACAACCAACATTGACTCCTATTTCTAATGTGACTCGCTCTCTTCCTCAAGACCACTGAGAAGAGGATTTTGTGTCTTGAATGGCTGACAGCAGTTCAGGTGATGACCAACCCGTAACAGCATCTCTCTTATGATTCTTCCTTAACACCTCTTAACTGTGACCAGGAACTTTTGCAATACTCAACAATTCCAAGTGGACTTGGAAAATCTGAAACAAAGAAAGCATGTATCTTTTTCCTCAGTGGTACAAGCTAATGAATAAAATCCTCTTTGCAACCTTGAAGGAGAACCTAGGCCCAGGCCAAGGAGACATTATGAAGAGGGTCAGAAGTGTGCTTAGAACTGAAAGGTGCTAATCACACAGATCACCTTTCAGTGTCTGGGTGCATCAGTGGCATTTTTTGACTCAAATGCTTAACCACAAATGCTTAACTGATCCATGGAACAGCAATGACAAACACAGCCACATGACCCAGTACTTGACATACCATATCACAGAAACATGTGACACATGACTGAAATACGGATCGATGTGTAACAGACTACAAAAGAGAACACTCCAAATCATTTACTCTCAAGTAAAACACAGTTGTCAACTCAGAGGGTACCAGGCAACTTGGTCATGATTGACTGGAGAACCTAACTAGAAACTGTAACTCTGTGTACAGAGCGTTGGGATGTCCATTTCCACAATCACACAAGTATTCTTATCATGCTAAGGAAAATCATTTTCAGTTAAAAAAATACCAAGAACAAAACAGAAGCTTTCCGAATATACATGTTTTATTTCCACATAAAGCACATGTGAAATATCTACTGCCATCAAGGGAGCAAGCAGGAATTTCAAAGGTACCTGCCACCAAGGAGCTGTGAGCCCAGCCAAAAACAAAACCCACGGAGATGAAAGAAGGAAGAGCCTAATGGGCGTCCTTGGACGACAACTGACTGAGGAAGAAGCGGGAGGCAGCAGAAAGGCAGGGAAGGAAGCAAGAGATGTCAGACACTGGTGATAGCTAGACAGACAGGCAAGAAGACAGCCTTTCCTTCGGCCAGAGCCTCAGCCTGGTGAGCCATATTAACAAACTCGGCCAATGCTTCTTTTGAGGTGTTTGGCCTTAATGTAAAGACATTATGTATATTTCTGCTTATAAATATTCAAATATTTTTAAAACCTTAAAGAAAAGAATATTTTACATACTTATTCAAATTTTTTGGTTAGCATACAAAGAAATTGGTTTCATAGGACATCTTCATTTGCTATTAGACTTTGTTCCCGTCTGCCCGCCGTCCAGGCCCCCTGTCCTCCTGGAGGCCTCCTCCCATCGCCACCTGGCTCCTTTTCTTCCTCAGTGAGCTTCCACATCTGCTCTCTTACTCCACATATTCCGAAGCAGATGTGTCTTTTTGTGTCTCTGTTTCCCACCTCCCTTGAGATTTCTCCCTCCCTCTCTAATTTTCTCACCTACAAGTATACATTTCTAAGCACACACGTACAGAAACACACTTGTTAGATGTAGGTTCCATACATGAGACGAATGCGTGTTACTGTCTTTCAGAGCTCAGTTGATGTTCCTTAGCATAGTCCCCGCTGTGAAGATTTTCTTGCGAAGATCTGATTTCATTCTTACTGACGGCTGTCTAACATGCTGTTGGCCATGTAACTCATCTTTATGTTCCCTGCTAGCGGGCGTCTAGTCTGGCTCTGTCTTGACTGCTAGGAACGGGGCAGCTATAAACACGCATGTGCCAGTATCTCTGTGCTGTGTCGACTCAGGGGTCCTCGGGGCGTAGACCTAAGAGTTGTACAGCTGGATCACATGGTAGTTTTATTTTCTTTTTTTTTAAGGAATTCCCATGATAATTTCCATAGTGACTGTACAAGTTTACACTGTCACCAGGCGTGAATATGAGCCCCTCTTTTCCTACCTCTCCACCAGCATCTGTTCTCATTTATTTTCTTGATGACGGCCATCGTAGGGCTAGGCGGACTCTGAAGGTATAGACTGACGACCCTTTAAGTACTTAAAGCCCTCTATTTATCTAGGAGTGGCTGCAAGAGTCCTTAGGGTACAGCAAAGAAATGGAAGTAAACTTAAACAAGAGGCTGATACACTTTCTCTGGGGGCTTCCTCCACACAGCTCCGAGCCTTGCCAGCGTTCCATGAGAAGCTCGGCAGTAGCCTGTGTCACAGCACACGGCAGTAGCGGACTGACTGGATGCCTGCCGCACCTGCCTGAGCACTGCCTGAAGTCAAGAGGCAGGCCTTATTTGCATGTCTAGTGCCTTTTACAATGTGCGGGACGGAGAAAGTCCTTGAGAAATTATTTTTTTCTAGAAAATATAAAAGGGATACTTTAAAACTGCTCTTCCAAATCTGAAAGTCCACAACCACAGAGGTAAAAGAGGCTGGATTATAAAGAGCACACAGTTCATTAAGGTTGTCGTTGGAATCCATAAAGAATTAGGTCCAGGACATTGATACTCCTACAGTCACCACAATGCCAATGCTCAAGTATGTTATAAAAAGTAGCACAGTATTTAGAGCACAGATTATGAATGTTCCCTTATAGACTTCTTTTTCCTCAACAATGAGGATGGAGTACAGGTGAATACCTGCCCCACAGAGCTACAATGACAACCCTTGTCTTAAGTAAGAATGAAAAACCATGTGGAGGAGGGGTGCTTGAGCTCATGCATATGTACTTGTGTGCACACGCATCTGGAAACCAAGGATTCATGTCAAGTGCCTTCCTCAAGTGCTCTCGCCTTACTTTTGAGATAGAGTTCCTCACTGAACCTGAAACTCACCAATTCAGACACAGTCTCTGGCCAACAAAAGGCCAAACTCCTCCTGCCTGTGCCTTCCCATCAGTAGGAACACACTGTCCCAGTCTGCTGCTCACGCTGGTTATCTGAACACAAGTCCTCAAGCTTGGGCAGCAAGCAACCCACCCGCTGAGCCGCTGCCTCACAGGTACTTTAATCCATCCCTAGACTGCTTACAACACTGAAATCAATGGAAAGGCTATGGAGACGGAAGGTCTGTGAAGTGTAATGTGCGGGAAATAACAGCAAGAGGGAAAGGTCTGTTCTGCTTAAAATAGTTTTTCAAACATCTTCAGTGTGGGATTGGTTGAATGTGTGACTGTGGAACCTGTTCATGCAGAGGACCAACAGCGTAAGAAAACTGAGATTCTTTTTAAGAGAAAATGGGCTTCGTGATGGAATTTAGAAGGACAGCTACGCCAGGCAGAGTGTCACACGCCTAAAATCTCAGCACTCAGGAGGCAGAGGCAGAGAGTCATTGGAACCTGGGAATGTGGGACCAGCCTGGGCAACAATAGGAGCCACCAT
>REGO01000060.1:5373480-5390382 GCA_010120015.1 Rhombomys opimus
CAATTAAAAGGAAGGCATAAACAAATCCTGCAGCTACAAGCAAGCAGAAACCACTGACTAGGCTTCTCAGGGAAAGTGATACCAGCACCTGAGGAGACATCAGTGAGCGGGCGCTCTGAGCAGAGACGCTGCCTATGCCAAAAAGGACGGTGTTCTACTGCTAAGAGATGCTTTAGATTCTTAGTCATACTTGAGAAGAAGAGCACAACTTTAATTCTGCAGTGGTAAAACACGACGTCTTTCCCCCTCAGCCTTAGCCACGTGAACACACCCAGAGCGGTGCTCATTTCACTGTTACTATCACGGCACATAAACTTCAGAATTAAAAAGGACATCGGCCTCCATGTTTACTATAGTATAAGACTTCATGTAAATGAGAATGAGTGAATACAGGAAGTGGATAGTGCATGCTAGGTAAATGACACATCCCAAAGGAATAGATCACATTCCTCCACACCATAGCAAAAGACACAGTAAAATCACCAGAGAGCATGCCTTTAACAAAGGCTGAGGCAGGCGATCCCTGTGAGTTCAAGGCCACCCTGGTCTACACAGCAAGTTCCTGCCCAGGACTTTTGATGAGACCCTGTCTCAAAAGTGAAGAGAAAACAACCCACCAGAAAGTCAATTATCTTTATATTTAATAGACACAAATATGCCACGAGCTGACACAGTATATTCATGGACACAGATGTGAGCCACATGGTATATACATATACAAGGATGAGTGCGATGATGAGCACTCAGTAGGATCACCATAGAACCCCAACAGAAATGCAAACCCCGTGTGCGGCTCCACTGGGAAAGCCTCACCCCCCAGTCCCTGAAATTTCCACCCATCTAGCAGCCTACCGTTACAGCAGAAGATCATTGCCCGCCCTTCTGAGCATCCTTCAACACAGCAATATCCTTTTGCTTTAACCATACCATGAAACCTAACTTTCAAACACCATTTCTGATGAGGGGTTGTTCCCAACTGTGAAGAAATAGAGGCGCTTACCACTATTTGCCACTTACCGGCAAATTCCCAGCTGAGAATAAATATAGTACAAAGTGTGCGCTCTGCCACCTACCAGCAGTACTCCCTTGAGACAATGCTCTAAATCTGTGTGTCTCCATCTGTGAAAACAGCGCAGTTATTAGCCTCTCAG
Source organism: Rhombomys opimus (assembly GCA_010120015.1). Classification (NCBI taxonomy): domain Eukaryota; kingdom Metazoa; phylum Chordata; class Mammalia; order Rodentia; family Muridae; genus Rhombomys; species Rhombomys opimus. Next base: position 5,374,632 of record REGO01000060.1, read on the forward strand.
CAAAATGCCTGACACAGAGGACGCACTTAGAGAATGCTCGCCATGGCCAGGCACTGTACCAACCAGAGCAGTTGATCACATGAGGCTTCCTGAATCAGCACAGCCTCAGTCAGCATTCACCTAGTGTGGCTTTCCCCCTCACCCCACTCCAACACCCAACAGGACTATTGCAGAGAGTCCTAGAGTTCAGAACTTGATTTCTGTGGCTGCACAGCTCGGATCATGTGCACCAGCCTGATGAATTGTTCCTGTTTGGAGACACAGACAACACCCAAACCTCTCCCTATCCTTACTAATCACTGTGGCTGGCTGAATCAAAGGAGCTGAATTTGAAACAAGTTCAATTTAATTTCCTTCAGAGATTAGCTCATCTTCCGGCACCTGAAGTACTGACCAATACAGACCCCCCGGGGGGGGGGTCCAGAGAGACCCATTTGCCTACAGGAAGTCATGGGCTGCGCACAGCCACAGACCTCATCTTGATCTTGGCTTCTGTGTGAATGGTAACCTGGTCCTTTGTACTTTTCACTGGTCAATCCAATTCTCTTTTCTGCCCACGACTGAATTCCACAGTGATGTGACTAAAGCTCCGGCTGGCTTTTTTTTGCTGGATCCCTTCACCATGCATGTCCACCTCATTTCAAGTGATATCAACGTTTTCAAAGCTGCTCACAACTGAATGCTAAGAACAGAGGCTACAAAGAGCTTGGGTTTATTCTTTTATTGGCTTCTTTCCTCCCTCTGGGCTGGGACACTAGCATGCATTTATCTTGTGCCATTAACAGGATTGATCAGACTTTCATAAGAGAAGCTCATGGTAAATCCTCAAAGAAAGGTTTGTTAACTATTGCTGAGTACTCACGCACCTCCCAAGGCCATGTGTGGTTCATTAACTCCAGCATGACCTGTTCAGTTACTGCACACTATAAAAGTAATATCCTGAAGTTACAAAAATGACTTTCTTCCCAGGAGCTTAAGCCAGTCCTAAATAACAGTTCATTATGATAATGGCAGGATCAGTATATGCAAGCATATTTGGGGGGAAGCCTTCAGCTGAGAGTGAGGATTTTATATAGAGCTAGCCAATGGCAAAACAAGGGCTCATACTCAGCCTTTGTCTGAGGAACATCAAATCCTTTCTTGAGCTATGTCAATGTATGCTTCTCTGTAACATTTGAGTTTAATTCTAAATCTTTCACTTTTTTGATGAGGCTGGCTTTCCTATATTCTGTAGTACACTAATGACTTTTAAACCTACTACAAACAGAATGGAAATTATACCTAAAATTTAATGTGCATCCTACAATTTTTTTCAGTTGCTCTTGTTTCTTTTGACATGTGCTTTTAATGCTCAGGCAGTGAACACAGGGTATTTTTAAGCTTTACTTTTTAAAATACAGTCTTCAAAGCTCAGCCAGAAATGTCCATTTGAAAAAGCCAACTCCAGCCAGTTGGCTCTAGGATGACATGTGCAAAGTGAAAATGTAACCAACCATGATTTTCCGCAGGTCAGATGGAATCACTTAGCGCATTCAACATGGCTTCCAGGCTGCGCTGGAGAAAGTGTCTCTCGGCTAGCAAGTGTTTCTTTTAAACATCAAATGAGCTACTGCTGCTTACATGCTAGCATTATTATGGATGCTAAAATTATGAACATGATTCAGTATGAAAATTATGAACATTATTCTGTATGCAATTAGAGTGTGTTTTCATTATGAACACAGGATGGAGTCCATATAAAATTTCAGTAACTAATAGTGATGCCAGCGAAGCTACCAGCCTTTAATGTTAATGATCTCCTCAGTTCTCAAAGTTTAACGTGACAGTACTTCACAAATAACTCTCATGTCAGGAGAAGTGGCAACTCTCTATGGTATTAAAACTTTCCAAACTTTAGAAATTTTTTGCCATTCTCTTTTCTGACAATGCAGCAAATAAGCCTTTTTAGTAAAATACCATAAAACATTAGTACGCAAGGAAATTCTTCAGTGAGGCACGTACTTCTACATGCCTACACATGTCTGTAATCCCACAACTGACAAAACAGAGGCAGAAGGATCACCAACTGTTCCGAGCTAGTCAGAGCTACATAACAAGACCTCAAAAACAAACAAATAAAAAAATAAAACTTTAAAATCAGTTCTTAGAAACATTGTCAAATTTTGCCAAATATCTTTGTTTTCCTAAAATTCTACTTTTGAACTAGTTAGCGACGTGAAAAGGCAACTCCCGCTTTACGAAGGAATGAAAACAGTGATGTGGATCATCAAGACACCCCTTCCTTCATACCATATTGGCTGCTTAGCGCCAAACGCTGTCTCCACTGCATTAAAGCAGGTTAGAAGTTCGCTCAAACTCACCATGGGACAAAGCAAAGCACAGTAAACTTCTTGCTGATGCTGCAACTAATTTTCAATACATTTATCATGTGATGGCCTTTACACCCCCTGAAGCTCCCCCTTTACTCATTTACAGCAAGAAAGAGAGCAGGCAAGCTCACATAGACATGTATCTGTGTGTGTGCACAGCACACATGTGAAGGTCGGGGACAACATACATGTGGGCACAGCACACATAAGAAAGTCAAGGGAAAGCACGAAGGAGGCAGTCTTCTCATTCAATCATCTGAATCCTGGGGAAAGAAGTGAGGATTCCACACTTGAGTAGCGAGCACCATTTTCTGATGAGCCACCTCACCAGCTCTATATATTTCTTTCTCTTTTTACTGATAAAAAGCAACTCACACACCAGGCATGATGGGTGACACCTATAAATCTAGGTAGGGATTAGGAAACCCACAAGTTAAAGACCAGCTATATCACTATTTTAACAACAACTAAAGTAAAAATGAATTTTAAAAATCAGGTGACAGGGGGAGGGTCCATTTTTGCTCCAGTAGTTTGTTACTTCTTGTTTGTTTGTTTGTTTGTTTGTTTGTTACTTCTTAAAGAACTATTTTCCGTTGTATAGACAGACAATAGTGTTTTCCCTGGAAAACCAGGAACAAAGGTCAACTTTGTTGTTTGCAGGGACAGACTCTGATCTAGATTTGAGAATCAATAAACTGTATGTCAATAATGAGAAAAGAACTATAAATAGAAGAACCATTCTATTTTAAAGGCCGTGTTTAGAAGATGGTTAGTCCTATAAACGCATAAGTCTGGATGTCCTTGAATTAGTGCATATTTTAGACCGTATATTTAATAAGAGCACAGTGGCTTAATGTCAGAAGTATGTGCTTCACTTTAAGGGATTAGAGTTCAAGGCCATTAAACAGAGCCTTTGATCCTCAAATAGGGAAGGCAGAGGAAACCAGGAACAATGAAGTACAGATGGTGATGGTGACCTTTCCCCTGCTAATGCAGGGGTCAGCACTCAACAATTCCATTTAAATAGTCCCATTTTATGTTAATATTCTAAAGCAGGAAGTTTGTAAGAAAGAAAAGTTTATCAGTAGAAAACGAAAGTGAAAAACTGCATACTGTGTTTATTACCTCAGAGCAGTTTCTGCTACTGTTGATGCTGAGAGAAAATGCCCTGACAAAAGCAATGGAGAGAAGAAAGGGTTTATTTTAGCTCACAGCTCCAGGTTACAGTCCACCACTGTGGGGAAGTCAAGGAAGCAGGGGCTTGGGGCATCTGGTCACATCACAGAGCTGAGAGAAGCATGCTTGCTCAACTCCTGTCCTCTTTTATTCAGACCAGGACACAAAGCCAGGGAACAGTCAGTGCTGTCCAACTGCAGGTTGATCTTCCCACATCAATTAATGTGACAAAGACACACACATACCCACAGACATGTATACGAGCCAACGTGATCCAACCATGCTCACTGACACGCCCTTCCCAGGCAGCTCTACACTGTGGCCCCGGGGAATTAGAACAATCTGTCAGAGTGTGTGTGTGTGTGTGTGTGTGTGTGTGTGTGTGTGTGTGTGTGTGACAAGAACTATTCCAGAGCTGAGGGGGCAGTGCTGAGGATACAGCTTAGGACCCTTAAGAATGAGGGAAGTGTTACATAAGTGAACTATAAGCCCAGCCTATCTCTTTTCTGCTCATTTAGATCCTATAATTTCTGCTGATTCCTCATGTTGATGCTGGCAAATGTGAGGGGAAATGCACACATAATTCATTTTAGCAAATGAGTGAGTGGAAGGGTAAAGTAATCGGTGCTGTATAGAATACTTACAATATAAGTATCCATAGATGAATACAAAAGTATGAACTAACCGGTAATAAATGCATTCTGAGGCCTCCACAGCCTTGATAATAAATTTCTGTGGCACCGACCACACCTTTCAATTGATGTCCAAATGACAAAAACAGATGCAGAGGTTGTGCTCCCGTGTGCGATGCTTAATGCAAGCTGTCAAATTGACAGGATCTAGAATGACTGAGGAGACAGAGAGAGAAAGAGAGAGAGGCACATACACACGTACACACAAATACAGGTACAGACATGCACACACACATACATACATGGTAAAATAAATTCCTGTGTGTCAAAATGTCTATCGTTAATGCAACATCTAAAAATAAACTTTCTAAATATCTGTAAGTGTTACAGCTCAGATGGAAAGGTATACTGGCAGTCAGGAACCAAGGAATACCACAAAGCCACAGCACACAGCAAATCTCACACAAGAAAACTGCTGGGGGCAGGAGGACTCAGGAGGGTAGCTGCCTCTGCTCAGGCATCAGGGGACTGTTCAGATGGCAGAGATCACAAAGGATCCCTTGGGGGACAAAGCTTTCCAGGGTGGCCTGGGATTGGAGGGACTCTGGCATGATCGTGAAGCTCAGGGGTTGGTGGGATTCTGCTGCAAACTCTGGCCTTGGATTTGGGGTCAAGTCAATGTCAGGATGTACTTTCCCTTAGTCCTGGTCTCAGGGTCAAGTTAGGGTCAGGTTGTTTTTCCTTTGTCCTACACTGGCTGTCTGGAACTCACTCTGTAGACCAGGATAGCCTCAGAGATCTGCTGGCCTCTGCCTCTTGAGTACTGGGATTAAAGGTGCGTGCAACCACTGCCTGGTCATTCTTTGAATTTTAGTATATATATCCAATATATATACATATACACATATATATATGAAATAAACTACAATACTGAATCTTTGAGGACCATAATTTCTTCCCATTTTTAATGTGCTTAAATGATATTTTCTCAATAGTGTTTTCTACTAAGATTTTTCTTACTAGGATCTTTTTCTCAACCACATTCCTGGGAAATGCTTAGAACACTACAGTGCCTAGTGTTGGCTATCATACCAACACTCAAGAGGCAGGGCAGATGGTCCTTTGTGAACTGTGTAAACCCCCAAGGCTTGTTTAGTGGCCAAACCCCCACCTGAGAAGCCCTGGCCCAGACCTCCCTAAGGGTCTGTTCCCTAACAGCTGTACAGCATAATAAGGACAGAGGCATAAAAGAAAAAAAAAATTAGGATGTACAAGCCACTGAAGCCTTCGTAAGGAAATGAAAGCCCAGCAATTGAACAAGTGATGAAAGATGGGGCAGAGGGACAGCTTAGGCCTCGTGTGGGTCCTCTAGTAGGAAAGTGGGGACTGCATAAGGACAGGGACTCACTTGCCAGCTTTTTGACCTCTTCCCCCTGGTGGGACTTATCAGGCCATAAGGGAAGAGGACATGTTCAGTCCTGATGCAACTTGATGATCTGGGGTGGATGGGAAAGGGAGCTCCCCTTTTCTGAGGAACAGGTGAGGGGGAAGGGAGTGAGAGAGAGGGCAGGACTGGGATAGAAGGAGGGATGGGGCTACAACAAGGATGAGCGGGAATTTAAAAAAATTAATTAATTTAAAAAATAAACTAAGAAACAACTGAATTTGTATGGTTTTATGTGGGGCTAAATGAATAGTTTTGGAGAACTATGATATAGACAAGAAAGTGTCCCCAGTGACAACAGGGAAGGCGTCTCTCAGAGGAGCATCCTGCAACTTGCTTGAGGGGAGGGCCAGAACCTTCAAGGATTCAGAATAAAGGCTACGAGAAAGCATCTCCATCCCTGATCTCAAGCTGTACTATAGAGCAACAATACTAAAAACTGCATCGTACTGGCATAGAAACAGACTGGTGGATCAATGGAATCGAACAGAAGACCCTGAAATAAACCCACACACTTATGGACACCTGATTTTTGACAAAGATGCCAAAACCATTCAATGGAAAAAAGATAGCATCTTCAACAAATGGTGCTGGTCTAACTGGATGTCTACATGTAGAAAAATGCAAATAGATCCATACTTATCACCCTGCACAAAACTGAAGTCCAAGTGGATCAAAGACCTCAACATAAAACCACCTGTAACTCTAGTTCCAAGGGATCCAATGCCCTCTTCCAGCCTCCACAGGCACCTGTACAAAGGTGGTGTACATACCCTCATGCGGATGCACACGTTAAAAATAATTTACCTCTAAAACTGCAACCACAATGACAGTTATTGTCAGGCAGTGGTGGCATACACCTTTAATCTCAGCACTTGGGAAACGGAAGCAGGAGGATTTCTAAGTTCAAGGCCAGACTGTTCTACAGAGCATGTTCCAGGACAGCCAGGGCTGCACAGGGAAACCCTGTCTCAAAAAACAAACAAAAGAAAATGATTAAGAATAAATTTATAGGTATGCTTCTGCCTACATATCCAAAATAGATGTATGAAAGGTATATGATCATAGTCCCTAATCCTCTCCTATGAAATCAAGAAATTGCCGTAATTCTATACATCAAGATAAACTAAATCATAACTGCATTTCACTGTATAACAGACTGTTAAATCTGCTTTCTGCTTGAGAGTTTTCATTAAGGCTCTAGAACATAAAATGACCAAAGCTACACTTACATTCAAAAGCACGGTGCTGCCATCTATGCATAATTTAAAGGAAGTTCTCCCAACAAAGGCTAAGAACGCATGAGAGAGCTATGAGAGAAAAAGAGTGGGCATCCAGCTGAGCACATGGTCCCTACAGTGCTGAGAATGGTTATGTGAATTCACCCAGCACTGGATAATTTTAAAGGTCTGGCCCAGCTGAAATGGAGACCTCATTTCCACCTCGTAAATGCTGTGCAGAAAGACAGCACCCTAAGAATACAGATCCTGCCTAAGGTAAAGCCTGCTCCATGACCACCCAACAAAGCCTTTTGCCGACACCTACCAAGATCGCTGGGGAAGAGCAGAGGTCCCCTGCGTCAGCAAGGTTTGTGAAATAACCTCGACTTCCCACCTGACAACACAATATCAAGCCATCATATATTTTATTCTTCCATTTTAGCTTTTCTGCTTGGTATACAGAAGTATCTCGGATGGCTTTAATTTTAATTTCCCTGAAATACAATGATGCTGAGCATCTTTTCATGTCCCTACAAGGCCACATCTTTAAAAGAGGCTATCAAATATTTGTCCATGTGCTCTGGATAATTTTTATGTCAATTTGACACAATCTGGAGTCATCTGAGAAAAGGGAATCTCAACTGAGAATTTTCTTAATTAGCAATTGATGTGGAAAGTCTCAGCCTATTGTGGGTGGGGCAACCCCTGGGCTGGTGGTCCTGGGTTCTATAAGAAAGCAGGCTGAGCAAGCCAGGAAGCAACATGCCTCTACATCACTTCCCACCTTCAAGTTCCCAACCAGTTTGAATTCTTGCCTTGACTGCCCTCAGTGGACTGTGATTCAGAATATGTAAGCCAAATATGCTCTTTACTCCCCAAGTTGTGTTTGGTCATGGTGTTTTATCACAAAAATAGTAACTCTAAGATACCACCCACTTTTAAATTTGGAGCTGCTTGTTTTATTGAGTTTTGAGAACTCACTACAGATGCTGGAGAGATGGCTGAGAAGTTAAGACAAGTTACTGCTTTTGAAGAGGACCCAAGTTACACAGTCACACCCATATCTGGCAGCTTACAACCACCTGGACCTGTAGGCATAAACTCTTGTGTACTGTATAAATTCATCCACAATAAACAGCTAGTTGGCCATAGTGAGACAGGAAGTTCACTCTCTCCGGTAGAGAGAGTGAATGGTGGGATAGAGTGAAGCACGCACGGCACGCATAAGACCCAGGACAATAAGGAGGACAGATGCATGAAACCTGAGCAGAGGTAATCAGCCATGTGGCAGAACTTAGAATAGAATAAGTTATATAAGAATAAAATAACTTAGAGTAGATATTAGTTATGAGCAAGTCAGAAAACATGCCTAGCTATATTGGGCTAGGCTTTTGTAAATATACTTAAGGCTCAGAGTCGTTATTTCTCGGAACAAGGGTATAAGTGGAAAACACAAGTTACAGAAAACCACCATCGATATGTAACCCCAGCTATGGCAGATCCAATACCCTCTTCTGGACTCCACCAACACTCCACACACAGCCACATGTGCATACCTGCACGGGACACACTTAGATGCCTGCATCATGAATATTTTCTCCTTTCCTGAGACTGATTTTAGACCCTCAGAGTAGTGTTTTGAAAACCAGAAAGCTTCAATTTTACTTATTTGTTATTTTCTTTTTAAGTAATGCTTTATTATGTCCTCAGAAATCTCTGCATATCCCAAAGCCATGAAGATTTTCTTTTTTATTCTGTAAGTCTTAGGCTGGTAGCTTTTGCATTAAGGTCTCTGATCTATCTCATGACAACCAGGGAGGGAAGCAGATTCATTTATTTCCCAATGAACATAATTATCTCACATTTACGGATAAAAGTTACCAGTCACATATTTAACTATTTGATCATTTTTGTTAAAAACTGTTTCATAAGAGATAGATAGGTAGATAGATAGATAGATCACCTTCCAAATACCATATTCTGGTTCATTAACTATGTATCAGTCATTCTGAAAGCATCCCACTATGCTGCCATTTATAAATTATAAATTTTAGTCAGCCTCAGAATCAAACAATACAGTAGTCCATTGTTTTTTTCTCTTCAAAGCCAACTTTGGGCCACAAAGAACTTTCCAGACCAGCATTATTCACAATAGTCAGAAGAAAAACTAAACTGCACATTAACAGATGAAGAAATAAATGCAATGTAAATATCCACATAAGTGAATACTATTACAAAATTTAAAAGAAATAAAGTTTTAAAATATGCAATAGTGTGTCATTATCTACTGTGCCAACTGTTGAAAGTGTATGGATCTGTAAGATGTAAAGTGGACTAGACAACCTCGAGGGAAACATAGTTACTGCTTAGGAGTCCATTTTATTAAGGGGCAGTAAAAAAATGTTCCAAAATGGACACAATGACAGCAGCACGACTCTCTAAGTATACGAAAGAACAAACGATATATATTTTAACAGGTGTCAGGCAAACTTGAGGCCCTGTGACAGATGCCTAAGAAAAGAACCTAGGAGGAGAAGGGAATACTGTGAGGATGGTTTCAGAGGCTGCAGCATGCGGCCAGCTGGAGCACAGCAGCCAGGAGTGGAGAGCACTGTGCAGTGGGCTTCCTCCTCCTTCCCCTTGACTCCAGCCTGGCACCCAACACACTGACATCACCCAGAAGTGAGCTTTACTAAACTGATAGGCATTCCTCAATCTAATAGGGTATTAAGACTAATTATCAGGGGAGCTTTTGGGGGAGAGGCTCTTTGCTACAACCTGACAACCTGAGTTCAGTTTCCAGAGCCCACAGAAGAAGGAGACAACTGACTCCCAAAAGTTGTCTTCTTACCTCTACAGGAGCATCATGGTATGTATGTATGTATGTATGTATGTTCCCACACTCATACATACAACACACACGCATTCATCATTGTGTCATATGAAGATAAAAATCTACATATGTCATTATTTAGAGTCAAGGAGTTAACTAACCATTAGGAAAAGAATAAAGTTAACACTAGATATGGCAAGTTATAGCTATAATCCCAGTACTGATTAGGCTGAGGCAAAAAGGTCATGAGTTCAAGATAAGCCTAGGCTACATAACAAGACCATGTAGATAAAGGTAGGAAAAGATAGAAGAAGAAAGTGAAGGAGGGAGACTATGACAGGGTATCTTGCTGATATCATTTTATTAATATATCCCTCCATGTAATATCTCATTTCCCAGAAGTTTTAGCCAAGTAGTGGGGAAAAAAAACATATTAAAGTCCCTAAATCATACATATATGTGTATGGTATGTAACAACTTTCAAGTGGGAAAAGTCATAGAGTAAGAGACTAACTTCCACGCTTCTAACTTGCTTCAGGAACTAAAACATTCACCATGCCCAACTGCCGTATACTAAGTACTATATAGATCCTAAGACTCTACCATGACATATTGGCCTTTAAAACCCAGACCAACAGAGCTTGTGCCAGGTAATCTTGAGACCAGGGGAAATTTACAAGAACAACATCACAGGCGTGTTAGGGCACCTTAATTTTAGCGTCTTCATTAACCAAGCAAACCATTACCGGAGCGCCTACCAACTGCCAACTGCTCTCATTTGTCACGCTTACACTTATTCCAAAATAATTAAGAAAGCACTGGCTTCCCACAGATGATCTACTCTACATACTAGCAAGAAGACAATGTGGTTCTCAGGAGGCTAGGTGGAAAAAGCAAAGAAAGAACCAGAGATGAATGATAGAGCCAATTTCCTAAGTTTCAAAAGAATTTGTCACCATCCTTCCAGAAAGAAAAGAGCCATTGACTGAGTCCCAAACTGTATTATGTGTTGATCAATCAGGAACAGCCTAATACTGCTGAGAAAAACCACAGAATAACAGAATTTGGAATAACTTTTCAGGGAGAGGCAAAAGTTAAATATCACATCCTCATGAGCACTAGCGACAGTAGACACATTAATAATGCGCGGCCCTGTTCCTAATATACCTGGGCCACAGAGAGCCACTGCCAAAGTCTGAAACAGTCACAACAAATCTCTCAGCCCCACAGCATAAAACTCAGTTGATAATTTCTTTGTCTAACACCTCATAAAACTCATTCTTCCAAAATTGTGGAAAAGCTCAGCACAGTCCTCCCTCATTATGAAGTTTCCTGTTACAAGGTTGCAAGATTTACACATATGTTAGGGTTTATTGTTGAAAAGAGACCTCCTCATAACACCCTCTTTGTTATAAGACTGCACGCTTTGCCTCAGGGCTAGATATATAATGAGAGCGAAACAAATTCAGACAGATTGTTGAGAAAAAAGCAGAAGAGTGCATTTCCTTTTGGTCATCTCCCTAACTCTGTTCAATGTAGCTTTTCATCTTAACTGTTCTGTTTTCTTTTCTTTTCTTTTCATGTATTCCCTTCAATAAATGAAACATGATAGACTATTAAGACCAGTCTGTACTACTTTAGAAACTGTTGATTTTCATATACTTCTGCCTTCCAGATTTTTTACAAATGTCATCTTTAGAACAATGAACTATATTAGGGCTTGATCAAGCAGCTGCAAACAACCATATGAAATCTTAATTTTCCACTCAGACTATGTTCACAGTCCCCTAACATCATGAATGTAACTTTCCAAATTAGATTTAGGAATACCTCTGTTATTGTTTCCATATTAAACAACACTACATCATTTTAGCCAAAATCTGGAAATCCTGACTTAAAAGATTGTGTGTGTGCATGCGGGGGGTGGGAGGGTACATGTGTGTGTGTTACAGGACGGGAAAGGGAGAGGGTGGCGATCAAAGTGTGAACTCTCTCTCACCTTCCATCTTGCTTGAGGCAGGGTCTCTCTTGATTGCTTTGGGAACACTATGAACACCAGGCTAGCTGGCCCACCAGCTTCCAGGGATCTCCCGGCTCTGTCTCCATCCCATGAGCACTGGGATCACAGGTCCACACCACCACACCTTGCTTCCCTGCGCTCTGGGGACCTGAACTCAGGTCCTGAAGCTTGCACAGCAAGCACTTTAGCCACAAGGCCACCACTCCCCATTGGGAACTCATCTTTAGCTAAGGTTTAAAAAAAAAATGAATCATTCAAATATTAAGGCAATGTATAAGGCTTACTTACTACACCCAGCTTAATCATTTCTGATATTTCAAACTAGCAGGGTAAAGTAAACGCACATTGTGTTTTAAAAGTTTAAAAAGTAAACATGCACAACAGCATTCTTAGACACGAGACACACCTACCAATATTAGAAAGCTCATCTCAATACTGTGGGTGATATTTCACAATGGTAATAAGGATCAGGAATGGGAGATCTACAACAGCTGTGCTCATATTTGCCCAAAAATTATAAATCTTTCTAAATCTGAAGACAGTCTTCTTAATTTTTATATCTGCACATCCTTTAGTAAGGGCACTAAGGTACTGATGTAAGGAGAAGTGAGCCAGGGCCCAGCTCAGGCACACTAGCCAAAGGCTAGTCCACTGAGCCACACCCCCAGACCACTAGTGAACATTTATTCTTTCTTCTCTTTTCCCTTCCTTTCCCTTCCTGTCATCTTCCCTCCTCCCTTCTTCCTTCCTCCTTCCTTTCTTCCTTCCCTCCTCCTTTCCTTCTTCATTCCCTGTTTCTATCTCGGCAGGGTCTCATTAGGTAGTACATGCTGATCCATGATCCTTCTGAGTCCACCTCCTGAGTCCTGGGATCTGGGGTGTGCAGCAGCCTGCCGGAACTCTACATATCACCTGAATCACTTAGCCTTCCCAATTCCATAAAATCACAGACACACACACACACACACCACCACACCACACCACACACCACACAAAATGTGTGTAGATTTGAAATGGTCAGATCCTACCAAAACTACCACTTTGGCTTGGCTTGGTAGCACACATTTGCAATCCTGACACCTGGGAGAATGAGACAGAAGGTCAGGCCCAGCCTAGGCTACATAATGAGTTCTAGGAAACCTGGGAGGTATAGTGTGTGGTGGTTTGAATAAGGATGGCCCACAGGCTCATCTATTTGAATGTTTAGTCAATAGGGAGTGTTGCTTTCTGAGCATTAGGAGGTACAGCCTTGTTGGAAATGTGCTTTGTTAGAGGAGGGGGCAGGCTATGTATGATTTGGGGGTTTTTTCAGATTTGTGTGTTTTTTAACCTTTGTTTAAAGACACAGTTTCTATAAATTGCCACAGTCCTCCCAAATAGCTGCTGTATCGACCCAGTATTCTCCCACATCATTAGGCTTAATAGCTGGGATGATAAGTGTGCCCTACACCCACTTAGGGACACCACATTCAAGGGCAGTGCTAACAAAGATTTCCCTATTCTCACAGGTGGCCCCCAGAAACAAGTTGGGGTTTCTTGTTGTTATTCTCCAAGCACCACCAAGAAGTTTCAAATCATCATTTCACCCACACCATCCTTAGTAATAGTAAGCAAGAAGATATAAAGAATATTCAGTATTCACCTTTTACAAAAAAAAAAAATAACAATTTTAAATAATCATATCTCTTAATTGGAAGACTGACTACATGGGAGTATCTTTAGAGCCCTCAGGAACTAAAGGTTTTATACAACACAATATATAAAACAATGTTATTTGTGAGACCAAAAAGTCTAAAGCCCCAGCCACCTGGGAAAAGAAACTAGCTTAATGCAATCTTCCCCCCCCACACACACCCTTCTCCCCGCCCCCATCCACTAGTTATACAGTTGCTAGGAAACTGGCCCATCCCCCTAGGGAGGGACGCCAGGTCATTAATGGTTTGGGGACCTTCCTATAGCCAATCAATTCAAAATGCAACATCCCTTTTGTGTTTTGACCAATAGATACTTGCCAGGCAGGAATCCCCTTGCTTTGGGCATGCTGGGAGGGACTCTTTAAAAAATCACGCAACTAACCCAGGCACGAGGCTCTTGACTCTTACCACTTTGGTGGTGAGAGGTGTGAGCCCAAGCTGCAGCTTGTAATAAAAATATCCTCATGTGTTTTGCAACGGACTCGACTCTGGTGGTGGTCTTTTGGGGGCTTGCGATTCGGGCACAACAATTTGAAAGTTACATTGTTTATTCTATTTAAAAGTGATATTACTTTATGGGACTTGTACCACAGATTCTATAAATATTGTATACATGATAAACAAACAAACAAACCAGTGTGGGATGAGAGTCAGCCCTGTAACCCCTTGACCTGACTCCTCACTAAAGGCTCATAAAGGATCTTAGAGACAAATGCGGGCGGGATGGACCTACACACCCATGCGTAGGCATGACCAACGAGTCACTGGCCAATGAGTGTTCTCTAACACTGATCTCCAACAGTTCAACCATATGTATTAGAAAAGGCGGGCCGCATGGCTCAGTGGTGAAACAAGGGCTATCCAAACATCCCTTAATTCCCTGGGAGGAAAGCAGCAGTAATCTTTTATTAGCAGTGACACCCCCTCGGAAGAAACAAAGCCAGGCTCTGGCTGTTCCTTCACCCCATCAGAGCATATCAGTTCCCCCTCTGGATAGCAATCAAAGACTCCAGCTGGCTTTGGGAGCAACCTCTCCATAACCACATGTGGCCACTAATATGTGTCCTTGGCAGACGAGAAAAAGGCTCCACTTCAGACAATGAAGAGTTATTTGGGGTTTGCCTCACTGTGAGGCGAAAGGCAACCTCTGCCTTATCCTCCAATTCACTATTTTCTTTGGCAGGCCTTTTATTCCAAAGACTTCACAAATTTTTATTTATGTGACAATATAATCCTATACAAGTTTATAGAAGTCATTTTATTATTTGAAAAATACTCCACAATGCTCGTATATATCATTGGTAGAATTCTGCTCACTTCCTTTACTGACAATTGTACTTAAACATCTTGGAGCTTTACATATATGTTCTTTCCACCTTAGTCACAACTGGGGACGAGTGTGTCACCGGACTTCTCTAACCCACACCATGCCACGTTATGTCTGCTCTCTGACATGATACCGCCTTGATGAATTCTACCTTTCTTAGGTTCTATTTGACAGTTTTAAAAAATCAATGGAGAGTACTTGGAAGAGTTAAAGGAAAATGAGCTTTCACACCACATATAGGGAAATCAACATTAAGAAGCTAACAGCACAGCTGGGAAACACCTGTAACCCCAGCATTTGGTCTTCTGAGACAGGAGAATCACAAGTTGGAGGGTATCGTAAACTATTCAGCAAGACTCTATCTTAAAAAAAGGAAGTTGGGGATGCACTTTAGTCGGCAGAGTGTGGGCCTAAAACAGAACTCGGGGCTCAGTCTCCAGCACTATATGGTAGTTAGTGCCTGCCTGTAATCCTAGCACTTAGGAGACAGCAGGAAGACTGGGAGTTCAAGGTCACCCTTAGGCTCATGGGCTCATAGACAATGTGAGATTAGCCTGTGCTCTGAGATCTTGTCTGGAGGAAAGTGTCAAGAAGTGAAGCGTCTCATATTAAATATTACAGAATTTAAATAATTATTTAAAACCAGAGCTATGATCCATGAGGATTATAGCAAATTCTCAGCAGTTTGGATGTCATGTTACACAGCTAAAATTAATGACAAAGGGATAACAAATACACAGAAGTAGCAGGCATGAACTAATCTCCACTGCCAACCTGTGTGAGTGCTGCGGTGGGCATAAGAGAAAACAGTTGTGAGTGAAGGTGAAACCAGGAGGCCTGGCAGCCTCTCCTACATCATCTGGGTATAATGCCTAGTATTAAGCTGGCTGTGGTGGCACACATCTTAAGACCCAGCTCTCTAGAGGGGGAAGGATGTGGATCTACATGAGTTCAAGGCCAGCCTGGTCTACAACACGAGTTCCAGGACAGCCATAGCTACCACAGAAAAACGCCATATTGGAGGGAAAAAAAAAAA
>REGO01000060.1:5417503-5450303 GCA_010120015.1 Rhombomys opimus
TAATCTCTCTGAGCCCATTTCTCCCACTGGAAAATGAGAGGTTTCATTAAATGGCATGCAGGCATGAGGAAGCGCCTGACTGCATGAACGAGCTTCGAGCGCTGTCAGTACTAACAATGGCACAGATTACTTCCAGATCCCAGCTCTCATTAGGAGTGTTGAAAACCTTCAGCTTTGACTGAGTCTCAGATGGAAATAAAATACCACCATCTACACTGCCCTTCCTGCCATGTCAAGTGGTTTCCAGGGGCAGATGCAAGGCACAGAACAGAAATCCTTAATTCACGGTCTTCAGGGGATCAAACAAATGGCCACTAATGAGGAAAGGCTGTATGAGGCTCTGATTAACTGAAGGCTGTGGCCAGACACACGGAAGAGGCTGCTCTTTGGATCTGGGCTTCTGGCCAGATCACCACAAGTTTTCAAAACCAGAAAGCAAGGTTTTTATGTGAAACCTCCTGGTTCTTGGATATTAGCAGCTCTTTTAAGTTTAAAACACTAGAGGCCAGCATGCACATGCGGCCGTCTCTGGGACAGACTCAGTGGAAACGGGGAGGAGTAGAGCTAAGGTCTGAAGGCTTGAATCTGGCGCTGCACCTCTCCGCTTGCGACCCCTCGTGGCAGCCCTGAAGCCCTCCTTACATATGAGAACTGCATGACGTAATGCACCCCAACACTGGCAAACAGCTCCGGAAGTCCTCATCCTTTCCTCTCCTGCCACAAAACTGTGGCTTCTCTACTCAAATACCACAGAATCAACAGTGCTTTCAGAACTGTTTTATGGGCCTGCGTACTGAGCACAAGGGAACAAGCTCTGAGTCTTGGCTGTGTGACTTTGTACCCTAAAATTTGCTTATCTATAAATGCAGGTCATTATGTCTTACAGGTAAGATCATTGAGACGGGGACTAGAAAAGAGGCTCAGAGCCTCTAACTCCACTTCTGATGCCCTTTTGCATACATGTTTTATATACATACACACAAAATAAAAAATAAATAAATCTATTTTTAAAAAAAAGATTACGTGCTGTCACCCTCCTTCCTTCCCACTGAGTGATGACAGAAGTGACAGCTGAACCCAGGACCACCATATAGAACAGTGTTGATCACAGGTCATTCCACAGGCCGGGAAAACAGAAGACAGAGAAAAAGCTAAGCTGGCTCAGAACAGAACATCTCAATAACAACTGCGCTAGGGGCAGGAAGTCTAGCAATGAAAAGGGCTGTGTCTTCTTAAAGGAATAGTTACTCCTCCTAGCTCTCCAGCACGGCTTAAGGTGGATCTGCCTTCTGATGAGATGATTGGCAGCCAAGAGGCATGACTGCATGCCTAAAGCCGCTATTTACTGGAACATACTGTGCTCTGAAGCGGGAACCCTAAAATCATGTTGGAGATGGGAGGAAATTGTCATAGACACGAACCGCTTCTACCATGAACATCTAAAGGCCGTTCTCCTGCGGGGATTAACGTGAGGACTGGGGGTTCTGACCCAGCCTCTAGTGCAGCCTTCCGGGAAGGTGTGCTCACAGGAGCTAAGAAACCGAAGCTCCCTCTGCCATTCCTGGCCAGAGAACCCAGATTTTCAACTTTCGGCCAAGGACACAGACTGAGGCCCCTCTCCCTGAACTGCCTGCCCCATTTCTATCTCTTGTCTTCATCATTGACCCTGCGAAGAAAGAACTCGAAGTATCATGTAGAGAACTGGGAACAAGCATGAGTTAATACAAGGAAGTAATAAGTAGATGCTCTTTTGAGCCCATCGAAAGATCCTGGTGGACTTTAATCCACACACACTTTAAAATGTCCTTGGTTCTGGCTTCTCCTGGTTCTCTACCTAGGACTTATAATGTTAAGGCATTGTATTAACTCATGTTTTTAAAAGATGGCAAGCTGGGTACAGCTCAGTGGGACAACAATTGCCTAGCATACATGAAACCTTGGGTGCAAATGGAGAGAAAAGGAGAGGAGGAGGGAGGACATGAGGGGAGGAAGAAGGGATCAGCAAAGAAGGGAGGGGAAGGGAAGAAGGAAGGGGAGGACACGGGAGGGGAGGGGAGGAGAAAGGAAGGAAAGGGAGGGGAGGGGAAAGGAGGGAAAGGGAGGGGAGGGGAGGGGAGAGGACAAAAGAAAGTGTAAGAGCCAGAGGGTGGGGGAAGGGCCTTGGGTGTGACTTGGCTGCAGCACACTCCCAGCAGCTGTGGTGACCTGCACAGGATCAAACCAATCAAACTTCCAGGATGAATAGGAAGGGGTTCACGGGCCCAGCATTCCCTGAGCTCAGGGCTATTTTTAGCTGATGGTTGCTAGGAGAGGGAAAGTCATTTTCCTTTGAGGTATGGCCACTGGTAGGTTGCTCATGCTATAGTAGATGACCCTGTACCCACATATGCACCAGCAGCTCTAATCAGCCTCAGTATTAGTTGGGATATCAAAAGAAAAAGAAGGACTTGAATGGGGAAGCCAGCACGAGGGTGAACATGAACTAAATACACTGTATACATAAATGAAATTCTCAAATAACACATATTAAATGTCATATTAAGAATTATTTTCGGGACTGGAGAGATGGCTCAGCGGTTAAGAGCACTGTCTGAGGAACTCAATGGCTAGCTCTTTGACCTCCACCCCCCAAGGGAGGAGCAGCCCTGCTAGGCCACAGAGGAGCACTTCGCAGCCAGTCCTGAAGATACCTGATAAAACAGGGTCAGATAAAACGGGAGGAGTGGACTTGGATCAGTGGACTTGGAAAGGGGCAGGGAGGAGATGAGGGAAGGAGGGTGGGATTGAGAGGGAATGAGGGAGAGGGATATAGCTGGGATACAGAGTTAATAAAATGTAACTAATAATAAAAATAAAAAATAAATAAAAATTAAAAGAAAAGAGCACTGTCTGCTCTTCCAGAGGTCCTGAGATCAATTCCCAGCAAGCACACGGTGGCTCACAACCATCTATAGTGAGATCTGATGCCCTTTTTGGCATGCAGGTGTTACATGCAGATACAGCACGCATATACATAAATTAAATAAAGTCTTTTTTTACAATGAATTATTTTAAACTATAAAGTTAATGACACACACCTCTGGGAGCACACGCCTGTAAATCCAGCTGAGGCAGGAGCACCATCACCAGGCTGAGGACAGGGGGTGTTCACAGTGAAACTCTATCTCAATTTCTTTCTTACAGTGAGTAAAAATAAAATGTAAAGGGAAAAATGCATCTGAGATGCAAAAATTCTCTGAGCATTCTACTTTGTAAATCTAGATGTCTAAGATGTATTAGGTCCACAAAGAGCACCTAACCACAACCTGTGTTTAAATGGAATCAAAATTTACCAGGCTCCTAAATGACAGTTTCTCCCTGATTCAGCCTGTCACCCTCCATAAAAGGCTTGTTTTTGCTGATACCTTGCTGTTGCCGTGGTTTGGTTGTTTTGTTTTGTTGTGTTGTGTTGTGTTGTGTTTTTGGCAGGTGGAAGGTTATTGGCTAAAACAGGACCTCATTGTAGTCGAGGCTGGCCTTACTATGTACCTGAGGATGACCTTGAACTTCTGACTCTCCTGCCTCCTATGGTTATAGGTCTGTATAACCATAACCTGCAAGCCGTAAGAGTCTAACTTCACACACTGGCCTAATGTACTCATGACACATGTCTGCAACATAATGAAGAATATCACCAGAAGAGAGTTGATGTGTGTGTTGACACAAGCTAGACTCACTGGAGAAGAAGCAGCCTCAGCTGAGAAAATGCCTTCATAAATTTGGGCTACAGGCAAGGCTGTCGGTCTTTTTCTTGTGTAGCAACTGATGGGGAAGGGACAGCCCACTGTGGGTGGTGTCATCCCTGGAAAGGTGGTCCTGGGTTCTATTAAAAATGCAGGCTGAGCAAGCCATAGGGAGCAAGCCAGTAAGCAGCACCCCTCCAAGGCCTCTGCATCAGCTCCTGCCTCCAGGAGCTGCCCTGTTTAAGTTCCTGTCCTTGACTTTCAATGAGGAACAGCGATATGGAACTGTAAGCCTAAAAACCCTTCCCTCCCCCAATTTACTTTTGGTCATTGTGTTTCATCACAGCAATAGAAACCCTGGCTAGGACAAGAGGGTTGTTTGGTTTTCAAGTAGATGTGAGAATTCTGAATAAATGCCGAAAGGTTCCAATAACTATGAACAAAAGGAGTGAAGTAGGATATAGACAAAGCTTAAGGGAATAATCATGTAGGGGGCAAAGCGGGTTCACAAAGAAGAGACAAGTCCACTCTCCCTGTGTGATAACTTCCATAATAACTTTTTAACTTTGCATTTATTTGTTTCATTTTTAAACAAGGTCTCATGTAACTCCTGTCCGGCTCTGTCTCCTAAGTGGTGGGATCACAGGCACAACAGGACCGGCTTTTTTATTTTTTAATTTTATGTGGTGGGTGTTTCGCCTGCATGTATATCTATACACTGCATGCATGCGATGCCATAGAAGCCAGAAGAGCTGGATCCCCTGACACTGGAATGACAAGCTGCTGTGAGCTGTCATGTGGGTGCTGGGAATCAAACCTGGATCCTCTGGAAAAGCAGCCAGTGTTCTTAACCCCTGAGCCATCTCTCCAGCCCCTAGATTGCTTTAGATTAAAATATAATTCCATTACTTTGTACCCTCCTTTCCTCCTTCCAAGCCCTCCCCTGTTCTCCTCTATTGCCTTCTCCAATAACCTGACCCTTTTGCTTTGATATTGGGGATATTTAGGAGGCTAGTCCCTGGGGTGCCTGATTCTCAGGCTCTAGGCATTAAGTCCAATTCAACAGCTACTGGTTTCTATCTAAATATGAACGCCATGACTGAACCTTTGCGGGTATTCTGCCGCACTGGTCAGTGCTATACTTCACAGACGTCACAGCAGGCAGGTCTATCGCCACACCCCTTGCTTGGCAGCTCACACAGCACTTTCTGGTTCCATGTAAGTTAGACCACAGGAAGGGGGCTTTCAGGCTAGGGCACAGGACTCAAGCTGGATGACAGGTTTTTTGAAAGCACTTTTAAAACAGCATGTAGTAACTGCATAGGACGGCGGGCTTCATTGTTGTTTACAGGACGTGTATAAGGTACTCTGCTGAATCTTCTCTCCCCATTCCCATCTCCTTCCTTGTCGGTCCCATTTCTGGTCATAATACGTTTTGAATTTTGGAGTTTTCTTTGTTTGAAGTTTTTGAGACATGGTATCTCCATGTGGCCCTGCCTCAACCCTTCCTGTGCTGGGATTACAGGCTGTACCTCTGCACTCAGCTCACGGTATATTTAAAGACCAAGAGATACAGGTTTTCTAGATGTATTGGCTACTTTTCTGTTGCTGTGACAAAATGCCTTGACAAAAGCAACTTAAGGAAGTCTCTTTGGCCAACAGTTCCAGGCGGCTAGCTGTTCAGAATGGCAGGGAAAGCATGGCTCCAAGAGCAAGACGCTGAGACCACATCTCAGCCACACAAAGGAAGCGGGGAGAACAAGTAAAAGTGGGGTAAGGTGATCTCTCAAAGCCCACCCCCAGTGACACTCCCTGTAGCAAAGCTGTGCATCTAAAGGTCCCATGACCTCCCCAGACAGCAACACCTGGGCCAAGAGTTTAAACACATGCACCTACAGAGGGCATTTCTCATTCAAAGCCCAGTACTGGGCATGGTGGCATACACCTGTAATCCCAGCACTGCAGAGGCTGAGGCAGGAGGATTGAAAGTTACAAGCCAACCCCGGCTTGAACTATATCAAAATAAAATAAAGTTAACAAAGAAAGGAAGGAGAAGAAGGGCAGGAAGAGAAGAGGAAGGAAAAACATACTTTTTCTTTTAAGAAAATTCATGCATATCAGGAAGCTAAGGCAGGAGAAACACAAATTTGAGATCAAACTGAACTATATAGCAAACTCCAGGTAGGGTGCATAGTAAGATTCTGCCATAAAAGAAAAAAAATAGAAAAGCAGAACAGAGAGAGAGAGAGAGAGAGAGAGAGAGAGAGAGAGAGAGAGGAAGGAAGGAAGGAAGGAAGGAAGGAAGGAAGGAAGAAAGGAAGGAAGGAAGGAAGGAAGGAAGGAAGGAAGAAAGGAAGGAAGAGGGAAGGGGAAGGGGGAGAAAGGGGGAAGGGACAGAAACAGGAATACTACTGGGCTTTCTGGATACCCTACCCAAGGAATTGCAAGCCTCAGGTTCAGGTTCACTCTCTCAGGAGTGAGAGTATGCACCTGCGCATACACACATGCACATACACACACAGATGCAAACACAAATAAAAAACCCTAGGTTAGCTCATCTTAAATGTACATGCTTCTATATAAAGGTGTTTAGAACATAAAGCCTGCCTGCACGAC
This sequence comes from Rhombomys opimus, assembly GCA_010120015.1. Classification (NCBI taxonomy): domain Eukaryota; kingdom Metazoa; phylum Chordata; class Mammalia; order Rodentia; family Muridae; genus Rhombomys; species Rhombomys opimus. The sequence continues at coordinate 5,423,842 of REGO01000060.1, forward strand.
ATATATCTATAACATACAGAATCCATGAAATATTTTTAAATCCATAGAAGTGTCACTATAAGGGACAGATAAAATCCCCAAGAGGGAAAGCGCCCCAATTGTTGGCCCTACTCACGAGACGAACTTCCCGACTTCCACCTGCAGCACCGGGTCCCTCAGGTGCACCTCTAGAAGCAAGTCCTCAGCCTGAGGCCCGTCTCCAGTCTTCACAGAATGGGGACTGAAGATTCTCAGGTAGCCCATGAAGCTGCCCACGATGATTTTATCTGTAAACAGAGTTTGAGAACATGGAGAAAGAAGCAGACATCAGCAAATGTCACTGGGAATCGGCTTTCAGAAGACTAAAGGAGTCAAAATGTTAAAAGGTTCTAACCTTGCTGCAAACACAAAAGTCACTCTATCAACAGGTGATGTGACTGAAGGGAACTTACCTGAGTAGCTCATACCTTCTCAAGAAACAGCTCTACATCCCTAAAGGCCAAGGAAATTGGTAAACACAGAGTGTGTTTGTCTTAAGCGTTAACTGGTACCCGCCCTAAATTAGCTCAATGAAAGCAAGTCACTGTCTCAAAAGACTGGTAGCGATTACAACTGGCTTCATCATGGAATGTGAACTCTGTAATTGATCATGGCTGTTGAGGACACTCTAAGTGGGCTCACTAGAATGCCCCCCATAACAATACATGGTCTTGGGTATAGCAGGGTGAAGGAAAAGGATGCATATAAGAATGTAAATGTGTCTCTCAAAATGATATGTTTTCAAATCCTTGCTCCACGTATGTGATCTAGTTTAAACAGTCCTTGCAGATACAACCAAGTTCAAATGAAGATACAACTGTCCTTTAAAGGAAAAGACACAGGAGAATCCAAATGCCAAATTATGATGGAAAGCAGCCAAGAAAGGACGGCACATGCACATAAGTAGCTTTTAGCTACTTTTCTGCTGACGATGACCAAGGAAACATGACCAAAGAAAATTTTTGCTTTGGGGCTTATGGGTTCAAAGTCACAACCATCTTTGGCCGGGCACACGGCAGCAGGCAGGCAGGCAGCCTTGGTACTGGAGTAGCAGCTAAGCGTGTTTATACAGTAGGAGGCAGAGAGAGGGGGAGAGAGATGGGAATGGCACGGGCTTTTGAATCCTCAAAACCCACCCCCAGTGACACACTTCCTCTAACAGGGCCACTTCCTAATCCTTCCCAAATAGTTCCAACCAGCCAGGGACCAAGCATTCAAATATATGAGCCTATGAGGGCCATGCCCAGTCAAACCACAACAGAAGCTGAGGGAAGACAGAGAATTAAAGGCCATCTTGAGCTATCCTGTGAGCTCAAGTCCAGCCTAGGCAATGTAGTGAATAAAGGTAGGCTGCAGGTTGGAGATGTCTGACAATACTGGCAGGAACTGGAGTGACACATCTACAAACCAGAGTGTCCTGAATTACTGAAAATTAGAAGAAACACATAAGGATCCTAGATGCTTCAGAAAAACTAGGAAAAGGGGCTAACAGTTAACAGCACTTACTACTCTTGCATAAGTAAGTGCTAGGCCTGGTTCCCAGCACTCATATGAACTCCACCTGTAACTCCAGTTCCTGGGTATCTGATGCCCTCTCTGGTCACTATGGGGTACTGCAACATACGGTACACATAACTCACACCAGCAAACACATACAGTGCACATGATGGATAGATAGATAGATAGATAGATAGATAGATAGATAGATAGATAGATAGATCTTTTAAAATACCAAAGCCTAGCATCGACAACTGTGACAGAATATGTTGATGTCATTTTAAGCCACTGAAGTGATACTCTGTTATATTGATACTAAGGTATAAATCTCCATCTGCTAAAGAGAAGGTCTGCATTTCCTTTAATCAGCTTACAGTGCCAGGCCATGAACTAGACAGTTCTCACAGACTAACTCTTTAAATCCTCAGCATAACCATCTTGGAAAGGTGTTCCCATGGGGACTTCAGTCCTAAGGAAACACAAAGCCATCAGGAAACCAGAAGACCCAATGGCAGCATCCTAGAGGTGAGCAAGACTGATGGAGCCATGATAATTTCTGTCCCTGCCAACTCCCAGACAGACACATTCTGCTTTGCAGTTTGGGGAGTGTTAGTATTCTCATTCTGACATCCTTTTTACTTTAAATTGATCATTTCATATCACTTGTAGCAATAATGAATTAATTAATTAATTAAAAGTTAATTGATGTGGAAATCAGGTAAGCATGAATATTCCTACAAGGAGGATATCTGAATCCTGTGGTCTGTTGGAACACCAAGCAGCAAGGCTCCTCCTGTCCATGCTCTAGGTAAAGTTATTGAGCATGGCTCTAAGAAACACAACAGATAAACTATCAGACTCATCATCTGGGACCTTGTGCTCTATCCTAGACTTCTTCCAGCTGGTTTGTTTGGCTTACAGGTTAGTCTCGCATTGTCATAAGTCAAGGCAGGAACCTGGAAGCAGGAAGTAGAAGCAGAGACCGTGGAGAAACACTCTCCTCCATGGCTTGCTCAGCTTGCTCTCTTATACAGCTCAGAACCACCTGCCCAGGGATGGCACCACCCACCATCCTCAGGGCCTCCAATACCAATCATTATCAAGAAAATGCCTCCTAGACATGCCCTGGCCACCCTGCTAGAGGCAGCTCCTGAACTGAGAGTCCCTCACTAGAGGTGACTGTGGTTTGTGTCAAGTTGGAAGAAACTAACCAGCACACACCCACTGTCCATAATATTCTGGTGGACTAAATGTCTGCTGCCATTAGCCACCCTGCCAAAAAGAAGAAATGCCAATGTATGTAAGTCGACTTCTTCTACAGACACTACATAATCTAAAATACGACCATGATACATTTAAAGACCAAAATTCCTTTTGGGATAAAGAATAAGGCTCAGGGTCTCAGACTCTGCAGAAAGAATTTCTGAGCATCTACATCACTGGAACTTAACACTAAGAATCAAATTCAAAGATGAACTCTCTGGCTTTGAAGCTGTAGTAACACATAAGGTGACTAACCTTGGGTCTCTTGAGTAAAGAGAATGATGCTGACCAGAAGGAGGTTATATGTTCAAAATAAAGTTACTAGGAGCCTGGAAAACTTGCTTCTGAGTTCCCTTTACTTGCTGTCATGTCAGCAATAATTAACCAAGATTTGATTTCAATAAAGCCCTTCAAAAATCAGAGGTGGAGGGCTGGAAAGATAGCGCAGCCGTAAAAAGCACTTGTCACTCTTCCAGAGGACCGAGGTTCTAATCCCAGCACCCACACGATGGCTCACAATCTTCTGTAACTCCAGGTCCAGAGGCTCTGACTCGTATGTTCTTTTCTGGCCTCTGAAGGCACCAGGCTCACACATGGTACACAGGCATGCATGAAGGCAACATACTTATACACATAAAAATAACAATGAGAACGGCCAAGTCCACAGTTAATAGGCTAAACTCAAAATCAAATTTTAAATCTATGAATTGGGGGGGAGTGTTGGCAGTGGTGGTGTTTTTCAAGACAGGGTTTCTCTGTGTAGCCTTAGCTGTCCTGGAACTTGCTTTGTAGACCAGGCTGGCCTCAAACTCAGAATTCAGAGATCTGCCTCCCAAGTGCTGGAATTAAAGACATGAGCTACCACTGCCCTGCATATATATACAGATAGATAGATAGATAGATAGATAGATAGATAGATAGATAGATAGATAGATAGATAGATAGAAAGAAATATATGTATATACATATATATGTATATGATTTTTAAAACACCTGGCTATTATAATAACCAGATCTCAGATAAAAGTTTTATACACAGATTTCAAGCTACGATAAATTTATTCATTCATTCACTCATTCATTCATTTAAATGTGATTCCCTGTGAAACATTAAATGAAAAACCATTAAGACGTCTTCTGATGGATCACTGTGAATTTGAGGCCAGCCTGGTCTACAAAGCAAGTCCAAGACAGCCAAGGATACACAGAGCAACCTTGTCTCAACAAAAACAAATGAAAAAACAAAACAAAACAAAAACCCTCTTCTGTTTTCTTTCTTCTTTCCTGAGTAATAGCTAGTTTACAGAAAGCACTTAAATGGGTTTATCACATTCATTGAGGCCTTCTCCTCATTTATAAACAAAGATTTCAGGTCGATGAGCAGTGGTGGTGCACACCTTTAATCCCAGCACTCAGGGAGGCAGATCAGATGGATTGCTATGAGTTCTAAGCCAGCCTGGTCTACAAAATGAGTTCAAGATAGACAAGGCTATACAGAGAAACCTTGTCTTGAAAAAAAAAAAAAAAATTTAGGTCAGAGAAAAACAACCATCTCATACTGCTAGAAAGTCACAGCTTCTTGCTCTGTGTCACACATCAGTCCCACTCAGAGTCACATGATCAATGACAGTCTGTCTGTGATCATTGCTGTTACACCCATATACCTAATATAACTTTTCAAAGGATATGGGTGTTTTGCCTTTGCGTATGTCTGTGTACCACACATGTGCCTGGTGCCCACAGAGGCCAACTTTCCTGGAACTGAAGTTACAGACAGTTGTGAGCTGCCATGTAGGCACTGGGAACTGAATCCGGTCCTCTGGAAAAGTACCATGTGTATGCTCCTAACCACAGAGTCATCTCTCCAGCCCCTAATAAAAACTGTCCTAAAATTCTTCTCTAGCCTGTGCTGGTCTGAATGAGAATAATCCCCACAGGCCCATAAATTGGAATGATTGTTGACCAGGGAGTGGCACTATTTGAAAGAATGAGGAGGGATGGCCTTGTTTATCAAAAAAAAAAAAAAGCAGGAAGAGGAAGCAGTGGGGTGGGCATGTTCAAACCTGGGTTTTAATAAGTTATGTTCTTGTAAGTTCGCGCTTTTAAACAAGCCAGTTTTATTTACTATCTTGAACGCTTTGCTCCGGGGGAAGGTGCAGATGACAGCCCAATGTCAGAAAACCTCCTTGGCACGTGTAAGGCCCCAAGTTCAATCCCCAACACTGGAAGAACAAATGTAAACCCACAGATTCTTTACCTTGCCCATTGCCAGTATTGTCAACATCAGCCAAGCATAGGCAGCCTTGATCAAATTCTTCTTTTTCTCCCAGCACAGTAGACCACCAATCACGGGCTTTGAACAAAGACATTTCCCTTCACCCTAAAAATAAAACATCCGTTTACATAAAAATTCACTTTACGGAGAGGAAGAAGTCAAATTATCCCGTTTGCAAATGAGAGATTCTATTTTTAAAAGACTCTATTAAAAGAGTCTAGAGAATTCTTAGATGTAAAAACACTTACAGTGAAGCTACAAAATACAAAGTCAATATTAAACAAACAAACAAACAGAAAAAAAAAAAACAATAGCCTCTATATATACCAGAAAAACATTGGGAAAAATAACCTGTTCATAATAACTCCAAAATGCCAAGTACCTATGGGCCATAGAGATGGCTCAGCAGTTAAGAATGCATACTCATCTTCTAGACCTCAGCCTGATTCCCAGCACACATACTGAGTGGTCATAACTGCCTGTAACTTCAGGTTCTGGAGACGTGATACCCTTTTCTGGCCTTCAGTAGCATGTACTCAGGTACATAAACCCACATACAGACATACACACATGATTTTAAAATAATAGTAATAATTACTTTAAATCAAGTACCTGTTGTACACCTAACCAACAAATTGAAATATCAGGACTTTGAAAAGGGAAATCAAAGATGCTAGGTGAGGACAATGCTAGAGAAAAGATCTCGAATTAACAGAATTAATATTACAAAAATTAATATTACAAAAATACCACCAAAAGTAATCTACATATATAATTCAATATGTATCAAAATCCCAATGTTATGTTCCACAGATCTAGAAAAAAAACAATCTCAGTATTCATATAAGACCACAAATAGCCAAAGCAATCTCGGTGACAAGAACACAACTGGAATTATGACAAAAATTTCAAAACATGCAGTAGAAGAAGAGCCTGTTCAACAAATGGTGCCAGCAAAACTGGCTATCCTCAGAGGAATTCAGTGAGACCCCTGTCCTTCACCTTGCACAAAAATCAATTCAAAATATATCAAAGATCTTCATTTAAAGCTGAAATGATGAAACTGATGGGGCAGATTAGAGAGATGTTTTTCAAGACACTGGGATATCTCAGTCTTCCACTGAGATATCTCAGTCTTCCATAGAGAAGCTTCTTGTAGTACATGGGAACCAACCCAGAGACTCACAACTGGACAGTGTTCGGAGAGTGAGCTACTTTGGCGCACTCAGTCCCAAAGCCCCCACTCAGTCTCCATCAAGCCCCACCCTCAGGGTTCAGGGATCTACAGAAAAGAAGAGGCAGAAAGATCATTAGAGCCAGAGATGGCAGATGACTCCAAGGGAACCGTACCTTCCAGACACAAGACTGAAGCACACATGAATTTGCCCAGCAGTGGCAGCGTGCACGGGGCCTTCACAGGTTCAACAGATTCAGATGGGGTTCCTGCACTGTAGTAACACGGGCTCTCTCACCCCTGACTAAGAAGCTATCCGAAAGTGACTCCCAATTGCAAAGGAAGCATTGGTTTTCTTCAGTGGAGTCCCATTGTATCAACCACACCTCAGGGCTTTCATGCCCAGGGGTAGTCGGCCAACACAAAATTAACTTAATGGTATTTTTAGAGATTTTGTTTTTGTTTTGGTCTCATTTTGCTTTGCTTGGACTTTTTTTTTTTCTTACTGATCTTTTGCTTGTTTATTTTGGTTACTATATTTGTGGTTTTGTGAAGATTTTTGAGTATGTGTTTCTTGCTTCTTTGATTTGTAAAGAGAGAGAAAGAACATAAAGTTGGGGAGGTAGGAGCTAGGGAGGCTCTGAGAGAAAGGAAGACAGGAAAAATATGAACAAAATATATTGTGGAAAAATTTTTCCAATAAAAAAACTAAATTATACATACATGTAAAAATAAAACAAAATAGAATTTACAAAGCCACGGGGGAGGGGAAAGACACTGGGGTAGGCAAGAACTTTCTGAATGGAACACCAACAGAACAGGAACCAGCCCTGATTATCAACAGATAGGACGATGTGAAAAATAAAGTTTCTGTGCAGCAAAGGAAACTAACAACAGAGCACAGAGCCCACAGAATGGGAGAAAATCGTTACCAGGTATGCTTCAGGCAGGGGGCTAACATCAAGTTAAACATCAAGGAAATAAGACTGACAGCCAACAAATGTGCTAACGAACTCAACAGTGCACCAAAAAACAAAACACAAGATGGCTGATAACTATTATTTAACTTTTTGAAATTTTTCTTTTAAAACACACACACACAACAGACTTTTTTCACTTTCCCTCAAATGTGTGCAAGGCTCAGTTCTGCCTTTCTTAGCAGACTGTGTCCCTGTGAATGTCCTGCTGTTGTCACCCTTGTCCGACACACGTGTACGCTAATTCCTCTGTATGTTCACGTGTGGATGTGATCCTAGTCAGGCCAGAGAACTTGTTATGATGACACCAGCATCACCTGGACTCTTAATTTCTACACACAGGGAGAAAGAATGTATTCGGGCATGCTGTGCACAGTCTGCAGGGCAGTGGGCACAGGCGGGGCACAGGCAGTGGGGAGAGGGCGATGGGGAAGACCATGATGACTCTAATGTAAAAAATCAATAGAGGCCACCAAACTCAGGAACAAATAAATAAACAAACCTCCTGTTCCGTCCCAGGTGCCAGTTCTGATCTACAAGGTATGGACAGTGTGCGCGCGCACACGTGTGCACACACACACGAACTAAGAGTTATAACTGTGGGTATCCTGTGACATTTAGAAAGAAGGTTCAGAAAGGGTAATTCTAGGTGATAGTGAAAAAATGCAGGCAAGGGGGCTGGAGAGATGGCTCAGAGGTTAAGAGCACTGGCTGCTCTTCCAGAGGTCCTGAGTTCAATTCCCAGCACCCACATGGTGGCTCACAACCATCTGTAATGAGAGCTGGTGCCCCCTGCTGGCATGCAGGCAGAACACTGTATATATAATAAACAAATAAATAAAATAAATATTAAAAAAAAGAATGTAGGCAAAAGGTCACAGGCATCATTAAAGAAGATATAAATCTAATTGTCTTTCTAGTTTTCACTCTGCCACAGTTCTTCTGTCTTTTTTTTTTTTTCAGTTCTTCTGTCTTTGTGGTAGATAAGTGAATTAAAAATATAATTGATAGCGAAAGTGTAATACCCTAAGTGAAGATAAAAAGCTTCAGAGTGGCCATTCTAACTGTGTATTCACTGAGGTATATACGGTTCAAGGCTGCTTTTATTTGTGAATTAATTATAATCAAATGCCTTTTAAAAATAAAAACCTTTAAAATAAAATATCTTGGTGTTTTGGTTGTTGTTGTTTTAAAGACTGGATTTGGTATATCCCACGCTGGCCCTGAGCTCCTGGTCTTATGTGTCCACATTCCAAGTGCTGGGACTGTAGTCATTTGCCACCACAGCCAGCACACATTAATTCTCTGTGAAAGCACAGCAAATTAAACCTGCCTAGCTTTGAGACTGATGTCTGCAGTTAACTTTAACTCTGTGTATCCTGTCCACAGGCATACCTTGAAACCACAATTCCAGAAGGTTCCAAGCCTTAATCAGATACTCCACAACACCACTGAGTTAGGCTGAGAAGTTACATATTCACTTGGAAATCTATTTTCTGAGAACTTGAGGAAGGAATCACACAAAAAAGGAAAAAAACAACAACTCTTCTCCACTGTCAATATTCACAGTTGAAGAGTCCTACTTAACACAGAAATCTGACAAAATACCCAACTTCCCTTCAGGACCGACTGCGGTGTGCTCTGCACTGCGACTACAGGAACCCAGAGGGCTTCCTCCTCCTCCAGGAAAGGCACAGGAAGAGGAAATTCATCACAGGCATGAACATGAACGCACGTGTGTATACACACAGAGAGAGAGACAGAGACAGACACCAAGAGACAGAGAGATGGAGACAGAGAGGGATAGATACCAGGAAAACTGGTTTGCAGGTCCATGTACCTACCTGTGTGAGCCCAGACAACCACAAGCCTCTATGATTTCCTACATAGAATGAGCATCCCCAGTCCTTCCTGACAGTGAATGCACATTGCACCTTTGCAATGGAAACACAGCATCATCTACCGAGACGCACTTCCTTCATGGCACACGCTTCCACGCTTCGGTGGTACTTAAGAAGTTCTCCTTAACTAACTACATTAGGAAAGGTCTCCGCAAACACTGAATTCAGATTAGTTGACTACAGAGTCGCTTCTCACAGGAATGCAGGGTTAGGCTCCTGCAGCCTCTAGGTACCAGATTCCCATCATTCAATCAGTATATAGCGTCGTTATGTATTTCTACTTAAAAACACCTTGTTTTATACTGTTGACTAATAACCACTAAACTCATGGCCAAGAAGCCTGGACAAAATGTTTCTTATCATATGTATTTTCTCACAGCTTTCCTGCACTTAGGAACATTAGTTGGTATTTCACTATTTGCTTTTGTTGTTTTGTCTTGTTTTGTTTCTTGAGACATGGTCTCATTGTGCAACCCAGGCTGGCTATGAACATTCAGTCTCCTGCTTCAGTTCCTGAGTCCTGGGATTGAAAGCATGCACCATCCCAACACTGCTTACCCAGGAAACAGGAAACACAGAGCTGGTGAGATGTCACCAAGCATGATGACCTAGGTTTGATCCCAGGGGCCTCAGAATGGAAGTAGAGAACAGACCCTCACAAGTCGTTCTTGAATCTCCTTATGCACACTCTCACACATGTGCATGTGTGCCATAAATAAATAAGAAATCCATAAGTGAATGAATATTTTTAATGTGGCATCAAATAGATCACAAGAGGATTCTGGTTGACAGCCTAGGAATTGAAAGAAGGCGGAGGGTGATGATATCTGCTGGGATCCTGTAGATTAACTTTCTATGGTCCTGATGCTGACTCCAGATGACTACAAAAGCACTGAGGACCCTGATTGTGGGATTACAACTAAGTTTCAGCAAATGACAAATTCACAAATCACGGAATCTGAAAATAACAAGGACCAACTGCACTTTTTAAACACACAGAACAACCTGTTTCTTAAAGCAGGCCTTCCACACGCACTAATCATAGAAACCAAGGCCATTTTCTTCCATCCAAAATAAACCAAGAAGCTGTCTGAGAATGCTGAAAATCTCACAAAGGGGAGACAGGCTGTGTGAGTCTGGATTCCAACATCAACACACGCTAACCATGCAACCCAAAGTCAATGTGATAATCACCCCTGTCAACTTGACTAGATTTGGAACTGTCTAGAACCAGTATGAGTATGTCTCCGAGGGTATTTCCAAAAAGTTTTAGCTGAAGAGGGAAGATACCCGCAGCCTAGAGAGAAAAGGGTTCATCTGACTTGGAGGTCATACTTGATCATGACAGGAAGCCAATGCAGGCACTACAGGCAGGAACCTGGAAGCAGGAGCTGATGCAGAGACCACCTAGAAATGTTCCCTACTAGCTTGCTTTCCCCTACCTGACTCAGCTACTTTTCTTATCCAAACCAGGCCCACCTGCCTAGGGATGGCCCCACCTAGAGCGATGGGCCTTCCTATGTCAATTAACAACCAGGAAAGTGATCACAGTCAAATCCAATGGGGGCAATTCCTCAACTGAGGTTCCCTCTTCCTAGCTGACCCTGGTGTCAAGTTAACAATAAACTAACCAGCACCACACCACATTCCCCAGGCTGCAGTCACAGACGAGTAAAGAATGGACAGGGGATGTCAGCTGACACTAACATTCATCTGTTTCCTAACTGCAGGTACCATGTGACCCTGCCACCTCACTTCCCCCTGCTCTGATGAACTCTACCCATTCGAACACCAAACCAAACACTTCCTTGCTTAAATTGCATCGTCAGGTATTTTGTCATTTCAGTGAGAAAAGCAACTGCTAACCCTGCTATAGTTCAGCCTCCTCGGCTCTGAAATAATGGTAAGAGTGACGCTGTTAAGTATTAAATCAGGCAGCAGGTACAGACTATGTACAGAATTAGAGAAACTATCTGCGATTCAGTTGTCTGATAAGGAGACAACATCCAAAATACATAAAGATTTCCTACAACTCAAATGGAATAAGAACCAAAAAAAAAAAAAAGAAGAAAAAAATATAAGCAAACAAATGAACTGGTGTTTCTCCAGTGAAGATCTACAAAGATACATTGAGACACTACCACACACCCTTGAGCAGAGAGAGGGTGGCACATGCCAGGAACCCCAGTTATTCTGGAAGCTGCAGGAAGACAACCTAGGCTAACAGCGTAAATGAAGTCAAGGGCAGCCTGGGCAGCAAGGACCAACTGCACCTTTTAAAAACACAGAACATCCTGTGTCTTAAAGTAGGCCTTCAACACACAAAACTAAAATTGTTTTGATTTTAAAGCATTAAAAACCACACACACGTACACGTATGAATGTTCTGAGGAGTGAGACTTCCTATATTCCTGAGAAGGCAGAAAAGTTTACAGAACTGCTAGCATATTCTTTTCCTGCAAAGAGCATTTCCACTAAGAAGCTATACCATAGAGCCAGTGAAATGGCTCAGCAAGTACAGGTGCTTGCTGCTAAGCCTGAGAGAACCAGCATGGTGAAAGGACAACTTGCAAGTTGTCCTCTGACTTCCACTGTAGTTCCCTTGCCCACATGCATACATGAACCAAAAATTAATAAATTAAAATATAATAATTTGTTTAAAACTATAGCAAAAACATAAGTGGGAGGTATACTCTACAACCATTATACATAATTTAAGAAACCCTAACCTCTACTTGTAAATGGTTTTCACAATAAGGTTTCTTGGGTTTTTTTGTTTGTTTGTTTGTTTTTCATTTTTTAAATTTAATTTAATTTATTTATTTATTACAGTTTATTCACTTTGTATCCCCACTGCAGCCCCCTCCCTCGTCTCTTCCCAGTCCCACCCTCCCTTCCTCTTCTGCCCCTATACCCTTTCCCTAGTCCCCTGATAGGGGAGGACCTCAGCCCTTTCTATTTGACCCTAGCTTATCAGGTCTCATCAAGGCTGGCTGCATCATCTTCCTCTGTAGCCTGGCAATGCTGCCCCCTCCCAGGAGGAGGTGATCAAAGAACCTGACATTGAGCTCATGTCAGAGACAGCCCCTGTACCACTTACTAGGAAACCCACTTGGAAACAGAGCAGCCTATGAGCTTCCTTTGAACAGGGAGTTTCTTGTTTTTAATTCTTGTAACAGTACAACCCGATAGCTGGGCGCAGTGGCACACGCCTGTGATCCCACCACTCAAAGAGGCAGAGGCAGGCGGATCTCTGTGAGTTCGAGGCAAGCCTAGTCTACAAAGTGAGTCCAGACCAGCCAAGGCTACACAGAGAAACCCTGTCTCAAAAAACCAAAATAATTATAACAATAATAGTAATCCAATCCATCATCAAAAAACAAATCTCAACCATTATCCTCTTCAAATATTGCTAATAAGTTAATCTTTCTCTCTCTGAATGCTAGCAAACATTAATACATTACACAGTGGCACACACCTGTAATAACCACATTCAGGAGCATGGGACAAGCGGGTCGTAAGGACGGCCTAGGCTACACAGTAAGTGCCAGGCCAGCTTGAGACATACCATAATTTTTTTAATTAAAAAAAAAAAAGGAAGGAAGAAAAGAGAAAACTCTGCTTTCCCGCCAGTATCTTTCAAGTTGTGTGTATAAAGGAGGATGGACATATGTGTATACATAAGATACGATTTGGTATTTAAAGACAATGTGAGATGACAAAAAATATAAGTTTATCCAGAAAATCCCAAGCCAAGTGCAGACCTTGTTGGAGAAGAACTGCTGATAAAATCAGCTTAATCCGTCTAAACTGCTGTGGTCTGCAAAGGAAGGAGAAAAGATAAACATTAATCCTATTGCAGCACTGGAGAGAATCAGCACGCTCCCGCTCCAGTCCCAGACTGGGAACTGCTCACAAGACCTGTTGAAATGTCACAGGAGAAAGATGCTCTTACTCCATGTGACTATTCCATGGAATCCTGACAAATCACCCGTTCCTCAGAGGTGTTGACAGAATCTGCACACGTCGTGTTAGCGGTTGGTTTGAATGCAAGCCTCCTTCCTGGGAAACCGATCACCCTACATCTCCCAAACCATTACGGGGCATCTCATCAGTCTTGTTGACCAAGCATAGCCACGGCATTCATGCATCCCAAGTTTAATTCCTGGAACATTTCTTACCTGATGCCAACAAGTGGACTTTGCCTCGCGTTTCTACGAACGCACTATCCCTTTCAGAACTCCTGACGAGGATCCAGTGATGGAGCCGTGCAGGGAAAAGCAACATTTAACTCCACTAGTACCTCTCGGTCGTGTTTTCGAAGTTTTCCACGTCCACAGGCACAGAATCCCGCCGAGCGGCCACACCAGCTCCACAGAGTTGACGTGAGTCCCTCCAAGATCTCCTGTATCTCCTTGTCATCCCCCAGAGACAAGCAGGGAAAACGACATGGATCCCTCGGAAGCCACAAGGCAAGAGAGAAAAACTCCAAATCCGGATGCTCACACAGAGGATGAAACCATCAAGGAGACTGTAAGAGGGGTGAAGCTGCAATCCAACTGCCTGAGGAAGACACCTCCCAACTCCAGCCTAAATCAAAGCCGCCTTCGCCCTGTTGTCATAGCATTTTACAACGGGGCTACTGCGCAAGTCAGAAGCGGGGCCGCGGGGCCTGCTGGGTGTTGTAGTCCTGGCAGCCGAGTGCGCGCTATTGGGGAAAAAGGGGAGTTTCCCAGGCCGTCCTTGTGGACTAGAATACAGGGCGGGGTGGAGCCGAGCACTTCTAAACTACCTGGGTAGGCCAGTCTCTCACGGTAGTCAGCGCAAGTCCCGCTTCTGCAGGGGCTCCTGCCACAGACCACTCACTCCTGTGCCTGGGTGTTCTGGTGTCTAGGCCTGAGCATGTGGTGGTTTTCCTATTTGTATCCGTTTTAATTCTTTTCTTGGCCTTACTGCTGTAGCTAAGATTTCAAGCACCATGTTGAATAAGAGTAAAGAGCAGACCCCCTTGTTTCATTCCTTATACAGAAAAAATATTTACAGTTTCTCCCCATTTAGCATAATATTGGCTGTACATTAATTTATATAGTCTAGACTGTAATCGTGGTTGTCAACTTGATACACCTTAGGAAAGGGTACCTCAACTGAAAAACTACCTACCTCAGATTGACCTGTGGGGTTGTCTGGGGGCCATTTTCTGAATTGCTTATTGATGTGGAAGAGCCAGGCCCACCGTGGGCTAGGCTGGTGGGAGGCAGGGAGCCGGTGTCCTCCACAGCACCTGCTTGGAGAGTATCCAGCCCCTTCCCCGCTTGGCTTCTTCACCGACTTCCTAAGCAATGGACTAACCTGTATGATAAAATTGACACAATACCGTCCCCACGTCTTTTTTGGTCATGGTGCTTGTCACAGCAACAGAAAGCAAACTAGCGCAGCTGCTATGTTGAGGTATGGCCCCTACTTACTTCAGGGCCTTTCTCAGGAAAGAATAGTAAACATAGAAATATCAGGGCTGGAGAGATGGCTCAGGGGTTAAGAGCACTGGCTGCTCTTCCAGAGGTCCTGAGTTCAGTTCCTAGCACCCACATGGTGGCTCATAACCATCTATAATGAGAGCTGGTACCTTCTTGATATATATATATATATATATCAAAGGCCTTTTCTTTGTCTAATGAGATTTATCTCCCTGAACCTTTCTGTATTGTATTACAGTTACTGAGTTGCATATGCTGAACTGTCCTGGCATGACTCTAATGAAGCCAAGTTTGCTCATCCTATATGATTTTTTAATGTGCTGTTGAACTGTGTGCATTTTATGCAGAACTTTTACATCCATATTCATCAAGTAGTCTTTTTGTTTTGTTTTGTCTTTGTTTGTTTCTTTGGGTTTTTTTGTTTTGTTTTGTTTTGTTTTGTTTTGTTTTTTTGTCTTGTTCTCGACAAGTTTTGGTATCAGGATGATATCAACATTTCCAGAAGCATCCTTTCCAGTTCTATTTGACAGGGAAACTTTTATGAGATTTACGTGTTTATTTTAGGCATGTGAGGGTTTGGCCTGCCTGCATGTGAGTGCTTACTACTTGCAGAGGGTAGCCTGGAGCTATGGACAGCAGCCTGGCCTCTGTGGGGGACAAAAGAGGGAGCTCTGTCCCATTTACTGCAGTTACAGACCGCCGTGAGACCCCGAGTGCCTACTGAGAAAGGAACCCAGCTCTCATAAAGAGCGTTACGTGCTCTTAACCTCCGAGATGTCTCTCCAGCCACCTATGTTACGGGAATTTTTGAGAAAAACTGGTGTTAATTTTTAAAAACCTGATAGAATTTATCGAGCTTGGAGGTTTATTCAGTTAAGGAACTGTCGCTGCTCCAGTGTCATTGCTTAGCGCAGGTGAAGCCTCCTGCTGTAACTTTATACATACGCTTCTACATGTGTAGCCTTTTCTTCTAGATTCTCTACTCCGGAATACGGGTTTTTAACATGTTCACTGATGACCCCCTGAATTTCGTTACTATCCATGTGGCAGCCTATCTTTATCTCCACTGTCACTTAACTTAGGTCTTCTCTTTCTTTTGCTTAGTCTGGCTAAAAGTGCCAACCTGGTTTGTTCTCTCCTTGTCCTTCTTTTGTTCTCTTTTTTCTAACGTGTATTTATTAATTCTTTGATAAGGTCATACAATGTATTCTTAGTTATTATTTTATTTTAAGTATATATGGATTTTGAATAAGAATCAACCAAGCTTGATAAACTCAGTTCAATCTCAAGAGAGACTTGTGTGAAAGAAGGAAAAAAAAAAAAAAACTATAAATTGTGGCCTCCATCATGTGGCCTCCATCATGGCACACCTGGCCCCAGTAAGGAAATAAATGTAATTTTAAAAACATTTCCGGAAATTCTTTAGTTCAATTTCACAATCGTCACGTGAATCTTACCCCATAGTCTGAGAAACGTGAAGGGAGCATGTAGCAGTCCCAGTAAATATTTGTGGGATGGATTGTCACATAGGTGATTTAGCACACCGGTGCCTACAGAACCCATGGCATCTACACTGTGCTAACCAGCAGTTAGCAGAGAGCTCTGTTAAAACTCAGCCCTGGGGCTTACAGAGACGGAACCACCAACCAAACAGCATGCATGGGCTGGACCTAGGACCCCTACACATAAGTAGCTGATGTGCAGTGTGTTATTCAGCGGGTCACCTAACAATTGGAGGGGGCTTGTCTCTGACTCTGTTTCCTGCCTTTGGATCCCTTTTATGTAGCTAGACTGCCATGTCTGGCCTCAGTAGGAGAGGATGCACTTAGTCCCACTGCGACTTGATGTGCCAGGGTGGGTTGGTACCCAAGGGGAGGAAGGATGCGGGGAGGGGGAGGGAAGATGGGACTGGGAGGAGAGGAGGGGAGGGGGCTGTGATCAGAATGTAAAAATATTAAATAAATTAATGAAAAAACAAACAAACAAGCAAATCCCTCGGACCTAGCCACGCCTCCTCTACTGCACCTTGCTTCCTCTGCGGTTCACTTACTTTTGCGTTTCAGATCCCTACAAGGTCTGCCAGACCCTGGACAACCTCATCCCGTCTACCCTCCCGCCTCCTCTTAAGACCTTGTTCCCTGACCTCGGAGCCCACACTGGCTCTTGTTGTTTCTCGTGCTCTTCTCAAAGTGGCATTCCAGCCCTTGAGAGGCTTTCCTGTAGTCTCTGTGTCAATCATCCCTACACATCCTTCACTCCTCTGTCAATGTGTCCCCTCCTCTGCGAAGACTTCCTAGACTATCTCTTCATTGGCTGATAAGTGAAGCATTCACATCTGGGCAATTTGGGTTCACCCATCTTGTTGCTGTTTTGAGGTAGGATCTTTTGATGCATCCAGGCTATACACCAGCTTGACTTAACAAGGTCACATTAAGAAAGAGGGATGGCAGATAATATTACAGCATGCTCAACGATGTGTCTTCCATAATAACTGCAGTGAACTAAGCTATAAATGACAATGCCAACTTTTAATTTATAATAGGAAACATACACTTCCACAGCTCTGATGTTCAGTTCTACACAAAATATATTTTCCTCATTGTCAGGACCAAGTATGAAATATCCCCCCAAATTTTGCTCGATGACAATCTACTTAGCTGGTCTGAAAACAGCTGGAGATACAGCTCAATCAGTAGAGCATTCATACAGCATTCACGAGGCCCCGGGTTCAATCCCCAGCACTGCATACACCAGACATGATGACATATGCCTACAGTATCAGAACATGGGAAACAGAAAACAGGAGGACCAGAAGTTCAAAGTCATCCTTGCCTACACAGTAAGAGGCCAGCCTGGGCTATCTCAAAAAAAATTATACATACATATAAATATACATATATACATACATATATATATAAATACTAGGGAGACAGCTCAGTGGATAAAAGCATGTATTCTATCACAAAGGGCCCAACTTCAGTTCTCAGCACCCCACACTGGGCAGCGTACACTATAGCTCCAACTCCAGGGGACCGGATGCCTCTTCTGGACTCTCAGGCACCCCTACACAGAGGCGTACCACACACACTCATACTTTAAAATAAATAAGTAAAGAAAGAAAGAAAAAAAAAACAAAAACAAATCTGCCTTTCATCTGCAAGAAAACCCATTAAAGTTTAATCCTTTCTCCAAATCCTGCATGTTTCCCTTCCCAGGCCTGAGCAACCACGGACAGTGTGGAAACATTCTGTTTCTCCTTCCCACTTTTTTCAGACTTATTTATAAACCACTGTCCTGTGTTCCTCATCAATAACAGATCCTTAACACTTCCCCATTTTCCTGGAATTTCTGGGAAAAAAAAAAACCTACATTTTCCTTTCCTCTGAATCATAGAGGCAGGTTAGGTAGTTGTATTAAAAACGTGAAAACTGGGTGCTTGGAGAGATGGCTCAGCAGTGAAGGGCACTGGCTCCTCTTCCAGAGGCCAGAGTTTGATTCCCATCAACCACATGGTGGCTCACAGTCATCTAAACAGGATCTAATGCTTTCCCCTTTCATGCAGGTATACATGAAGACAGAGCATTCATATACATAAAATAAATAAATGAAATATTTTTTAAAACATGAAAACGGCAAGGCGGCTACAGGCAATACCATCTCAGAGCTCTCTTGTGTCTAAAACCAGCTGGGATCAGTATGGCTGACCAACATGACTCCTAACTGTCTTTTGATTTATAGTGACATCTCTCTATCATTAGCCCTGCAATCTGCTCATAATCCATGTTAATACAATCTACTGAACTAACAATCTAACATCCAACTACTGGGCGCTGGGGCTACAAGCATGCACTACTATGCCCAACTAAAGTTTATTTATTATTGTTTTCTTTTGTTTCAAGACAAGGTTTCTCTGTGTAACAACCCTGGCTGTTATTATCCTGGAATAAACTTTTACTATTATTTTATTATTATCCTGGAATAAACTTTGTAGACTAGGCTGTCCGTGAACGCACAGAGATCCGACTGCCTCTACCTCCCAAGTGCTGGGATTAAAGGCATCCGCCACCACACCTGGCTTTAAAGTTTATTTTTTTTTTAGCTGAAAAGCATAAACCACTGGGGGCTAGACAGAGGGCTCGCTCCAAGGCTTAGAGAAACTTGTCCTTCTTCCAGAGGTTCTCATCCCTGCTCCCAAAGGGTGGTTCAGAACTATCCAGAACTCCAGCTCGAAGAGATCCCACACCCTCTTCTGGCATCAGGTATCCATGTTGTACATACATGTGGACAAAACACTCATACACGTAAAATGAGTAAAATTGAAAACTACCTTTTAAAAACGTATAAAACACGTCATCAATTCGCATCTAATGTTTGTGCAGGGGCCATGTTAACCTCTCTGTATCTCTTAGTATGTATACTGCCCATACACAGGCATTGGCCACAATCAATTTTGCATTCCAGCCAAGATTGTTTCTAATTCGGTTTTTCACTTTCACCACGACGGCTTTTCATCATTGAAGGCTAAAGCAGTTACAGCAGATATAGTTTCAGAATTCAGCCTCACATCTCAGCTGACATCTCTGAATCCCAGGTCTACAGGTTACTATTTCTGCATCCTTGAGCATGTCATGAAACTATTCTTACTTAACAAACACGGGGGAGTCCTACACAGTGACAGCTTCCTCATCAAAATGTGCCTCTTGCCTCTCCTTCACGTCTCTCACGACAAGAAGAGAGCACCGCTGCAGAGCCTCAGTTCCTCCCACAGATCTGATGTGTTTGGGATGCTGTAAGGTCAGGTGGCACCTCTACACCCCACTGCCTGCCCCACTCTTCTTGCGTACACTGTAGCATGCACCTTGAAACGTCTATGGCAGGGCAACTAAAAAGAGAGTAAAATTTTGTTGCTTGTGTGAGGTTTTTTTTTGGGGGGGTCTTGTTTGTTTTTGTCAGGGTGACACAAGTTAAAGCTATCTGGAAAGAGGAACCTCAGTTGAGAAAACACCTCTCAGACGGCCTGTAAGCAAGCCTATAGAGCATTTTTTTTTTTTTTTTGGATGAATGGTTGATGTTGGAGGGCCCCCCCACTAGGTTGAGTAGCCCTGAATTTGTAAAAAGTAACTACGGCAGCTGACTGTCAGATTTTACAGTGTTCTATTCCAGACCTGGGAAAAGGCACCTGAAAGTCTCCAATCGTCAGCTTTAGAGCCAGGAACAAATGGGATCACCCCAAGAAGCTGTCCCCCAATCCCCACGCCATCGCAGCGGAACAGTCATCTCTTGGGAAGCAGACTGACCACTCAAGTAATAAGGAGGTCTATGTGACTACCTTGCAAGACAAGGATTTAATAACCAACCCCAACACGGTCTGACCAAGCATTTTTTGGTTTTTCGAGACACGGTTTCTCTGTGGAGCCTTGGCTGTCCTAAATATTGTTAAGGTTGTAAGTATTTGTGGCTGGGCGAGGTAGCAAAAGTCTTTAGTCTCAGCACCCAGGAGGCAGAGGCAGGAGGACCTGTGAGGAAAAACCAAAAAATAAAATAAAATAATAAAATAAATGAATAATCAATGAGCAAGCGAGCCAAGGAAGTGGGTGTGGCCTGCAGGTGACTTGCAGCACCCGGAAGCCCGCAGGCCCCGCCCTCCCCACCCCGGCCCTCCCGGCCTCGCTTCCCGCAGGCCCCGCCCTCCCCGCCCCGGCCCTCCCCGCCCCGGCCCTCCCCCGCTTGGGCTCCCGCAGGCCTCGGGGGCCGCCGGGGCCTGGCCGCGGGTACCCGGCTGGAGCTCGGGCCGGTGGGACGTTGGTGGGCTTGCGCCGCGGGGCGGAGGGGGCGAGTGTCCGCCTCGTCCCAAGCCCGCCTCCGGTGGCGATGTCGTCCGGGGCCGGGTCTCGGCGGCAGCGGGAGCCGCCGGAGCACGAGCTGCAGCGGCGGCGGGAGCAGAAACGGCGGCGGCACGACGCGCAGCAGCTGCAGCAGCTCAAGCATCTGGAGTCCTTGTGAGTCGGCGCGGCCGGGGACGCGGGGCCGGGCTGGGGGCGGCGCGGGCCGTCGGCGATCCCGGCCGGAAGGACGCGGGGGGGAGGCCGCGGCGACAGTGGCGCAGGCGGCCGCGGCGCCCCGAGGCCGGCTTCTCAGCCCCGCGGCTCCTGGGCGCCGTCTTCTGCCACCGACGGCCCCGGCGGGAAGCTCGGGCTGGAAACTGCAGGAGACACGCGGGAAGGCGGCGGACCCCGCAGCCGGGCCGGAGGGGTAGAGTCGTGGGTAGGGGGAGGGAGAGTGGCCCGCCTCTGGTCCACACAGTAAACCAGGAGGAAAGTCAGGACCAGGCAGTGAGCACGTTGAGGACAGGAAACTGGGGGAGAGGTTTACTTCTTAGGGAGACAAGTCCGTCTGTCTCCTCTCTCTCTGTCTCTCTCGCTCTATCACTTGTGTGATTCCTCAAGTGCCATCCACCTTGTTTTCAGACCTGATTATTTTATTTTTGCTTGACACGCCATTGGCACGTTAAGTTTGTGTTATTTCCTTTCTTCGATGTTGATGTTCCTCATTGTTGAGCTTTCTTTCCCTCTTATCTCCTCCACAACCCCGTGTGTCTTTCTTAAGACAAGCTCCCATGTGATCCTCCCACCTTACACTCCCACCAAGCCTACAGCATGGCTTCTTAAAAATGTTTCCACATGTGACCCCTTTTACATGAGAAAATTTTACACCGCTGCAGGTGTATGGGCATATAAACTACGTGTCAAACAAACATTTACTGATAATGAGTCGTGAGGAAACTTGTTTAAAAAACAGTTCTTTTTTATACATATGATTTTAGCATTTCTTAAAGAGAGAAGCAAGTTTGCATACTAAGGAAATAGATGCACTTGTTTATTTTCACACAGATAATTCATTCTTGGCTGGATATTTGAATGCTGACAGATTGTGGGACATCTTCAGCATTTTTCAGAGTGGCTCTGTGTTTTGATTTTATGATTGTTGGCACTTTGACACCACTATCACTATGCACAAGTACATGGTGTATAGTATATTAGTAAAATTTTAGGGCTATTTCAGAAATTTGAGAATTCTGTCCTGAACAAAAATTGAACGTTTTACCAAAGGTTTATTTTATATTATGTGTATGAATATTTTGCATGCATGTATATACTTACACCACCTGCAACTTGGTGCCAGATGAAGCCAGAAGACAGCATTGAATTCCCTGGAACTGGATGAGAAGCCACGTGGGTGCTGGAACCCAGGCCTGGGGCCCCTGCAAGAAGAGCAAGTGCTATTAATTACTGAGCCACCTCTCCAACACCACAATTTTTTATGAAACTCAAGACAGAAACTTCAGCAGCAGTTTTTAAAATCGAATACACTGGGCCAACAAGATGGCTCAGCAAGTGGAAAAGCCCTGCCGTCAAGCCTTATGACCAGGGTTCCCCAACCCACATGGTAGAAAGCAAGAACTGACCTCTAACCTGCTGCCTTGGCACGTACATGTACATAAAAATAAATAATTACATAAAGTGTAATATAATATTCTAACACTGTACTACAGGAAGGTAACACTAACTTCAGTACTTACAAGCCAGCAATGATAATAGGGAGATACTGAAAGCCTGTTTTCCGTGATTGAAATATCACTGGTATTCGAACCTGCTTCTTCAGAATTTCAACATATACCAAAGATGAGCCGAAACATCCAGCCCTGTAGATTGAACTCCTGCCCAACTCTTGACGTAGGCTTTCCAACTTACTGGCACCTACAGTTACTGAAGCCTCTCCTAGAAGCATGGAGAGCCCTGTCATGGTGTGAACTGTCGAAATAAATACATTTGATGATCCTGATTCACCTATTGTGAGGAGCAAGGACTTTAGTGACTCTGTACATAAAACTCTTAGCAGTTAGTGGGAAAATAAGAAGAACAACAATGCTGGCTGGTTGCCCCTAGCATCTCTGGGGACAGTGACGAAGGAAAAGTATGATATAATTGACTGGCTCCAGAGGCACGTAATAGTCTTAGTGTGGCCTGGAAGAGGGTCCTCTCTTCAGCAGCCGTAGAGCTCAAGTTGTGGGAAATGAAGCCAAAGCCCTCAGTATGAGAGTGGCTGGATTACAGCACAAATTCAAGTTCTGCCTTTGTGGGGGTGGGAGGTCAGCAGTTAAAGTAAGGACACTGATGGGTAAGGAACTGCATCCTGCACTTTGTTGTTATAAACAGAAAATGAAAATCCCAGCCATTCTATTTTACCAATAAAGACTCGGGAGCCAGATGCTGGGGTGAAAACTTGCTAGCTCAGCGAGGGAGAGAAAGCATCTAACTGACCTTCTCAGCTCAGGTCTGGGTGGAAAAAAAACGCAAAAGGCTCACTAGTGCAAACTGACATCCCAAGAAGAAAAGGCAAAAGGCTTGCTAGCTCAAAGCCTCCTCCAAAAAAGCCAGGGAGCTGAGCAGGTGAAGCCAGAGCTTAAGCTGAAAAGCCTTTTTTACTTCTCCATTTTGTCTTAAATAACACTCAACTCAAAGTCCCTTCTACTCTTTAATCCCTGCTAGCTGGTTTATTGCTCCACCTCTTGACCTAGGGTTAACTTTATTAAATCCTGTGTACAGAAAGCTCTTGGATTAAAGATGTGTGCCAGGGCTGAACCACACCATAATCACCTGATAAACAAACTTCTTGGATTAAAGGTGTGTGATAGGGCTCAACCACACCAAAGCAGAAACAGGGTTTTACAGTTCATAATGTTGGGGTTCACAATGGGATCAAATATCCTGTAACAGTACTTGTCATGGAGATGTGTGAGAGGACCCTACTGAGGTTGAGGATTTTGAAACCTCAGATTCTCAAGGGTTTATCTCTCCACCCTTAACAGGGAATACATCTGGGACTGAAGAGCTGGCTCAGCGGTTAAGAGCAGAAACACATCCATACCCGGCACCCCCTGTAGTAGTGCCCTCTTCGCAGTTGCCTACAGGAATTAATCCTTTAGTGTCTGCTGAACAGCGGTGACTTTCTTGAGGAGATGCCAGGCTAGATACTAATGTCCCTCAGGCCCATTGGTAGTTGCCTCCAGACCTATATCCAGACCTGAGGCAGGCTGCTAACGTGGGGATAGAAAGTGTAGTGCATGAAGAGGTGCGCCATACCACTAAAGAGCTAACGACTTTGCTAATTCATTCAAGCAGCAGTTTGGGGAATATGTGCGAGAATGGATTTTAAGGGTATGGGAAAATGGTGGAAAGAACATAAAACTATATCAGAATGAGTTTATTGATATGGGCCAACTGAGTGGAGATTCTAGGTTTAATACAGAAGCTCATACAGTTTTAAAAAGGTGTTAAAAGTTTGATTGGTTGGCTGAAGCATTTGTCAAAAGATGGCGTACTGAAAAAAAAGTTGGAGAGCCTCGTAACCCTTGGCTTAATGTTGGTGAATCTAGAGTGGGTAAACTGTGTAAAACCTAATCCTCCACAAATAGGAAGGCCCAGAAGACACCACCTCCACTAATCCTGTAAGATGCAAAATGGTGAGGGGGCATCAGCTCATAAGAAGAACTTTATTGTTGCTCTTTCCTTGTAGTAGACCTGATAGTTTGAGACATTGCTGCTCTGTTAGATGAGTTAAATGTGACTAGTTTACCCGGGCCCAGGAGTAGCAGAGGCCATGTGGCAGCACTGAATCATAATGAGCATCATAAACAAAACAGTATCCATAATGGCTGGCCTGTAATGGACATCACATGCAAAGTGAATTTTGTCGTGACATGATTCCTGCAGGCCTTTTGTACTGGCTAATCAGAGTTTTGGGGAGTGAAATAGATAAGAAGTCTACTGCCTTTTGTTCTTTTCGAGACAGGGTTTCTCTGTGTAGCCTTGACTGTCCTGGCCTTGCTTTGTAGACCAGGCTGGCCTTGAATTTACAGTGATCTGCCTGCCTGTGCCTCTCCAAGTGCTGGGATTACAGGCGTGGGACACCTCACTGGTTTTTGTTTGATTTATATTGGCAGAATTTTTAAATGAAAGATAGGCTTCATTGGATTCTGGCAAGAGGGAATCTCGACCCATGAACCGATTTCCAGATATGAGCCAGTTTGCAGAATAACTTGAATGAAAGGATGGCCAGTACCCCTAAGGAAGGACCTTGTCAAAATTCCTAAGGGTTTAACTTTAGCATTTCTCTCATCCTTTCCCATAAGGGCTTATAGCTTTTTTACAAGGGTAATCGTACAATGGGGGAAAGGGAACAGACTTTCCAGGGTCTATTGGATACCTGTTCTAAATTGGCAGTGATTGTAGGAGACCCCAGAAAGCACTATGACCCTCCAGTTAAAGTAGGGGCTATGGAATCAGGTAATTAACAGAGTTTTTGCTGAAGTTCAACTCACAGTGGGCCCCCAAACTCTCCTCTATTTTTCCCATTCCAGAATGTGTAATTAGGATAGACATACTTAGAAGTTGGCAAAATTCCTACATAGATACCCTGACTTCTGGGGTGAGGCCTGTCATGACTGGAAAGGCCAAGTATTAAGTTGTTGGAGTTGCCTCTACCAGGGAAAATAGTGAACCAGAGACAGTATTGCAGCCCAAGAGGAATGACAGAAAATAATCAAGGACTTGAAAGATGCAGGGGTGGTGATTCCCACCGGTCTCCCTATAACTCTGCCATATGGTTGTGCAGAACACAGGCGGATCGAAGTGAACTTAAAGTTGACTATCAAAAACTTAATCAAGTAATAACTGATGTTGCAGCTTTTGTACCAGATGTGTCCTTACTTGAGCCTGGTCCATGGTTTGCAGCTATTGAGCTAGCAAATGCTTTTGTCTCAATACCTGTCCTTAAGCAGCACCGGAAGCAATTTGCTTAACAGCTGGCAAGGCTAGCAGCACCCCTTTACAGTTTTACATCAAGGGTTTATTAAGTCTCCAGGCCTGTGTTGTAACTTAGTTCAAAGAGATCTTGATCATGTCTCTTCCACAAAATTTCACACTGGTCCACTATGTTGATGACCTTGTGCTGGTTGGACCAAGTGAGCAGGAGGTAGCAACTACTTTGGACTTGTCGCATCAGGGAATAGGAAACAAATCCAACTGAAAATCAGTGGCCTTCTGATTGGTGACTCTTCTAGCACAGCGGTGTGGGCATGCAGAGATATCCCTTCTGAGGTGAAGGATAAGGTACTGCCCCTGTCCCTTCCCACCACCAAGAACGCAGCACAGAGTTTAGCGGGCCTGCTTGGATTCTGAAGACAACGTATTCCTCACTTGGGTGTGTTATCCTAGCCCACATCCCAGTGACTCGGAAAGCTGCTGGCTTTATTTGGGGCCTGGAGCAGGAGAAGGCTCTTTCAAGACGTGCAGGCTGCTGTGCAGGCTGCTCCACCACTTGGACCTATGATCCAGCAGACCCAATGGTCCTTGAGGTGTCGGTACAGACTGTTTGAAGCCTTTGGCAGGCCCATATAGGTGAATCATAGTAGAGACTTTTGGGATTTGGGAGCAAGACTCTACCATCATCTGTAGAAACTATTCTCCCTTCGAGAGACAGCCCTTGTCTGTTGGACATTAGTGGAAACTGAACATTTGACAGTTGGTCACCAAATTACCATGTAACTGAGCTGCCCATCAGGCATTGGGTATTAGCAGACCCATCAAGCCATAAAGTTGGATATACACAGCAACAATCCATTATCAGTCGGAAGTGGTATAGACATGTTCAGGCCCAAGTCAGTCCTAAGGGCACAAGCAGTTTACAGGAAGAATTGCCCAAGTGCCTTCTGCACTCAGGCATGAACTGCGCAGGTCGTGGGGTGTGCCCTGTGATCCGTGGACTGAGGAAGAGCAGGCTTGGGCCTGGGTTACTGATGGTTCCACACCCTTATCTAGGTAT
>REGO01000060.1:5497922-5539979 GCA_010120015.1 Rhombomys opimus
AATGAAAACACAGCTGCACATGAGCTGGTACAAACACTCACAGCGGCATCATTCCAGAGCGCCTAAAATGCAAACTCATGGACTGTCTGCCAACTGGAAAAGGATAAAGAATTATTTCAGAATGAATACATTGTAAAAAAATTTAAAAAAAAAACCCAAAAACGAATAAATTATAAAAAACAAAAAATAAACCAAACAAACAGAAAAAGAATTATTTCAGGTGTAGCATGAATCTCAGCACATCCTGCTAGGACCAGAGGTAGTTCCCATGACTCTGCTCCCGCCCAGAGGCAGAAGCAGGCAGAGCTCGGAGTTTGAGACCGCCACGGTCTACAGAGTGAGTTCCAGGACATCGAGAGCTACACAGTGAGATACACCAAAACGGAAAAATAAGTCCTACTAATTTGACGACACCAGTCACAACGGGTCACAGATTAGACAATTCTATGCATGTGAAATGTTTGAAACAGGCAAATCTAGAGAAACAAAGAGAAAAACCACTGAAAACATTTCCTGAAAGCAGAGGTAAGGAGATATAGGGAATGAATTCTCCGTGGACTTGTGTTTCTTAGGGGTGGAGCCTGTGAAAGGAATGTTCAGAAATTAGCGGTGGTAACTGCACGGCTCGACAGACTGAAGGCAGTGAAGTTTACCCGCTCAATGGGCGAACTAACTGTAAGGCACGTGTCATCTCACATATCTCAGTGAAGCTGTTTTTAAAAAGAGAGGGGCTGCAGAAGTGGCTCAGTGGTTGAGAGTGCTTACCACTCTTCCGAAGGACCTCGGTTGGGTTTCCACTCCCACATGAGATAGCTCAAATCTGCCTGTAACCCAAGTTTCCAGGGGTTCTGATGCCCTCTGGCCGCTGAGGGCACCAGGCACACATACGGTGCACATAAACTCATGAAGGCACACTCACATGCACACAAGTCAAAACAAACAAATCTTAGAAAATGGAAAGAGCTGGCAAAAACTTAGCAACCACTTAGTGACTGGCTGATCCAGAAGGCTGGACGTGTGCTCATTCTATTTAGTTACAAGAACTTTTACATTTACTTACTTAGTGTGTGTGTGTGTGTGTGTGTGTGTGTGTGTGTGTGTGCATGTGTGTATGTGTGCGCTACAGTGAACAAGTAGAGGGGGTCAGAGGGCAGCTTGCAGGAGCCACATTTTTCCTTCCGCTATGTGAGAGTCTCAGGGATCAAATTCAGCTTCTCGGGGTTGGTACAAGCATCTTTTACCTGCTAGGCCATCTCACTAGCCCTCTCTGCCTTTCTAAGTCAGGATCTCACCGGGTAGCTAACTAACCTCAAACTTGTTATCCTCCTGCCACGGCCTACTGGATGCTGGGATTACAGGTGTACATCACATGACTAGCTCATTCTATTAGTCTTTCCAGAGTCTATTGGTCTGAAATGTTTCAAGGGGTGTGGGCAAAATAATACTGTGTGTTATGGAGCTACACAGCAAAACCCTGCTTACAGGAAATAAGTGAGGACATCAAATCACAAAGCTTTGGTTTATCAGATTCAGGGATTAAAACATGACCATCATCGCCAGCTAACAACTAGTGAAAAAGTCAGGAAACCTACCACTAAGGGACACTTACCTGGCTGGGAAGTATCCGTCAACCCTCTCTTGGCTCTTACACAATAATCCCATCTTGTATTAGGATCCTTGACAAACTTGCCAATATCTTTGAAGAGTTCACAGAAAGACATTTGGCTAGCTTGATAGACTGTGTAGTAGAGCAGAGCAGCCCTCCACAAAAAAGGGTCTTTTCTGAACAGGACACTATGAATGCTTGCCAGTCCTTCCTCTGTAGGATTGTTCGGCTTTAACTCATGTTTTTTGCGGCCAAGCCAATTGTTCCATGGCTGCTGAAGGTTGTTCATACCCCGAAAGTAATGTGTGCCTGCAGAGGAGAAACGTGTGAATGATAAGAAACGACACTGTTGCTTTCATTCTTCCCCAAAGAAAATTGCACTGAGGCCTGTGAGATTCTTCCTCAGAGTCCTGAGGGCTGAAGGCTTGTCCCCAGCTTGGTGCTCCTGGGAGGTGGTCGGACCTTTAAGGTGTAAGGTCTGGTGAAGGTGTGGAGAAGGGGACTGTGAGACGCTTTCCTCTTGGATTTTTGCTTTCTTGGCCATGTCCAGTGACCACATAATCCCACCATGACATGCTGCCTTACCATGCTCAAAGGCAGCAATGTCAGCCCAGAGGGAGCTGAAGCCTACAAACTTGGGAGCAAAAAAAAAAAAAAAACAAAAAAAAACATTTAGATTTAAGTTCATTGTCTTGAGCTACATGAAATCCTGTCTCAGAAAACAAACAAAACCAACCAACCAAACAAAAAGGTCTTTCATGATTCCTTTCCCAGCTAGTTTTGTACTTGGGAGCCGAGGGGAGATCACACAACAAAGATCCAGATGACGTCTTTTAGTGTTGCCGGTTAGAGTTAGTGAACTCATTGGGAGGGATCTCATACTGTGATTCTAGGCACCCCAACAGCATCCCTGAGAGCAGATCCTGGGCTCATCATTCTAGAGTCCAGCCTTGAAGGCCAAAGAGAACAAGCCCCTTGGAGCAAAAGAGGGACAATAATACCCTTTGTCCTGCCTCCCCTGGTTCTCTGCTTCGGTCTTGCAATGTTCAGCTTTGTAATAATTAAGGCCTGCTCCTGATGTGACTAAATATTTACTTGGACAGCTCCAGTTTCATGACTCCCAGACTCCTTTGTTGTCTTTATCCCACAGACACACCTCTATCCAAGTTCAAGTCAATAATTCAAAGAAACCATGGGTGTACTTTTATGTCTCTCAGATAGCTCCACTGGAGGGATGCTCCAAATGCCTTACCAAAGGCCACATCTAGCATGAAGAATCCAGATTCTGTCATCAGCCCACCTCTCCTGAAAGTAGTTAGGGTTACCTCTTCAGAAAAGGGAAATGATGAGAACCAGAGATAGAAACAAGGCAGAAGTTTAAGGATGGGTCCTCAATTTGTGTCCCTGACCATAAGCTGAAAATGATCTCAGTCCTGTCCTGACTGGAGGCCAGAAAGGGCAGAAGGGAGCTCTGGTTTCCTGTCTCAGCCTAAAATGAACAACACTGATTGGAGGATGTTCAATGAGGGAGGGCTGAAGCTCCTTGTCCAGACATCAGTCCCTCCTGGTGAGCAACTTTGGACAGGGTCTCTAGACTTTAATGGTAGAGGGTGTCTTTGTCAGGGTTTTATTGCTGTGAAGACACACCATGAGTATGGCAGTTCTTATAAAGGAAAACATTTGAACCTGGCTTACAGTTCAGAGGTTTAGTCCATTATTCTCATGGCAAGAAACATGGTGGTATGCAGGCAGACGTGGTGCTGGAAAAGTAGCTGAGGGCTCTACATCTGGATCCACAGGCGGTAGGAAGGGAACGCCATACCGGGCATGGCTGGAGCTTCTGAGACCTCAAAGGCCAACCCCTAGTTGCATACCTATTCCAGCAAAGCCACAGCTACTCTAACGAGGCCACACCTCCTAATGGCACCACTCTCTACTGCCAAGCACCAAGCATTCAAACACAGCATGCCTATTCAAACCACCACACTCCCCAACAGGACTGTAGCCATAACATAATGCAGAAATGCATCCAGTCTGACTGCAGAAGTCCCCATAGTCTATTAACAGTTTCAAACTTGTTTAAAAGTCCAAAGTTCAAAAATCTCTTCTGAGACTCATGTAATCTCTTAAATATAATCCCCATAATATCAAAATCAAAACAGATCACATACTTCTAACATACAATGGCACAGGATATACATTGCCATTCCAAAGGAGAGGAAAGGAAACATAAAAAAGAAATATTGGACCAAAACAAGACCAAAAACCAGATGGGAAAACTTCAATCTCTGCATCTCCATGTGTGATGTTAAAATGCTCTTCAGATCTCCAACTCTTTTCAGCTTTGTTGACTGCAACACGCTTCTTTCTCTTGGCTGGCTCCAGGCCCTGTTAGCAGCTTTCCTCAGCAGGTATCCCAAGGGTTTGGCATCTCTAACTCTTGGACTCTCCAAGGCAGTCCAGGCTTCACCACAGAGCTTCACACAATGTCCTTTCTGGACCTCCATGCAGGGACACCCCTGACACATGCCTGGTCTCAACATCTTTCCTTAGTCATGGATGGAGAGTCCATACCCCCTTCTTGTATCATTGGCTCTAAAGCCAGAACTACATGGCTGAAGCTGCCAAGTTCTGCTGCTTACTGGGGCTTCAATATGGCTCCTTGTTCAATTACATTTTCACCAGCTTTCTGTTTTCCATGTTTCCTTCACTACCTAAGCATGGCTGTCCTGAAACTCAATCTTTTTAGACCAGGATAGCCTCAAACTCAAGAGATCCACCCACCTCTGCCTCTGGAATGCTGGGATTAAGAGCGTGTACCACCACATCTGAACATAAACTTTAATTCCTTCTTACAAACTGAAAGCTTAGCTGGCTGGGGGTATTGCCCTGAGGTTACCACCCCCTTTATTCCATTTAACATAAGGCTTTCCTTTAATTTATATCTCACCTTGAACAACGGGTTAGCTCCATTCCACTTCCTGGTGCCCTTTTCTCCTTGAACCGTACATTTTGTATCGTTTCTTCTTTTCATTATGCATCTTCACAAACATGAACACTAATATGACATGACTAGGCTGTTTCCTAGTATTTCCTAGAAATTTCCTTTGCCAACACAATGAATCCAAAACTCTTCACTTTAGCCTCAGGCAGACTTTTCAGTCAAGGGTAGAAAGGAGCCACACTCTTAGCCAAAATATCACAAGAATGGTCTCTAGGCTGCGACACCTACGCCAGTGTCACCATAGTAGCATATGCTACAGGGCGGGGGATACGCTTTCTCCGGAAATTCGCCCCCTGGAAGGTCCCTGACAGACTCATCCCACTTGGAAAAGAAACGTGTTCTGAGATTTCTACGCTTTTTCAGTTGTGGTTCTGGGGCTGGAATAATGAATTCTTTGATCTTTCTCTGTGACTCCTGAAACAGCACAACTAATTTTATTAAAAAAAAAATTAATTATTAGTAGATTGTTAAAGGCTTTAATAAAAATAATATGTAAAAGAAATAAATTTAAGAAAAGTAATGAATTAGATTTAGTATCAGAAGACATAAGAATAGAAAAAGAAATAATGGGCAGGAGAAGTACAGCTGGCACAAGTTAACCCCTCCCTTCAGCGTCTTGTTGCTAGGGAAGATCATAAATCTTTAGCAGGACATAAGGGAGGATGGTTGACAAAGGTGTGTTTAGACTTTGGCAGGTATTCGACTTGGCTCAGAGGACTATTACAGTTCCTGACTTTCCTCTTCACTAGTCAGTGATAATGGAACCATAGTTTGAGGTTTTTGTTTCTTGTTTGCATTGATCAGAAAGTTTCTAGGCAAAGATTTCTTGTGGGCACTGCCCTATGTTAAAACATAAACTTTGTATCCTTGGTAAAAGCCTAAATGTTCTGAAAAGCATGCCAATTTTAAGGTGCTTCCTTGTGAGATCACTATAAAAATACTAGCTTGACTTCAATAAAGTTGCAGCAGAGTCAAAACCATCAAGGTGTCTCTGTCTGTCAATTCATCACCAAAACCGTGTCTTCCTGTCCAAAGCCTTGTTCTCCCGTGGACACCGGGAGCCCGACTGGGCTGGTCCGTGGCACTAGGCCACTTACTAATGTTCTTCTCCTTTGAATCCTCTTGAGCTGGACCCCATAGTTCAAATCACCCTAGCACCCCTGTCTTCCATGTTCCTACTAGCATGTCCCATTTAAACCATACAACTACTTTTTTTTAACTTGAAGTCCCAAAGTTCACATTCCTCCAATCAAAAGCATGGTCAGTCCTATCACAACAAAACACCACTCCTGGTACCAACTTCTGTCTTAGGGTTTTACTGCTATGAAGAGACATCATAACCACAGCAATTCTTATAAAAAAAAAACAAACAGTTGATTGGGGTAGGCTTACGATTTCAGAGGTTTAGCCCATTATTCTCATGGGAGGAAGCATGGCAGCATGCAGGCAGACATGGTGCTGGAGAAGGAGCTGAGAGTTCTACATCTGGGTCCACAGGCAGTAGGAAGAAAATGCCACACTAGGTGTGGCTGGAGCTTCTGAGACCTCAAAGCCCACCTCTAGAGACACACTACCTATTCCAACCAGGTCACACCTGCTAGGAGTGCTACTCCCTTTGGCCAAGCACTCAAACACATGAATCAGTGGGGGCCATTCCTATTCAAACCACCACAAATGGGTTACACATCTATTCCCTAATTATAGCCCTAAAGGATTTCAGCCTCTATCAGAGGATCAGATGTTACACTATCGATATAAAGCTATTTCTCTTGGTCAAGAGAATGGAATGTATCTTTGGCCCTAGGTGGAGATCTAACATTTCAAGCTACCCAAAACATTGGAGTTAATCTAGTTGGGCCAGCCAATTACTCAGCTAAGGGACCACCTCACAGCAAAATGGATTCATCTGAAGCCATGCTGAAGAGATAGAGGAAATAAATATCCCTTTAATGATATAGTATACTTATCCTTCGCAGAAAACAAACCTCCAGCACAGTGGCTTGTGGAGCAGCAGCCATGGCATGTGGAAACACTGCCTACTTTTCTGAATCTTTAATCAGAAAAGGGTAACTTTCTCTTTTCTTTCTGTATCTTTCCTAAGCATGTACCCCTCGATTTCAGATGGGGAACTAAAACCCAAAGGACTGAAATGACTTCCTAAGGCAGTGTTCTAAAATTCTAATTTGCAGTGTCACACAGTTCAAGTGAAGCCTAACACCTCTTGCATTTTCACTAAATATTACTAAGAAAAAAACCCTGGGAAAGAATACCTTTTTAGGGAGTGATTATTGGTAGTAAAGTGGTAAGTAGGTTGCCCCTACCTATCTCGTGCCTCAGCATTCCCTCCAGCCAGTGCTCTCGTGCAGTGGAAATATTGATGGACAGAGTTGGGCATCCGTTTACTACTGTCATGGATGCCCTGGAAAGCAGGTCTTCAGTGAGATGAACTACAATCTAGAGAGGAAAAACAACATACAGCACTGGTGAGATGACACAGTGGGTGAGGGTGCTCAACACCAAATGCTGACCCAAGAGCTTCAAAACCAAGACGCTAGACGGAGAGTCAACCTCCAAAAGCTGCTCCCTGTCCCCCGACCACCACATACACTGCGGCAGGCATGTTCCCACAGACATATAAATATGTATATGTGTATACATATGTATGTACATATATACATGTAGTTTTTTTGTTTGTTTCTCGAGACAGGGTTTCTCTGTACAGCCTTGGCTGTCCTGGACCTGCTTTGTACACCAGTCTGGCCTCACACATGCAGAGATCTGCCTGGCTCTGCCTCCCTGAGTGCTGGGATTACAGGTGTGCACTACCATGCCCAGATATAAACATATAATTATATAACACAAACGCATGAAACACTCATGAACACACATACAAAATGTAAAGGGAGAGGGGAGAAAGATTTTTACAAAAAATAGCAGGCCTATACATTATCTAAACTAAGTTGATGAAATGTACACCCAATTACATTTGAACCTTCTAATTTGTTTTGTGTTTTGTGTTTTGTTTTTGAACCTTATACTTTTAACCCTCTGAGAATTTATTTATTATGTATAGTGTTCTGCCTACATTACACCTGCATGCCAGAAGAGGGCACCAGATCTCATTATATGATGGTTATGAGCCAAAATGTGGTTGCTGGGAATTGAACTCAAGATCTTTGAAAGAGCAACCAGTCCTCTTAACCGCTGAGCCATCTCTCCAGACATTCTCTTAAGAATTTAAAAAGCTTCATTGGATTGAAAGGAAAGTGAAGGAGGCCAATTAATAGTAGCATACACCTTTAACCCCAGCATTTAGGAGGCAGAGGATGATCTCTGTGGTCTATATAGCAAGTTCT
Organism: Rhombomys opimus; assembly: GCA_010120015.1. Classification (NCBI taxonomy): domain Eukaryota; kingdom Metazoa; phylum Chordata; class Mammalia; order Rodentia; family Muridae; genus Rhombomys; species Rhombomys opimus. Next base: position 5,505,889 of record REGO01000060.1, read on the forward strand.
AGGATGATTAGGACTGAAAAAAAGAGAGCATCCTAAAAGAAAGAAGAGGAGGAGGGGAAGGAGAAGAAGAGAAAGAAAGATATAGTAAGGAAGGAAGGAAAGAAGGAAAGAAGGAAGAAGAAAAGAAAGTAGATGGCTATGCTGAGGAAGACAGAAGGAAAGGCTATACCAGAGAGTGGGGAAACCAAGGCAAGAGTAACAAGGTCAAGGTCAAGGTTGAAGAGAGAATCCCGGCCAGCCTGTCTCAGGCTGTCTCAAGGAAAAAGTAAGAGGAGGAGACAGATCTTCATGGTAGAGCCCAAAGCCTTGTGTTCAATTCTCAGGACTTTTAAAAAGGGGGTAGCGGAAGTGGTGAGACAGCTTAGTGGGCAAAGGTGCCAGCCTGAAAGCCGGCAACTCAAATTTGAATCCCAGAACCAACACAGTACTGGAAAAAACCAGCTTGTGTGTGTTGGGGGGGGAGGAGAGAGAGAGAGAGAGAGAGAGAGAGAGAGAGAGAGAGAGAGAGAGAAACCTGCTTCTTGTCAGTGCCAAAGTTCTGATAAGACTGGTCTATCAATAAGAAAACAGTGCAGTAAATTCTCTAATGATTCTCACTGAGTAACTCACATAATGCTACAAGCTATGCGTGTAAGAATGATAGCAAGAGCAAGAAAAGGTGACTAGAGCCCAACTCAATCAGTAAACTAGAACTGATCAAACAAACCTGCAGGAAAGAATTGGCACTAACTGCAAGTACCAACATCACAGCCAGGTCCCCAAGTTTACCCATGGCCCATACCTCTCCAAGGCAGCCTTCCTTCAGCATGTACTTCCTAACATGACTCCAGATTCGAGTTTTAGACAACAAGCTACCACCAGTAGCTTGCTCAAATTCCTCATAACTTCCGTATTTCTGTAAAGTCAGCTCCATAATATTGATGGACTGTAAAAGAAAGGTAGATAAAGAAAATGAGCAGCTCATGGCACTCTGAGACCAAGTTAGCTAGCTGTGACCTTATTTGTCAAGACCTGTTCAGATTTACTGTTACCGAGTCAAGCTCAAACTCCAGCCGCACATTTTCCTAAGCTTGAACTATTTCCACTGACCATCAAAAATGTACATAAATGCCTGGGAGCTTACAAATTCTCTTGCTGGCACAGTGGCACATTCATGGTCTAAACAGCGCGATCCTCCCGCGAGAACACAGTAAGACTGAGTCAGAAGGGGAAAGAATGAGGGGACAGAAGAAGCGCTCGTTTTCCCTGTCTTGTCTCTTCAGCAGAGGTGCTGCGCTGCGGTTCTGCACACCATGCTGCACAGAGGATCCTGGCTTCCTGACAAACACAGTGGCTGGGAGGAGCTCCGGCGTAAACCCAGCATGTCTTCAGATCAGTTCATAGGTTAAAGTGCCAGGTGGCAAGGGAAAAAAAACTTCACAAATTTAAAAACATCCAAAACAACCAGTCCTCTGTAACAACCTATAAGAGCTGCTTAAAATGCATCTATTGATTTATTTACTCGTGTGTTGTAGCTGTTTGCCTGTATGTATGTCTGTGTACCGCTTGCATGCATCTGCTTTTTTTTTTTTTTTTTCAAAGTACCAAGAAAATTTTATTCGAAAGTACTGATCAGAAATACAGACAGCAGTGCACAAGAATGAAAGACTACTAAAGGTTTAGTCACCTTTTATTCTGGTGACAAAAAAAAAAAATACTATTCTCTCTCTGGTAACAATAATAATAGCAACAACAACAGCCTTAAAATATCTCCATCTTTCATCCAAGACAATGTACATCCACTTCTCATCATCTCAAAAAGTTGAGATATTTTTCCGAATATACACAAGACAAAGTAAAGACTGATTAAAAATCTGGCTGATGAACACAGGTCATCAGAACCCCCTACAAGACCACAGGAGATTAAAAACCCAAGTCGGAAGAAACCTGTTCTTCACACACCTTTCGGGAAAGAAGTAAGAAAATTCATGTGTGTTTAGTTCACGGTAGTCTGGGACTGTCTGTCTGTCTGTCTGTCTGTCTGTCTGTCTGTCTGTCTGTCCTTGCAGACCTGATCTGGTTCCCGACACTCACACACCAGCTCACAGTGGTCTCTAACTCCAGTTCCGGAGCACACACCACACTTACATACATACAGGGAAGACACCCATGCACCCGTCACTGTGAGCAGATCGCTGAAGGTATGACTCTGCTCCCTCAGTGGGGAGTGCGGAAGACTCTGATACTCCACTTCAGAGCTGAGAAAATTCGGTCAGCCTTGGTAGTCAGTAAATGTTAACTAGCACACGTCACTGATATGGCTCTTCTTTATCTGCACTACAGACATCGTAAAGTGTATCAACACATATACACATTACTAATATAAAGTTATCACAACACAAAATTACCTCAATAGGCTCTGGTGCCAGAAACACACCCAAACGGAGTAACCAGGCTGTTTCTTTCATTACTTTCTATTATATTCTGCCTGCATGTAACACCTGCACACCAGAAGAGGGCCCAGATCTCACCAGAGATGGTTGTGGGCCACTATGTGGTTGTCGGGAATTGAACTCAGGACCTCGGGAAGAACAGCCAGTGCACTCAACCTCTGAGCCGTCTCTCCAGTCCTAGCCAGAACTGTTCTAAACGTAGACCTTAGCCCACCGCTTATAAATCAGAACCTTGTTTTTTTGTAGTTGTACTGGCTGGTTTTGCGTCAGCTTGACACAAAGCACAGTCATCGGTGAGGAAGAACCTCAGTTGAGGAAACGCCTCCATGAAATCCAGCTGTAGGGCATTTTCTTCATTAGCAACTGATGGAGGAGGGCCCAGCCCATTGTGGAGGTACCATCCCTGGGCTGGTGGTCCTGCTGTAAGAAAGCACACTGAGCAAGCCAGGAACAAGCAAGTAAGCAGTACTCCTCCATGGTTGCTGCATTGGCTTCTGCCTCCGGGTTCCTGCCCTGTTTGAGTTCCTGTCCCGACTTCCTTCAATGATGGACAGTGATGTGGAAGAGTAAGCTAAATAAACCCTTTCCTGCCCAACTGGCTTTTTAGCCATGGTGTTTCATCAAAGCAATAGAAACTCTAAGACAGTGGTAAGACAGTGGTGGTGTTTTTTGTTTGTTTGTTTTGTTTTTTGTTTTTGTTTTTTTTTAAGACAGGGTCTCAGACCAGGCTGGTTTCAATTCACAGAAATCCACTTGCCTCTACCTCCTAAGCACTGGTATTAAAGGTGTGCAGTACCATGCCTGGCCCCAGAACCTGCTTTTTTGTTTGTTTGTTTGTTTGTTTGTTTGTCTGGTTGGTTGGTTGGTGTTTTTGAAACAGGGTTTCTCTATGTAGCCCTGGCTGTCCTGGAGCTAGCTATATAGACCAATTTTGCCTTGAACTCAGAGATCTGCCTGCCTCTGCTTCCCAAGTGCTAGAATTAAAGGTGTGTGCCACAATGCCTGGCCCCAGAACCTGCTTTTAACAAAATCCCAGGTAATTCAAATACAGTAAAATGGAAAAGATAGACAGAACTGTAAGTATAGCACAAGAGTCCTCCATAGGCTGATTGCTTTATGTGACAACTAGGATATTTAAAAGTACAAATTAGCAATAATGAAAGCCAAATTAGCAAAGATATTTTATATCCTCTAGTCTAATGGCTACCATCATCTACTGAAAAAATAGTGAAAAGCATGTGAAAAACCAGGCTTTAGAAACTGCAGAAGAGAGTGGGTGTACTTGCCTATTGCAGTGACAGACTAAAAAGTTTAAATTTTTCATTATAATTTTTGCCTATACTTTTCAAATGTTTTTCTATTATTTTACATTTATTCTTCCTACTAGCTTTTTTAAATTAATTTTTAGTTGCAGAAAATAGCTTTTCTGGGCATATTTACATAGAAAAATGTGGTGATCTTGTTATTACACAGGTCTTCCTTAGATTTTTGCTGTGCTTGTCAAAGAAGATGTGTCAATAGTGGTGAGTGTGTTTAATGAGTAGGTGTTAACACAGCATTATGTGATACACAAAACACCACCACTTCCCCATCCAACCTTGACTTATCTGGCACCATTATAGTGGCCATACTACATGGGGGTTATGCTGATGTTTTCAAAAAGCTTGATATTTAACATCAAATAGTGGGACTGCAAATATATCTTAATGGGAAGAGCCCTTGCTTGGCATGTGTGGAGTCCTGGGTCTGACACAATTCTGCAGTAATAAAAACAAACAAACAAACAAAAAGAGGTCTGTGATCCCAGGACTGGGGAGGTAGGAGGCAGGATCAGAACTTCAAGTTCTGAACGTGAGGCCAGCTTGGGCCATGTCTTTAAGAAAAAAATCAAAAACCCATTTTATATGCAGCTTATGTGGAGACAGTATTTAGAACCTACTAGAATTTTTTTCTTGTTATCAATAATTCTGAATGTTGGAATCCCTGCCCCCAGAGCCAAAAGATAAAGTCCATGACTGAGTAGGGCAGGGGATAGATCTTTCTGTTTTCTTTCCTTCTCTGGAGACACCGGTCTCATGCAGCTGAGGCGGCCTCTAACTCCTAACCCTCCTGTCTTTGCATCCTGAACTGGGCTTGTAGATAAGTGCATCACACCAGCTCCATCTTCCTGCACATGCAGGTTCCTAACACAGACGTGAGATGCAAAGCACCAACACAAGTCAAGATAAGTTTTGTCAACAGGTTTCAGCAGCAGCTTAACTCTATAATTAGAAATAAATCTACTTAGTTTTTCCAGACAGCATTTGTTATTTTAAAATCTTTATCATATTCAATGTGTTTTGCCTCCATGTATGTCTGAGCATCATGTGTGTGCCTGTGCCTGCAGAAGCCAGAAGAAGGCATCAGATCCCCTGGAAGTGGAGCAACAGACAGGTGTGAGCTGCCATGTGGGTGCTGGGGACTGAACCTGGAAGTGTTCTTAGCTGCTGAGCCATCCCACCAGGCCCTCGATTCTGTTAAAAGTAAGTACATTTCTTATTGATAGCGGGTAGATAGGAAAGCCCTATTCCAAAAAGTGAAAAGCAAAGAAAAAAAAAAAAAGGTGCTACTTTCTATTGATTAGGCTGACTGTAGGAGAAATCAAAAAGACGGATGCAATAACAACAACAGTTGATGAGCACGTGGAGAAGCCAGAACCTTTATTCATTACTGGGGACACATCCCATGGTAAGCGCCTTCAAGTCAGCAGAGGTTAGCACCAGCATTAGAGCTTTAAATGTTTCCTCTGTAAAGCGAAAATCTTTTTCTCTATAAAATGTTCATCATTGTCTTTGATGAGAAGACAAACTTTCTAGAAAAAAAAAAAAATCTGTTCTGCCAACCGACCTGCTTTTGGTTTACTTGCTGATTTTGTTTTCTGTTTAGTAATCTGGAAATCTGATCGTCACAAGCCACTTCCACAGTCACGCGCTAACAAACTAACCTCTCTTCTCAAGTGCAGGGTCTCTCAGTGGAAACCTACTTATAATGGGGACATTGACACACAGGCAGGGCCAGCCTGTCTGCAGAGGAACAGTTGGGAGGCCTGGTTTCCCATTAAGGACCCAACACTGGGCAATGTGATCACAGGTGTATCATTCTACCTTTCCCAGGCTTGGTCCAGTCACTGGCACCATGGAGAAGGCACAAGTCCTTGCCCTACTTACTTTACAGAATTGTTGTAAGGACAAAATGGACACGGGAAAGTCCATGCTCTGTAATCTGTTTCCCAAGTCACTAGACAGTATTGAATTTGTCAGAACTTCTAGCCTTTAATTTTAGAACTTAAGGTAAATGTTTTGCCCTCTAACTTCTTTATTAGAGGCAATGTCTTTCCTACTTTGCTAACATCCAACCCCAATATTGCATTTCCTTCCTTTAGAGAAAACACAAAATCTAAGAATTTTCTCCTTAATTCTGAATAACTTCTCAAACTCCTAGACTCAACGGACCATTTTACCTTAGCCTTTTACATGCTGGGACTTCAGGCAGAATCAAACTACCCGACAAGATAGACTTTCGTGTGTGTGATGGGGTGGCGGAGTGACTTCAGATAGGATCCCACATACCCTAGGTTGGCCTTGAGCTATGTAGCCAAGGATGACCTAGAACTTCTGGTTGTCTTGTCCCTGACTCCCAAGTGCTAGGATATAGGCGTTGTACTCTTAAACCCAACCAAGCTTTAAAAAAAAAAAAAAAAATCACAGCAAGGGCATGGAGAGATGACTCAGAGGTTAGGAACATTGGCAGCTCCTAGAGAGGATCCTGGTTTGATTCCCAGCACTGACGTGGCAATTCAAAACTGTCTGTAACTCCAGCTTATGGTCTCTAAGAGCACCAAGCACACACATGATGCAGACATACATGGAGGCAAACACCCACATACAGAATAAATTTTAAAAATATATGGCAGTATTAGGGAATGAACCTGGGGCCTCGTGTTCTGTAGGCAAGAGCTGTAGCACCGAACTACAGCCCTGGGGTGTCCTAGCTAGCTTCGACTGCCAACTTGACCCAGCCTAGAGCCACCTGAGAGAGAAGCTTCCTAGATTACACTGTCCTCTTGACATGTCTATGGACGACTGTCTTGTCAGTTGATAAAGGACAGCTCAGCCCACTGTGGGTGGCATCATTTCCTGGACAGGTAGGCCTGGACTATATAAAAAAGCTAGGTAAGCATGACCCTGCCCACGAGTGAGCCATCAGGCAACATTTTCCCATGACTTATGCTGTATTCCCTTAGTTGTGAGTTTCCTGGTGAGAGCAATGCTTCATGGAGTTGTAAGCAGCCTTGCCTTCCAATTCCAGCCCTGCCTTCCCTCAGTGATGGACCAAACCCATAAGCCAAAATAAACTTTCTCCTCCCTTCAGTTGCTTTTGGTTTGAGTGTCTTATCACAGCAACAGAATGAAACTAGAGCAGGCTGGCTGGCTGGCTCATACTGGAGAGCTTACTGCCTCAGCATCCTGAGTACTAGGGCAACTGGCACATACAACCGCCAACGGCTGTCTTCAGCACCCAGGGGAGGTAAATAAATAGTATTTTTACAATTATAAAATTTAAATTTATGAGACTCCACTCAATAACATTCTCTACAGAAGCAAAGGAAAAAAAAAAGAAAAAAGAAAAGAAAACACATCAGGATGATTAGCAACTAAAAACAACAAAAAGCTCAGCCTGGGATGTAGCCAAGTTGGTGGAGGGCTTGCCTAAGATGCCTGAAGCCCAGGCTTTGATCGGCAGCACAGCAAGCAGATGAATCATCAGAAGGTTAAGGTCACTTTCCCTACGCAGGGAACTCTAGACTAGACTAGGCCATCTGAAATCCTTTCTCAACAACCAAGTTTTATGCTCACTGAAAAACAAAAGAGCAAGAGCAAGAATTTTTCTATCAAGGAAAATACATGAACACATTTGAAATCACTTTAAGAATTTTAGGAAGATTTATAAACTAGATATGATAGCACACTCCTGTCATCCCAGGACTTCATTTACTTTTAAACTATGTGTGGTGGTGGCACATACATGCATGGGAAATCAGAGGACAACTTTTAGGAGTCAGCTCTCTCCTACCTAATCTTCTAAAGGATTTATTAATATGTTTTATGTATATGAGTATGATGTCTTCACGCACAGAAGAGGGCATTGGATGGCATTATAGATGGTTGTGAGTCACCATGTATTTGCTGGGAATAGAACTCAGGACCTCTGGAAGAGCAGCCACTGCTCTTAACTGTTGAGCTATCTCTCCAGCCCCTTCTTATCTAATCTTATGGGTCTTGGGGACTGAGCCATCTCACCACTGCAATCCCAGTACTTGAGAAGTGGAAGTAGGAAGATCCAGATCAAGGCCGTACTATAAGCCTGAGGTTAGCCTGGGTTTCTAGCTCCTGTCTCTAGTGCGTTCATGATTGGATGCAGTATGATGGTACAACAATTGCCTAGCACGCACAAGACTCCTAGGGGAAAAAACTGACTATAAAACACAAACAGTGCAGTCTACCTAATCTTTACCAGTGGGCTAGCTAATGAGCTACAAGTTCACAAGTCAAAGCCTAGAATACTGTCTTCTACAGTCAAAGAACACAGTGCAGCATCTGTAAATTTTGATTACGGCAACATAGTTCTCACACAGGTGAGCAAACACTCACCTGCATATTCCTTATCACACACCCCACCGTCCTTGGTGGCAGCTGATTACAGAGGCTATTAAGGTGTCTCCTTTTGCTTCTACAGTGGTAGGAAAACTGCGTTAGCTCCGTAACGATGAACTACTACTACAGAACTGCTACCACAGAAGTGGCATTTTACCTGCTTCAGAAACCGGTCGGAGGCGTTGCTGTGCTTGGCTAACACATTTGGCAGAACGGGATTGGAATATTCAAACTGAGGGTTGTACGTGTAGTCTGACTTGAAGAACTTCAGCTTCTCCCTCTCCAGGTTGGTGGGCTTTATGGCGGTGAGTATGCACAGCTTCTTCCCAGAAAGGTCGTCTCCTTTCTCAAAGCTTCTGCACAGCTGCGGCTGCGGCTTTGGCTTCGGGAGAGGGGTCAGACTGTGGCGCGTGGCCTTGCTTTTTGGTTTAGGTGGCAGTACTATGCCGCTCCCTGAAACAGAGATATCACGGGTAAACTTTACAGGGCTCGGTGCTGAACTAGTGACAACAACAGCAGGCTGCCTCTCCAGGCAGTACCAGGTCGCATTGTTTGTCACAGGAACCAGGCTTGTCATCCTGTTAGAGTCTTTGCTACAAGAGCTAGGAGATTTGCTGGGCTTTCTGCGCCGTTTGGAGTGGGCAGAGGAAGGCTGCTTTTGTGAATGGTGCTTTCTCTCCTCCTTGCTCTGTAGCAGAACATTGTAACTACTGGTCCCAGTTGTGAAAGTGTCCTTGAGAACTCCACAGGACACATTTGAAAAGCTTCTTTTGCTGTCAATGGTCAATGCCTCTTCTGCATTTAGAACAGACTTCTTAGCAAGTTCATGCTCAGGCCAGTGAAGCTTTTCTGTGATAATAAAACCGAAACAAAGAAACAATAGAGATGCCAATGAAGCAAACTGCTTATTAAATGGAAACTATGCTGGAGGTTCTATGGACTATATAAGCTTGCTAACATCTTTAGAAAAGCCGTATCTCCAATATTAAAAAGTCATATTACTATGATCACATAAATTGTCTGTCAAAATGCTCAGCTTTAAGCCACATGTGGTCAAACTCTAATAACACATGAAATAATGCACAAAAATACTCTGAATGCCTCACGCTGTGAACTTCACAAGGTCAGACTGTGTAATAGCAGAGCATCATCCAGGACACTTTCAAACTTAGAACCAAATACAAAGAACCATCAATAAGGGAAGAGAGCTGGGGGGCTGCCCCACTCCTGTGATCTCCAAACTCACAAGACTGAAGCAAAACAACTGCCGGCGGTCTGAGGCCAGGCTGGGCTGCCCAGTGAGTACCAGTCCAGGGTCACATAACAAGACCTTATCTTAAAACAAACTGCAGCTGGGCATGGAGGTGAACACCTTTAATCCTAGCACTCGGGAGGCAGAAGGCAGGTGCATCTCTGAATTCAAGACCAGTCCATAGAGAACAGCCACGGTTACACAGAGACAAAAAATTACAAGCAAACAAGCACACCCCTCAACACAAAACCCCCAAAGTCAAACCTAAAAAACATTTTTCAGATTCTGGAGATGGTCGGAGTGGCACATGACTTTAACCCCAGCTCTTGGGAAGCACAGGCAGTGGATATGTATGAGTTTGAGACAGCCTGATCTACAGTGAGTTCCAGGTCAGCCAGGGCTGCACGTAAGAGCAGTAACTGTTAACACTTGTTTAGGAGCTGGGGATGTAGCTTGGTGCCGGAATGTTTGCCACTTCTCCAGCACAGAAGAACAGTGACTGTAATTTTAAGGGAGTGGTGGTGGTAGCACAATCTGTAATTCCCAAACTTGAAAGGTAGGAGGAGGATCGGACTTTCAAGGTTATCCTTAGACAAATACCTCAGGCCAGCCTGTGCTACGTGAGATACTATTGCCAAAAACAAACAAACAACAACAAAAAAGTGATCACTATTACAAAAGTCTCACTGTGTTAAATGGCAAGTTGAAGACTTGGTCTTTAAGTCTCATGAACAGGTAAGAGTCATACAGACTGCTGCTCAGGCACTAGCTTCACGCTGTTTGCTGGGCACGGTGGCTCACGTGCGGAATTCCAGCACTTCAGAGATGGCGGTGGGAAGCTCGAGTCCAAGATCATCCTTATCTACACAGAGAGCTCTAGGATAGCCTGGGGTGCATGAGACCCTGTCTCAAAAATTAATTTGTTATTTTTCTCCTTTTATTCCACAGATGGATAGGATGTGTGGCACATGTTTCTAATAAACATCTCCATGAACACATACGTAAGTTGCTCCGTGAACAGTGGGCTTTTTCCCACCAGTGCTGGGGACTGAACCCGTGGCCTTCTGTATTCTGGGTGAGCATGCAACCACTTAGTCACGGCCCCAGTCCTACAGCTGACTCCCAACTCTGAACACAAGGCATTCCTATACAACATAGCATAGCATGGGTTAAAAGAGGAGTGATGGGGGCTGGAGAGATGGCTCAGAGGTTAGAAGCACTGGCTGCTCTTCCGGAGGTCCTCAGTTCAATTCCCAGCAGCAACCACGTGGTGGCTTATAGCCATCTATAATGAGATTTGGTGCCCTCTTCTGGTGTGCAGGCACACTTGCAGGCAGAAGAGTGCATACATAATAAATAAATAAATATTGGGGAAAAAAAAAAAGACGTGTCAGGATCCCTGTATGTTACAGAGACTAGGAGTGATGGCAAACAGCCCTCAGTGGACAGTTACCTACACGGTAAAATATTCCAAAGTACCATCATGTTAAAAGTATAACGGGTTTCACTTGGTAGTCCAGGCTGACCTAGAATTCACTATTCATTCTAGACTGGCCTCAAACTCACAGAGATTCACTTCCTTGGCTTCTCAAGTGCTGGAATCACAGAGGTAGGTCACCATGCTTGGCAGTACTGATTTTTAAAACATGAATATTCAATGTAAAAAAAATGAGTTGATTCTGAAAACTTATTGTATTCTTTTGTTTTGGTTTTTGTTTTTTGTTTGTTTGTTTGTTTGTTTTGAGACAGGGTTTCTCTGTGGCCTTGGCCAACCTGGAACTCACTCTGTAGACCAGGCTGTCCTCAAACTCACAGAGATCCATCTGCCTCTGCCTCCCAGAGTGCTGGGATTACAGGCGTGCACCACTGCACTCAGCAGCACTTACAGTATTCTTAAGACCAAAGAACTAACTATTTTATTTACTCAAAAAGTACCAGAAACCTACAAATTAATGACTTTTCCCTATTTTAAAACCTATTAAATCTGGGTGTAGTGGCACACAACTTTAACTCCAGCACTCCTGAGGCAGAGCCAGGTGGATCCCTTAAGTTCCAGACCCAGCCTAGTCTACAGAGGGAGTTTCAGGCCAGACAGGACAGCACAGCGAGATTCAGTCTAAAAGAGAAAACAAAACCTACCTTACCTAGCATGGGTAAAGCCCTAGATTTAGCCCCCGCCGCCCGACCCCACCATGGAAGAGTGTTGCAGCACACTTGGAAAGGAGGTGGAGGCAGGAGGATAATTGGTTCAAGACGCTTTTAAATTACATAATGTTTAGACTATCTTAAACAGAAAAACAAAACAAAACCAAACAAAAAACAAATACTAAAACACTGCAGCTCCCCCTCTCCCTTGAGGAACCCACAGCCACACTTGGCTGTGTCTTACTTCCCTTCCCGTGGCTCTCTGTGAGAAACCGTACCGATGCTCTGTTGGGTGTGCCTTGCTTCCTTCTGAGTGCCTCTCCTACCCTTGTTTGTAAGCCTATTTCAACATATCTTTATTTAGCCCACTCCTTGGGAGGTGCCTAGGAGGAACAGGGAGAAGTGGGAAGTGCATGTAATCAAAGGCATGCGATGGTGAACGTGTGGGATTGCAAAAAATAAACAAAAGTATTCTATTAAAAGCAACAATCCTGCTTACAAAAATAAAACACTTCTGCCAAAACCTTCACGGAGGAAAAGGAAGTAGCAGATGGGTGCCCGACAGAATCCCTCTCCCCAGGAGCCCTGGCATTTCACTTGCTAATGGTCTGCTGGAGGCCTAGTTCCATCTGTGCTGGAGTCTCCAGTGATGATGGGGCCAGTCCATGGCAGCCAGTGAAGTGGGCCACTTGGCAGTACTGCATGAAACCCGTGTAAGATGTGTAGATTTTCCCCAGCCGCACTAATCCTATTTCAGTTCTATTCAATGGTGCAGAACCTGGCTGTTTGGGGACGCTCACACACTGAGTAGCAGCACTTGGAAGGCTGAGGCAGAAGTGTTGTTGTGAGTTAAAGTGAGCCAGAGCTACAGACCAAGCATCTGGTTCAAATCACAAAAATTATAATAAGGGCCATCAAGATGGCTCAGTGGGGGGCTTAAGAGCACTGGCTGCTCTTCCAAAGGTCCTGAGTTCAATTCCCAGCAACCACATGGTGGCTCATAACCATGGTGGTATTTGGTGCCCTCTTCTGGCCTGTTGGCACACATGCAGGCAAAACAACTGTATAAATACTAAATCTTTAAAAAGAAAAAAAAAAGGGAAAAAGATGGCTCAGTGGGTACTTGCCATCAGTCTCGTCAGCCTGCGTTCTATTCCTGGAACCCACAAGGTGAAGGGACAGAATGACTCCCACAAGTTGTCCCCTAACTCCAGAGCACTTCAATCACTCACAAATCTTTCATTAAAAACCTGGAATGACTACCAAGCTGGCCAAGAACCTGTGGCTGAGGCGGCCGTATGCCCTAGGGCAGAACCTGCCAGGGGGCATAGGTTCAAACTGCCTGTAAATACGTATCCTTACGCCCATACATCAGTGCAGCTCTCTGCTCTCACTGCGGTAGACGTCGGTCCACACAGAGACTCACAACCGTCAAAGTGCAGGCACCGTGACTGTGGGATGGTCAGCTGGATCAGCCCCCCCCCCACTCCCAGGGCCCAGGGAGCACTCCAGGGCCCAGGGAGCACTCCAGCAGAGAAGGCGGAAAGGTTACAGGGGCAAGAACATAGGGAGGACTCGTGTGCAGCAGTGTTTTCTGGGCACGGGAGGGCCGCTGCCGCCGTCGACGCACAGCAGCTGTGGCTGCTCGCACAAGATCGAGCCAGCCAGTGGTCGCTGGCTGAGGAGAGAAAAATCTTCATTAGCAGTCACTGGTAAAGTGCTTGTATTTCTGTAAACTGTCCCTCACCCATATTCCTGTAAGTATCTCTCATGGGGCAACAACACCCTGCGTGAAGGGGGCCTAGCTGGAAAGCCATGGATTGGAGAAGGATGAGAGCGTGAGGAGGGGCGAATATAACCCAAACACATTATATGCATGGATGAACTCTCTGTATACAACCAGTCGAGGCTAACTGAACATTTAAAAACATAAATAGTATACATGATAATGATAAAAAAAATTTTAAATAACATAAATAGTATTACAACATTAAATGCCTTCTCAGCATTAGCGCTCTGGTAAACACTGAATTTGCCAACACAATGAAAGCTTCATATGTATCTAGAACAGGAGAAAAGGACACTCAAGATTCCTGGCTTCAGCCCCAGCCCTCTCAATGACTCTCTGTAATATCGACCTAATCATTAAGCCCATCAGGGGTTCTTGTTCCTATCTAAAAGCATGGAGTAGAAGGGATACTGCTCAGTAAGCAAGTGTTTCACTGCTGGGAATGGGCTAGGTTTCTAAAGAATTTTAAGGTCCTACTGGAAGGGAAACCAACAAAAACAACCCAGTGGAAAAATACCAGTCAACAAACTTTGGCCTACAAAATGGTACTTCTCTCTTTTCTTTTTGTTTTTCTGCTCTGGGTCTGTCTTCCTTCTTTCCTTGTTTTTGGGTCGGCATTTTGTTGCTTGGCTTGTAACGTGTCTTTCTGTGTGTGTTTGGGTGAATATAGGCCACTTGTGTACAGGTACCCTCAGATCCCAGAAGAGATGGTCAGGTCTCTTGGTAGTTGTGAGTACATAGATACTGGAACTCTGGTTCTCTAAAAAGCAGAAAGCAGGGCTGGAGATATGGTTCAGAGGTTAAGAGCACTGGCTGATCTTTCAAAGGTCCTGAATTCAATTCCCAGCAACCACATGGTGGCTCACAACCATCTGGTGTCTTCTTCTGGTGTGCAGGTGTACATGCAGATAGAATATTATATACACAATAAATAAAAAAATATTTTTAAAAAGGCAGAAAGCACTCTTAACTGCCAAGCCATTTCTACCCACACCCACACCCACACTTTTTTTTTTTTTTTTTTTAATACAAGGTCCTGTGTCACCCTGGCTGACCTGGAACTCCCTTTGTAGACCAGGCGGGCCTACAGAGATCTGCCTATGAATGCCATTCTGGGCTTTGAACCTACGGTCTTGCATTAAGCTAACTAGTTGCTATGCTCCTAGCCATATGAAAATTTCATGATGCACTAATACTTATAAAACCCGACAACTAGGGTAAATGTTTGCAATAGGATGCCTGACTGTAAACAGAAATGTAAAACAGAACAACACAAACACCCCATAATGTCCAAAGATAAACAGTTTAATGTTATATTGAGGAACATCTACTAATGTTGAAATCAGACCAAAGGAGTACATGATTATATTTATTATATTTATATATTATATTTGTATGTAGTTCAGAAACCACAAACTAGCCTAGGCTTCTGTGCTTGTAATCCCACAACTTAGGGGAGGCTGAGACAAAAGACCAGCATGGGCTACCCAGTGAGTCCAAGTCAATCTGGATGAGAATGAGAGCCTGTCTAAAAAACAACATCTACCACCACAAACAAAGAAAATAGAAAACAACTAAATTCAAGCAACCCAATTCTCTCTCCTAAGTATCTCCTTCCATAGGCTACCTTCCGATTTGTCCTCTCATTAGCAGGGGGGGAGCAAAACCAGGTGTGAGCAGTTCCACACTACAAAGAGCTCAGACTTTTCTTGTTGGGCAGGCCATCAACACAAAAAATCCAAAACTGCAACCATGACAGTTCCATCAAGGTGTTAGAAGAGTCTGGCATGAAGTGAAAATTGTCCTAATAAAGTGCTTTGAACTGAAGAATAGGTAGTTATTAACCAAACAGCCCAAGAGGAGTACCTGGAGAGAGTGTGAGGAGCTGAGGGACTGATGGACCGGACAGAAGTGGGGAATTCAGGGCGGTGTGGGAGGCTGAAGAGGTGGAAGGATCTGACTTGGATTCATTGCTGTGCACAGTTTTTTCTCCTAAAGCAAGGGGAAAATATGTCTGTTGTTAAGTTATGGTCACCACTCTCTTTCACCACCACCACCACCACCACCAGGGTAAAGTTGCTTCTAACTGTAGAAGCACCAAAACGAAGTGTCACGTTAGAAGACTCTTAGGGTTGTCAAGATGGCTTCATGGGTAATGGTGCTTTGCAGCTAAATCAATTCACAAAGTAGAAGGGAAGAACCGAACACTGAAAATCATGCTCTGACTGTCACATATATGCTGTGGCACGCTCATCCCCCAACCTCCCATGAATACATGCACACACACATGCACACACAGTGTAAAAAGAAAAGCAAACGTTTGACAATTGTTATCAATAGAGTGACACTCAAGCACTCTCAGGGACTATGAAACACATGCTAAGTATGATGGTGGCTCACAGCTGTAACTGTAGCACTTGGGGGGCAAAGGCAGGAGTTGCTCCCATCCAAGGCTAACACGGGCTACACAGTGAGACTGTTTCTAGAAACTGAAAAGAAACCAGCATAGGCCTTTACTCCCAGCATTCTGGAGGCTGAGGCAGGTAGATCTCAGAAAAACAAAAACTGAAAGCAAAACACACACACACACAAAAAAAAAAAACACAACAAAAAACGAACAACAACAAAACAACCCACTAAAATATAGCACCAAGTACTGGGATAACAGGTGTGAGCCACCATGCCAGGCCAGGATGCTGAGGGGTTTGATTTTTGAGACAGGATCTCACAGATCCCAGACTGGCCTCAAACTCATAGCTAAGGATAACTGTGAACTCCTGATCTTCCATATCTTGAAAATACAGGTGCACCCACCACACTGAGCTGGCTGCCTGAGGCTTGATGGGAAAGGATATTACCCAAGGAAGTCATAAGACACCAAAACAGCCAGTGTGGTTCCTCACAAGATCCTGGAGACAGGATTGCTGTGAGTTCCTCATTAGCCACAGCTACAAAGTGTGTCAGTATTTCCGAAAGAAGAGAGACAGAGAGAGGGGGAGGAGAGAGAGGAAGGGAGGCAGGGCTGAGAGGGGAAGAAAGAGGGCGATAAAAGGTTGTGAGGTGTGGTGTTGCAACCTGTAATCCCAGCACCCAGGTTAAAGGGCAAGAGGCCGCCCTGTGCTATGTACAAAAAAAAAAAAAAAAAAAAAAAAAAAAAGGCCGCGGCGGAAAAAAAAAAAAAAAAAAAAAAAAAAAAACAGGAAAGCAAGAAACAGAGGAGCAAGGGCAGGAGGAGGAGCAGCAGGAAGGGAGGAAAGAAGGAAAAGAAGATACCATTTCCAAGCAACAGACATTTTTTTCCATAGCTCCCACTTCTCTGTTATCCATGTAATCAGCAGTTTCCCTAGGAAGTGATGTGTAGATCATAGTACTTCGTGACTAAGCCAAAAGTGGGCACCGGAGAGAGTGGCTTCACAAACAACTGCTTCAGTTTGGAAATATAAAATGCCACTTAATTCTCTATTTAGAGCTTTTTTCCCCCACTTGAACTTCCCATCCTCCCACCTCCACATCCTGAGTAGTGGGGTTTAAGTGTGTACTACCACGCCCAGTTAACATGGTACAGGGGACCAGAACCAGGATTTCCTGCATGCTATGCAAGCTCTCTCTCAGCTAAGCCATGCCCCCAGCTTCCCAGCCTCTTTACATTTATTTTGGAATAGGCTCTCAATAAATTACCCAGAAAGACCTGGAGCGTGCCATTTTCTGATGCAGCTTCCCAAGTGTCTGGGATTACAGGCCACCAGCTGTTTACTGCTGTTTCAAAGGGGGAAAAAAGGAACACATTTTCATCAGTATTCTTATCACAATCAAGTTCTGCTAATGGGAAGAAAATGAGCATCCGAGACACCATGAAAAGTGAGGGGAAGTCAGAATAGTACAGGGTATCTTTCCAGCTACCATCTCTTCATAAAGGTTTTGGTTGGCTCGTTTATTATTGATTGATTAATATTTCGTCAAAAATATTTCATACAAAAAGTCTGGACTAGAGGAGAGTTTGTATAATAAATTAATAATAATGATAAAACTGCTTTGTAAATAATGATGAATGTTTAAAAATACCAGAGACAAAAGTCTTCCTAAGGCTTGTGTTTTACTGCCAAATTACCTACATTAGAACATGCAAGACCAAGCCAGCCAGTGGCGGTGTACTCCTTTAATCACCACACTTGGAAGGCAGAGGCAGGTGGATATCTGTGAGTTAGAGGCCAGCCTGGTCTATATAGTAAATTCCAGGACAGCCAGGGCCACACAGAGAAATCCTGTCTCAAAAAACTGAAAAAGAAAGAAAGAAAAGAAAGAAAGACAGAGAGAGAGAGAGAGAGAGAGAGAGAGAGAGAGAAAGAAAGAAAGAAAGAAAGAAAGAAAGAAAGAAAGAAAGAAAGAAAGAAAATGGAAGATCAAGTTGGTCTGGTGCATGTACTTGACTAAATTATGGAGAAAGAACTGATCCAACAAAAATAGGTCTTCTGATTCTAAAGAACCCATCCTCAAACTCCTGGCTCTGCACACTCAGGCAGTTCACTGGGCACTGCAGACTATCAACATGTTTATTCTCTAACACCGTATGTTAACCATACACTATACCACTCATATAGTCATCTAGTCTAGGCTCTTCTGCCTCGACTGATGTTTTAAAACAACTTTTGACATTGTATTGTTTGGTTTTTTGTTTGTTTTTGGACACAGGGTTTCACCACCTGGCCTGAAACTTGTTATATAGACCAGGCTGACTTTAAACTCATAGAAATTGGCCTGCATCTGCCTCTGATATTGTGTTTTAAGACAAAAGAGTAATATCTACATCAAATCACAATTTTAAAAAGCCTAATGCAATTGAAGTGGCCCCTAAGATCTTTTATAACGATGTCTCCTGTCAACAATGGGGTAAACTGTAGGTTACTAGAGTTGCACAAAAATAAGTCCTGTCTTTTATAACACTGAACGGTAAATAGTATAAACATTAAGATCAAAAATATCTTCACTGAAAAATGATTTCGTTTTTCTATTTAGAAAACTACTTCAACATACAATGACATGAGTTTCAAAGTACCATAATGAAACCTATTACTTTGTATGCTAACTTAAAAAAACAGCCTTATCCAGTGATGTCCATAATTTCCACACTTCGGAGACCGAGGCAGAAGGGTCCTGAGTTCAAGGCCAGACCCTGTCTCAAAACAACTAATTCAGAAAATTGGTCTACTGGGTACTGCATTACCCTGAAGCTAAAAGTTCTAGGCTTGTTTTTTACTCTAGTTTGGGAATGAGCTGTTTCCCTTAACTCTGTTGTTTTGGTATCTTGTCCTACAGAAATGTTTTCATGCACAATGGTCCAGGAACTGTCTATTATTATTAAAGATTTAACTATGGCTAATATGCATATCTACAGTAAACTTTCCAATCTTGGATCTAAACACCAATTCTTATTAATAACATCAATGTAAAATGTCTAAGGATAAACGCATACAGAACATAGACAATATACACTGAAATGCAGAGATGTGCCTCCATGGCTGATTTTTTTTTTTTTTTTTCTGAACATTCAAGAAAATAAAATACCTCAATACACACCTAAAACACTCTGAAATCGGATTGTGCCCGCGATTAGTGACTGACAACAGGAAAGGGACAGTGCACCCTTCCCTGCGGCAGGGCTCGGGGTGCACGATTGCTCCGGAGCCTCCGAGTCCAGACCCCAAGGGTCTCCACCCGCTGCAGCCGCGCCACCTGGGTCGGCCCTGCCTGCACTCACCCGTCACGCGAATAGACTCCAGCATCGTCCCACCGAGGCCACAGGAGAGGCCGGCGGACCGGGTCGGCGAAGACTCCTGGAAGGTAGGTCGGAACCAGGCGGGGTAGGGTGGGCAGCACAAACCGGAGGAGGACGACTTCTGACCCAGCGGCTGGAGGGTGCACTGGCTGTTCCACCTGGCCTGCTCGCTGAGAACCCGCCACCGTGACGTCGCAGCAAGCACGTTGCTAGGAGACACTGCTGCCCTCTGGACGCACTCCGCGCCATCAAACCGGCTTGCCGCTGGAGGCGCTGGTGCGACTGATACCCTACTCGCAGGGAGAGAAGCGAACTACAATTCCCAGTGTGCCTAGCGCTGACCCGTGCAGAGAGCTGGTCCGCAGCTACTTGGGTGTCTCAGAGGGATAATCGGGTTTTAATTTGACGGGGGCAGGGGGTGGCGGGGGGGAGGAGGGTTGGGGTTGGGTAGAAATCTGTATGAGGCTCAAAAGGCATTAATTTCGTAATGGAAGCGCGAAATAGAAAGGGTGTGATAATTCTTAGTTTTAGCAGAGTAGCGCAATTGTAGTACCCCGACCTTTCAGCTAATTTACATGTTATCAACACGTAAGACAGATCGAACAGGTTTTTTAAAAAGTAGATGGCCAGGTATGGTGCCACTCGCCTGTGAACCCAACACTTCGGAGGTGAAGCAAAGAGGATAAGGGGTAAAAGGTCATCCTTGCTACGTAGCGAGTTTTGAGACCACCCAGGAGTATACAAGCCTCTGTCTCAGAAAAAAAGAATAAAATAAATACTTTTTTTTTTTTTTTTTTTTCCAATTAAAAGGGAGGTCTGGATAGATGGCTCAGCGGTTAAAAGCTTTCCAGGGCTTGTTTCCCAGCACCCTCGTGGCAGCTGAAAAGTACCTTTAACTCCACTTCCAGGGTATCCCTCCCTCTCTCGTTCTCCCCAGGCACCTGGGCCCACATGGTAGGCAAACACTTGTGACACAAACATATACACAGATTTTAAAAAATAAATTGAAAAAGGAAACAGACTGGGGATGTAGCTCAGTGGGTGGAGTGCATTCCCAGCATTCCCAGAGCCCTGAGTTTAATCCCCAGTACCACACAAAGCTGGCCTGGTGGCGCACACCTCTAATTCCAGCATTCAGGAGGTGGGAGCACATGGGCCAAGATGTTCAAAATCTTCGAGCTTGAAGCCACCCTGGGCTACAAATGTTTGATTTGTGTTCATATATATGTATATGTATGTATCAGAAACATATAACTAAAAATATATATATGTGTATATATCGGGTTGCATAAAGGGGGGTTGACAGGAAAAAGTTAATAATAATTAAATCATAAACTTATTTTAAATCAATTATTTGTATACATAGAATTTTACCATTTTTAGAATATGAAAGCCAATTTTCACACTCAGATGTATATGCTTACTTTTGCATAAAGAATCTCAGCTGAAGGGAGGAGCATGGGAGAAGAGGGAGGGAGGGTGGAATTCGGAGGGGAGAAGGAAGGTGGCTACAGCTGGGATACAAAGTGAACAAACTGTAATTACTAAAAAATAAATTTAAAAAATTTAAAAAGTGATTATACATATTTAACTGTACAAGAATAAAATCTTACTGTACACATGTCAAAAGTATAAATAAATAAAATTGATACTCAAACTTAAAAAAAAAAGAATCTCAGCTGAATATTTAATACTGAAGGACACAGAGTATCTTCAACCCTGTTTTACATTTGTGTGTGTGTGTGAAAGAGAGAGACAGAGAGAGAGAGAGAGAGAGAATTCTTGTGTGCCATGACACAGATGTCAGCTTGCAGCAGTCAGTTCTTTCCTTCCACCAAATGGGTTCTGGGAATGGAGCTCAGGCTTGGTGGCAGTGTCTTCGCCTGCTGAGCCAGCACACCAACCTGCATCTTCTGTATTTTTAGAGGTGATTTTGTAATTGGCAATGCTGAGAATACCACATTACTTAAGTACATGGTACAAAATCACCAAAGTATGCTTAGGTGTTTTTCAGAAAGCCAGAAATCTTGTCATAGTCCCAAGACAAAGTTCATTTCAATTAAAAAAAAAAATAAAACCCGAATCAGCACATATTTGGCAGAGATTGTGGTGGTGGTAACACCAGGTTTGATGTAGCCCAGGGTAACCTAGTACTCACTACACACCTGAGGATAACTTCGAACTCCTGACCCTCCTCGCTCCTCAGCCATTCAAGTGCTGGGATTACGAGATCGTACTACCACACATGGCTAAAATGGTTGTTCTTAAATATTGTTTTAACATTTTTAATGTGGTCTTTTAAAAAATTATGTGTGTATAGGAGTGTTTGCCTTCATGGATACCGTGTATGTGCTTGGTGCCCATAGAGGCCAGAAGAGGGTGTCAGATTTCCTGAAAACGGCTTCATGGATAGTTGTGAGTCACTTTTCAGGGGCTGGGAACTGAACCCAGGTCGTCTGCAAGAGCAGCAAGGGCTCTTAACTACTGAGCCATCTCTTTAGCCTTTCAAACAGTAACATTTACAAGAAAACACTCTAACGCAACACGCTCCAAAGATACACTAGGTACTTACATGCTGGGGGTTGATGGTGAAACAATATTAAAAGCCTTTGTTTCCATAATTAAACCATTACATTATGTTTTCTATAAGAGCAGAAACCCTTATGTATACAATTAAGAAAGATCATGGCCACTCTTAACATCAGATCCTCTGGAATCCAGCTGAGGTGTCCCAGGCAACATTCATTAGTGCTGGTGGCTGACAGCATACACAATCTAAAATACTCGTTTTGTGTTCAGAGCTAAGGCTGCAGTGACGTCATTTGATGCAATGCTGGTGCTACCAGAAATACTCTGGATTCAATACATTTGATTTGGAATCAGTATTTGATCATTACATGTCCAGGAATGTTTTACTTTTGACAAAAATTTCACAACCCCCACATTCAGTTACATGACCCTCTCTGGAGTCTCAGCCCTCAGTTTCTGAAGCTGAGTCCTAGATGATCCTCCTATGCTCGCCCTGACTCACATCTACTTTCAAACCCAATGGCCAGAGTAATCCTGCTGAAGCGAGATCATTGCCATTCTGCTCACTACCCCTGTGAAGTCCTTTATGACGTAGTTGTCTTTTTGATGTCATCTCCTACTATGCTCTCAGTCCCCTCCCAGAGACCCCCTGACATCTTGCTGCTCAGTGGCAATACACACTGTTTCATCACAAAGCCTTTGTCATTTGTGACTCTTCCTGCTTGGAATGCTTATCCTCCAGATACCTCCCTCACTTCATTCAGGTCTTGACCCAAATTCGCTTTTCTATATAGCTTTTCTAGCCACGCTACCTAAAATTCCTCTTCATATTCCATATATCCTTTCTCAGTTTTATTTCCTTTTAGCACCTACTTAGCATCATTTGTTCTATGGTTTCCTGGATTTCTTCCCTATTGTCTGTACACATGCATGGGACATAACAGTGTTTTTGTCTCGAGGGCTATAGTTATTATACGTAGCGCGTCACAGATAAGCACACTGATCTTCTTTGTCCATTTCTGCGCTCTCTGCATCAAGAGCGGTACCGAGGAAGCAGGGAACTGGAGAGATGGCTCAGCAGTTAAGAGTGCTTGTTGCTCTTGTAGAGAACCTGGGTTCAGTTCCCAGCGCCCACATGTAGCTCAACCTGTCACTCTGGGCGGGGGAGACTCAATTCTGGTTTCTTAGGCACAGCATGCATGGGGTGCAGGGGCATATACACAGGCAACCAACCAAACCAACCAAAAACCTTACACATGACATAAAAATGAAAAAAACATTAAAAAAAAAAAAAAGAGTGCCTGCTACACAGTAGGCACTCAACACATGTTTGTGAATCAGTGAACGGTAGAAAGTGTTTGGATTTTCAATGTTAACCCAAAGAAACAATGATGTCAGATAGATCTTGAGATGAGTTTGTGTTTTGGTTCAAGCGTTTGCTGAAGGAGTTTAGTTGCAGTCACTCTTGCAACACATACATGTGCATGCTGGAACTTGCTTTTCTATGAGCGCCTTACTCCTCACATTTCTAGTGTCTAAAATTCCTGTAGCTTCAGGGCTTTTTCTCACAAAGGAAAACTTGTCAACAGTAGACAGTACTAAACCTACTGTCCAGCCTGTTGCCCTTTTATGGTATATTCAAACATTCTTATTTGAAAAAGAAAACAAGGAATGTCCTAATGGAGGTTTGTCTGAACACAGTCCAAGAACGGAGTTCTGGGAGAACTCTACGTGCCTGTGAGAAAACTGTGTCTTGTGACCTTAGTTTCTTTAAAACACAGAATTGCTCTTGGAATGTGCTTTCCTACTCCTCGCAGGTGTAGTGGATGGGAGTGAGTTTACCTCAGCTGTGGGTATCCATGTGCCTCTATGGAAAGGCATGATGTTTTTGGCACATGTGGCTTGTCCTTGTGATTGAGCCCCTAATTCATGTGATGCATCTTAACCCTCAAAATATAAATTGTCTGATGCGCTGAATAAAGTTGGCTCTTGCATGAGCCCCTGCTCTCCCAGGTTCACACCGCTGACGACAGTGATAGTGAACAGTTTAAGGTAGCCTGGGTGACTCCATTTTGAAATGAAGATCTTGACTGGGAGCTGAATTCAGGTACCAGGAAATATCACAGAATGTACACCTGGCAGAAAACAAAGTTAACTCTCCTAGCAACAGCCTCCAGGAAATATAATAGAATAAATGCTTCATAAAAAATAGAGACAAACTCCCTGGCAATAATCAATGGGAATCGGTTGGAAATCAGGTGGGAAAATTTCGTCCAATGTTTCAGATGTGGTTTAGAAAAATAGCCATTGTGATTATATGCCTTAGCCATTGTGATTGTGTGCCTCAGAAAAGGTCACCCCGCCCTGCTAAACTTCACCCAATTCTGTAACGCCAAGGCTTGTGCCCCCCTGCTTGCTGCCATGGAAACCCACTGCTCACAGACTTTCCCTTTAAAAATCCTGTTCACTCAGAGCTCAGGGTCCCACTTCTCTACTGCTGCGTCAGTGAGACTTGGGTCCCGAGTTCGATCGCTCTGGTAATAAAGCTCTCTTGCAATTGCATTGAGTCGTCTCCTGGTGGTTTCTGAGGGTCCCGTGAACCTGGCATTACAATAAACAGGTATAAAGTCGTAGGATACAGCTCATGCAGAGTGTACTCTGAATGCTTTTAGCAGCCTGCTTAATCACTGTGTCAATTTTGTGTATATTTCACTAGCTTTTTGGTTTTTCAATACTGGCTATGCAATTCAGAGCTTTGTGTACGTGCAAGCAGACTACTATTGTACTATGTCCTCAAACCCATTTTCATTACATTCTGAAATAACCAAAATGTATGCATTTCATGGATTATTTTTAAAAAAAGATTTATTTATCTATTATTTATACAGTATTCTGCCTACACAACAGAAGAGGGCACCAGATTTCATTGTAGATGGTTATGAGCCACCATGTAGTTGAACTCAGGACCTTTGGAAGAACAGCCAGTACTCTTAACCTCTGAGCCATCTTTCCAGCCCCTCATGGATTTTTATATACGAGGGCCTGGCTTAATTTTTTAGAGTGTAGACGGAACTTACTGACTAGTAGGGAAGACTTTAAATACTGACATGCATTCCATATATGACTATATATGCATAAGTGTACATTGTACACATATGTACATAAGCTAGAGAATATATTAAAAGCATACCTCCTCTTCAGTGTTCATAAATTTTAAGACTTTTGGCACTTGGGGTAGTGGCATTCACTTTTAATGCTAACACTTGAGAGGCAGAAGCAGGCAGATCTCTGACCAGCCTGGTCTATATAATGAGTGCTATGCCAGAGCTACATAGTGAGTTTCTGTCTCAAAACAACAACAAAAGTAAAGATGAAAAACTTAAGAATTCTGAAGCTGGGGCTGGGGAGAGGGATCAGTGAGTGAGGGTGCCAGTGGCTGCTGCAGAGGACCTGGGTTCCACTCCTTTTGTGAGTCCAGTTCCAAGGGCACCCACACCTTCTGACGTCAATGGATGCGTGGTACACATGAATACAGGCAGGCAAACATTCATGCACACATAATAAAGTAAACAAATCTTCTACAAATTGTAGAAATGGCCAGCTGTGGTGGGGTACGCCTTTAATCTCAGTGCCAGGGAGGCAGGGACAGGTGGCTCTCTGTGAGTTTGAAGCCAGCCTGGTCTACATAGTCAACCAGAGCTACACACACACACACACACACACACACACAGAGAGAGAGAGAGAGAGAGAGAGAGAGAGAGAGAGAGAAAGAGAGAGAGAGAGAAACTTCTAAAAATAAATTTGATGAATTTGATACCTTTGTACTTAGCTCCTTTAAAGTGTTAACTCATTCTTATTTTTATGTTCACCCTACCAATATTTTCTTGTGTCATTTTTATTCTAAATATCTTTAATAATAAGTGCTCTATGAAGATGTGTCAATATAACTAAAACACGTAAAATTATGTTGTACGTATATTAGTCAGGCACTTGCTAACAAGTTCCTGAACACATACAGTTTCTATTCTTAGGCTATAGTGCTGTTAGAGTTCCTTATTATTCCCAGCTATGTAATTATTCATTCTCATTAAATCTGTGCATCTTCATTGTCACTCATGGAGTTGTTCTGTGCCTGCTCAGTGTCTGCACTAGGTACAGCGTCTGCAGCTGTCCCCTTCTGCCTTTGAGTCAGCATTGTTTTTACATACTGCCAAAACAATGAACAATTCCATCTTTCTGAAAAACCTTTTATACCTGTTTTTACGTGAACAATTAAGACTGAGCTAAAAGGACTGATTTAATTATCACTTACTCTTGCAATTTTTTTTCTCTCTCTCCTTCCTGTCCTTTCTCCCTACTCCCGTCCTTCCTTTTTCCTCTTTTTTTTTTGTTTTGTTTTGTTTTGTTTTGTTTTGTTTTGTTTTGGGTTTTGTTGTTGGTCTTGTTTTTTGAGACAGGGTTTCTCTGTGTAGCTCTAGCTGTCCTGGAACTCTCTCTATAGACCAGCCTAGCCTCAGACTCAGAGATCTGCCTGCCTCTGCCTCCCAAGTGCTTGGATTACAGGTGTGTGACACAAAGCCTGGTGTGGAGGTGCTTGCTTGTAATCCCAGCACTCAAGAAGGCAGAGGTAGGTGGATCTCTGTGAGTTTGAGGCCACTCTGGTCTACAAACCAAGTGCAGGATAGCCAAGGCTACACAGAGAAACCCTGACTCAAAACAAACAAACAAAAAAAAGGGTGTGTGCCACCACTGCCCAGCATCCTCCATTTTCAAAGCATTATTAAACAAACAAACCAAGATTGTATTAAAATTAAAGCCAAGTGTAGGATCACTAATGAATATAATCCCCATAAAAGAGGATTAGGAACCTGACATTATCCTTTACACAGCTTGAGGCTAGCTTGAACTATACGAATTCCCAAACAAAGAAATAAATAATCTCTCTTTCAAAAGGAATCTATCTGGCGTCAAGCAGACATACAAACTAGCCAGGACAATGCATGTTGAAATTTGTCAAGCCCTCCTCTGCATCCACTGAGATGATCGCGGGAAGTCAGTCTCTCTTCAACCGGCTTTGTGCTTAGCGTTGCGGAGACCTCAGGCCTTGAAGCCACAGTCTTCAGCTTCTCCGTGCTCAGTCAGCCAGCAGACTAGTTTTCGTCTGTCCAGCGGCCTGTACTCCTCTCCTTGCAGAATTTCCTAATATTTAGTTCGAGTCTGGTTCATGTCAGGACACCAGTGTTGAAGAGCTTGGGTGTGGAGCTGCCTGTTGCTGTGGTGACCCATCACCGGGACAGCTCCACCTTAAGAGCATCCAGCTGCTAAGGCAGCACCACCTCCCGGCTGCAAAGGTTCCCAGCTCAGCTAAGCCTGGGCTGCTCCTTGCCTCCTTGCCTGGCCCAAAGAGCCTGTTTTCAAATCTTTTACTTTGGTGTTTTATGTTGAGTTTTTCAAAATGTGCATACATTGAACCAACCTTGAATCTCCTAGGGTGAAACCAACTTGCTTGTGATGGATGTTTGTTCTTGTTTGTTTGTTTGTTTGTTTGTTTGAGACAGGCTTTCATTAGGAGGTACTGGTGGCTGGTACTCATGAGATCTGCCTGTCTCTGCTCTCCATGTGCTGGGATTGTAGGGATGTGCCAGCAAGTCTGGTGTATCTTCACAATGTGATCTTGAGTTTAATTCAAGATTGGGAGACTTTGTATCTATGTTCATCAGAGAGACAGTTTTCTTTTGTGTGTGTGAGTGTGTGTGTGTGTGTGCCATCGTCTACTTTGGGTGTCAGCATTACGCTAGCTTCACAAAATGTGTTTGGTAGTGTTCTCTCCCTCTCTTACTTTATTTTTACCACTTTCATATGTATGGCATGTGAGTATGAAGGGTATAGGGAGCTTCCAGAAAGCCAGAAGACGGTGTTAGCGAGCCACCCAGTGTGGATGGCGGGACCGAGAAAAGCAACAAGCACTTTTAACTGTTGGCAATCTTTTCAGCCCCTGTGGGGAGTCTTTCTAACGGCTGTTTTCATCCAACCATCTTGCTGGTTATACATCTTTTTAAGTTGTTTAACTCTTCTGGCTTAATTTTAGTAAATTATACAACTTTAGAAATTCATCCATTTCTTCTAGACTCTCTATTTTGTTGGAATGTAAGTTTTCAAAGCATCCCTTACGATCTCTGGAGGCTGTTGTAACCACTTCCTTTTCTCTAATTTCATTAACATGGGCCTTTCTTTCCTTTGGTTACTATAGCTAAAGGATAGTTATCTTGATAACATTTTCAAAGAAACAGCTTTTTGTCTGATTAATTCTTTGTATTGTTTTGTAAGTCTCTACTTCATTAATTTCTGCTCTAAATTTTATTTCTTGTCATAGGCTGCACCTAAGTATGGCTTATTTCTTTTTTGGTGCTTTAAAGTATATCATTAGGTTATTTATTTTTTTATCTTCCTAATATAAACAATTTAATTCTTTCAATCACTGTGTGTGTGTGTGCATATGGTGTGTGTCTGTGAGGACACCATGGCAGACCTGTGGACGTCAAACAACAAGCCATGAGTTGGTTCTCTCCTTTCGCCTTTACATGGATTTGGGGAGTGATTTTGGGTCACTAACCATGCACATACCTCTTTTACTCTGGACCATCACACCATCTCCATCTCTAATTTTTTAATGTAATCATTTGTTGACTATCTACTCCCCTCAGCTAAGACTAGGACTATCTTAGCTGTACTCCAAAGATTCTGGTAGCTTGTGCTCTCATTTGTCAAAGGAGAAAAAAAAACACATTTTCCTTTGAAAAAGTGCTGGAAAAGTGTTTCCTGTCTTGTTGAGTGTGGTGGCAGATTTCTTTAAGCCCAGCACTTGGCGGCAGGGGCAGGTAGATCTCGTTCTTATAGTGAGGCTTGCTTTCTGGCCTCCACTGTGAATAACCTCAGGAGGTGCCACGTGCTGGGAAGAGCGTATGTCCGGCCTGTGGGGTAGAATCTTCCGTTGGCATCTGCTCATTCCCGTGGCTCTGAGGTGCAGTTTAGCTGTGCACTCTCTCTACTGACTTTTGATTCAGAATCTGTTTATCAATGAAAGTGGAATGTTCAAGCCTCCCACCGAAGAGCTCTCTAATAGGCCCAAACATTGCAGACATGGTGCCCACAGGTCTCGTCCTGTCCTCTTCTGTCTCCTTTTCTAAACTGGTAGATTACATTCTCAAACATAGCCACTATGGTCTATATCCTTATTTGGCCCCTTCCTCATGCCAGAAAAACTCCAAGGTCCAGCTATCAAAACATTAAGGTCTAGCGATCAAAAATGTGTTACTTGACTACACTGGCTACCTTGTGCAATTAGACTTACCAATTCATCCGAATACAGATTCCCCCTTTTTTCTCCTTAAAAAACAACTCCTACAGAAACACCTCCTGCTGTCTTTGCCCAATCCAGGGGCAGTCCTTCCTCCCCTGTTGTCTCTCCTGGGTAGAGCTGAGAGTTTGCTGTCTGGGTGTGTTCTGTGCCGACTCGGAGGCCCCTTCACCCACTCCTACTGTGCCCAGACCTAGGCGGTCTCTTCTGTCTTGTAGCATTTGTTTTATGAAGTTGTGAGCCCTAAGACTGGTGCAGAGGGGCTGAAGAGATGGCTCAGAGGTGAAGAGCCCTGGCTGCTCTTTCAGAGGTCCTGAGTTCAATTCCAGCATCCACAGGTGGCTCCCAACCTTCTCTAAAAAGATCTGGTGCCCTCTTCTGGCCTGCAGGCATACATTTAGACAGAACACTGTATACATAATAAATAAATCTTAAAACAAAAAAATATGGGGCATAAGTATTTACTACAGTTATGTCATCTTGAAGAATCATTCGCTTTATCAACATGTAGTGGCTTTATCAACATGTATGTTTTCTGATTGGTCTAATTTTTATTTATTTATTTATTTTTACATTTAGTCGGAGTGTGCTTGCTCACAAGTTAATTGCGCACATGTGGAGGTCAGAGGACCTCTTCAGAAGCCTAGTCGCCATTTTGTTTTGTTCTGTTCTGAATTTACTCCTCTAACCTGTGTCTTTTAATTGGTGGGTTTCAGCTCTTTGCATTCAGAGTTTATGATTTTTGTTCTCTGGTGTTCTAGCTGGTCTGTTCTCCCTCTCTCCGCAGAGACTGTGGGATGTCTGCTGGCTGCTATATTGAACATGACTATGATTCCTCCCCTGTACCCCCCGGGTCATTGCTGCTTTCCTGGGGTGTGTCTTGCTGTGTGTGCTTGTGTGTACAACAATCTTTTCCCGCTGTGTACATTGTTTAAGAGTCTTCTCCAGTTGTCCTGAGTCACCTTACCCTGTGTTTGTCTTGAACTATCTTTTTAAAGGACAAGGTTTTATGATTTTATTTTTTTAAAAAGTGCAACTACATAGTGTAAAAATGTCCAAAACTAAATTTACAGGGCTAACTGCTTTTTCCTTAGAAGAATGAAAAACAAAACATTTGCTGGGCAGTGATGGTGCATACCTTTAAATCCCAGCAGAGCAAGCAAATCTCTGGGAGTTCAGGGTCACATTGGTCTACAAGGTGAGTCCAGGACAGCCAGTGCTACACAAAGAAACCCTGTCTTGAAAAAAAAAATTTTTAAATAGCAAATTTTTTAAAGTCTTCTGAAAAAGTCAGCAACTGTTTTTTTGTTTGTTTGTTTGTTTTGTTTTGTTTTGTTTTTTGTTTTTTTCCATAAGTGAAAACTCTCTTCTACTTAAAAACTGTGGATTTACACATGTGGAAATGTGTATTTGCACAAAGCTGCAGCTGTTTCATCCACATATAAAACCAGCGTTGGTATCTTGCTTTTATGCTTCTTTAACCAATGGAAGAGTTGTTCTTGTCCAGTCAATCTGTCATTGAATGCATGAGGATTTAGATATTCATAATTTGTAAATATTTCCTTCATTTCCAATTATAATGAATATTTGGAATTTACTGCTGTAGCCTCAACTTTGTTTATCATAATAGTGTCAAAACAGGAAGACTTAAAAAAAAAAAAACATGAAGTTACCCTTACTTGATATTTGTTTACTCATTTTGTTTGGAGCAAAAAGGAAGAATTCATAACCCACAACCTAAGCACCTGCTTCAAATTAAGCATCTTCCTCCCACTTGCAAAATGATGCCTAATTAAGCAAACTGAAGCAGAGCCCCAAGCCAGCTGGCCTCCTTCTTCGTGGAGAAGCCTGAACCCACAGGGCTTCTCTGTGTCAAACGAGGGGGAAGTTAAGGAAAGGCGTGTCTTCACTGTAGACCTTGGAGGGAGTGTGCATCGAGATGTCACGCTTCACGCAAAGTGACTGGGCTGGAGCAGCCTGCTGAGAAGACAACAGACACATTCTTGGCAAGTTCTGTGTTCCGAATCTTGAGGAAACTCAAAAAGCACCTTACCCTATGCCATTAGGCTCCTCGTGTGATCCAACACAGACACAGCCTTTCTGGCCTGGCCCTTCTTGTGCCCCTAAAATATTCTCACTTTCCCATGTATTTTAATAGATAATTTTGTGGGGCATAGAAATATTGGTTGACAAGTATTTACTCTCAAGGTTTGGAATCTCTCATTCCGTGTTTCCCAGCCTTTAGGTTTGATGCCGATAAATCCTCATGTATTTTGGCCTCTGGATGTTAGCGCTTTTCCTTTTTCACTTTTGCCTTTTGAAATATTTTAAAAAATTATTTTTGGCTGCGAGCCTAGCCTTTAATGGCTGCCTTTAGTCTCAGCACCAGGAAAGCCAAGGCAGGTGGATCTCTGTGAGTTCGAGGCTAGACTAGTCTACAAAGCGAGTTCTAGGACAGCAATGGCAGAAAAAAATATATATATATTAAATATATTTTATATGTAACAGAAAATATTTTATATATTACATATATTTTAGGCATATGAATGTCTGCCTGTGTCTCCATATCATGTGTGTGCCTGGTACCCAAGAAGGCCAGAAGAGGGTGTTGGATCCCTTAAGAGTGCAGTTACAAGGCCAGGTGTGCTGGTGCATGCCTTTAATCCCAGCACTCAGAAGACACAGGTAGGTGGACCTCTGAGTTTTCAGCCAACCTTGTGTAGAGTGTGTTCAGAGCAGCCAGGAATACACAGAGAAACCCTCTCTCATAGCAAAAAACAAAGCAAAGCAAAACAAAACAACAACAACAAAAAAGGAGCTACAGATGTTTGTAAGCTGCTATGGGATGCTGGGAATTGAACCAATGACCTCTGGAAGAGCAAAGTGGCTCTTAACCTTGCTCAACCATTTCTCCAGCTCCACTTTTTATGACTTTTTAAAATTTTGTGTTTATGTCTACATTACCTGCCAATTTTCAAATGGAATGCATAGACCTGTACACACCTTTCAGCTTGAAGGAAAATTTGATTGTGTCTCCATATTGCACTTTTCCTAGAGCTTGTCTTCCTGAAGACAGACATCAGTTGCTTCAGTCACACTGAATTCATGTCTAACTTTTTGACAGCACCTGCATTTCTGAGGAACTATTTTCAAGTATGAAGCACACTAAGAGTAAAAATGAGAACCAAGATGGACACTTTGAGAACTCACTGAGAACAGCAACTATTTGCATTGAACCAGATATTGATACATTTCTTTCTCAAATACAAAGTCAAATAGCTCACTTGTTTTGTGCCCTCTTATCTTTATAATAAAAGTATTTTTTAATCAGTGAAGTTTATTATCTTGATACACTCATTTTCTCTATTAATAATCACAAACTTGGGAGCTGCTTAACAATTTTAAGATTTTCCAAACAGGGTGCTGCATAGTTGGATTACCATGTGAAGACATTTTTACTTATTTTTGTGAATCACAAAAATATAGACAGATTTTTCCTTTCCTAGTCAGCTTTAGTTAGCACTACTGGTTAATGTATGGTCTAAGACAGTTCTTCATCTATCAAAACATTGAACCTGTCTGACCTGGGAGTGTGTGCAGGTATACAAAAACACTGTGCTAGAATTTGGAATTCTCAGTCATTTCTTTGTGTAGTAGGGGAAACAACCAACTACACAGAATAATATAAACAATTATATAACTATATCTATAGAAATCATACTGTTACTATCAATGGGTTACACATATGATAAGATTATATACCTGACCTAGGTGTGTTTGCATATGCCTTTAATACCAGCCTGCCTCTGCCTCCAGAATGTTAGGTTTAAGAAGTGCAAGGCTAGTCTGAGATCTTTTTTTCTATTTGTGTGTGTATAAACTTTTTACTTTTTTTGCTTGTCTGAAATGTCACAATAAAATGGTGCAAAGTGGGTTAAAAAGTGGAGTACAACCTCACAATTGGCTACATAGAAGATTTCCTAAGACATAATATATAGCCGGACTCATATTTAGATACTCAAGGTGATGGGCAGGGCATTCTAATAGCAGGAGAAAGCAAGAAAGCCACTGGCCCACTGACAAAGCAGCCAGAATGTTTTTTTGTTGTTGTTGTTGTTGTTTTGTTTTTTTGTTTTGTTTTTTTTTTGTGAGGAAGGGTAGATAGTGAGAGCTTTTCTTGGCATTGAAAACTAAGCAAAGTGGGTAGTAAGATCATTTTCATTGAGGAAGACGTAGCATGCAGAGTATGAGGGAGAATGTGACAGGAATTCAAAGGGATAAGAATGGAAAAATTCTGAGCAACATTTTGAAAATCTGATTGGTTGAACAAATGTGAGATGGAATTGGCCCACTATCTTCTCTTTTTGGGGAAATACTTTAGCAAGCCAGGAAAAGTGGGAAAAAAAAAGAGGTTAGTAGCAGGCATGTGAATTCAGCACAGAGGACCAAGGGCTAAGGAGAGTGTCATTAAAACGTTTCCCTTCGAGGCTGAAGAAGCCAGAGACATAACAGAAGATGAGCAGCACCAGATGTAATAGCCCACTCCTACAATCCTGGCAACTGGGGGGGGGGGAGAGGAAGATCAGAACTTCAGGGCTAGCCTCAGTGCTGGGGCTGGTCTGATGCTGATTACTCGACCTCTGTGTAAACCTGCCTAAGTCACTATACCTGATTGGCTAATTAAACAACCTATGCCAGGGCAGGGCAGAATGGGGTAGGCTTGGCTAAGGTTCCCAGGCTTTGGGCTTTGGAGGAGGGTTAAGGTGGATGGCATTGGGTGGAGGCTAGAAGATGGATGGTGAGGATATTGAGACAGCTTAGGTAGGAATATCTGCCTGGCACAAGGTTAATAAGGCAGTTATAAAATCTAACAGGTGTCTGTGACTTATTATTTGAGATAGTGGGTTAAATAGTACCACCATGATAATCTTAGGGCTAATAATAAATATAATTTAGCCAAACACTTTTATTTATTTATTTATTTTAACTATACCGCCTCAGCTACACAGGGAGTTGGAGGCCAGCCTGCACTACATGAGACTCTGGCTCAAAAGAAAACAGTGGAAAATAAAATAACCAAATAAAGCTCATTGTCCTGCAAGTAGTCTAAAACTCATTGAG
>REGO01000060.1:5539989-5584257 GCA_010120015.1 Rhombomys opimus
AAAAAAAAAAAAAAAAAAAGAAAAGAAAAAAGAAAAGAAAAGAAAAGCAAACAACTAAACTCTATGAAAGCAGAAATGGGACAAGGTGTGAAGAGGAAAAGGAAGAATAGAGCAGGACGGGGACGCAGAGGGTAATGGGGCTGAACGAATAATATGCATTATATACATTACATAAATATGTCATCACGAAAGCTATTATATATAATTAGTATATGTCAACAAAAAATTAAAAAAGAGGTTGATCAGTGTTTGGGGAAGAAATCAAGTGATATGGGTAAGTCTTCCAAAGGTTTAGCCCATATGTTACTTATTAAAGGCGGTAAAACGTTTAGGAGGCAAGGGTATGTTTGCTGAAGACACCAGGCACTTCAGACACAGGGTCCAGAGGCCCCTGAACTGGAACTGACCTGAATCCCTCCTCCCTGAGGACCAGCTTCCTTGGTGCCAGAAGGTACCGGGCAAGTTTTCAAAGGAGGGGAGGGGGGAAAACAACAGTCCACCCAACTATGACACCTATGAATCACAATAATGACCAACATGGCATGATGACCTCAAGGGTACCTTATGGTGGCACATATTCCTTGTCAATAACCATCAACTCTTTAGCTCAAAAGAAAGGACATCACGCCTGGGACTAGTGAAGTTATGGAGGTAGGAGAAAAACCTACAACCACCACTTCATTAAATCAGCATAATTACATTCTAAATCTTTGACCTTATACCCACAGATGAGCATAGTCCTAACCCCTCATCAAGGAAACTCCTCTCTGCAACAGTGACCTTTACAGAAAACCACAACCAAACAAAATGCAGAGTTGTGAAGTCGGGCTCCAACTGATACGTCTACAACTCAACTCCTGTACCTAAGGCTCAGGGATCACTGCAGAAGGGGTATCAGAAAGGTTGTAAGAGCAAGAGGAACAGGGAGTTTGCTGTGAGATTCTATCTCCAATAAACGTCAGAAAGTCTCACCAACATGCCTGCCTAAGCATGAGGTGAACAAAGATGACACCAATCGGAGATTATGAGGCCTCAGTCCTGTACAAAAAAGGGCAACTACAGAACGCTGAGAGCAGCATAAACAGTCCCCCCAGGGACAAGCACACCAACTCACTAGTCAATACCCAATGGTCACCCTGAAAACAGAAACACACAAGCCACATTACACAGACTGAGCAAGTTTTATTTAGAAATATATAAACACAAATATGCTCACACATGTAAGTA
This sequence comes from Rhombomys opimus, assembly GCA_010120015.1. Taxonomy (NCBI): domain Eukaryota; kingdom Metazoa; phylum Chordata; class Mammalia; order Rodentia; family Muridae; genus Rhombomys; species Rhombomys opimus. The sequence continues at coordinate 5,541,217 of REGO01000060.1, forward strand.
ATAACAACTTAAAAAAAGGCCATAAATTTGAAAGAACAGAAGTGTGGGGGAGGCTTAGAGAAAGGGAAGTGATATAAGGATATCATCTCAAAATACTTAAAAATGTTCTTACTTATTTTTGTCTGACTGCACAGAGAGTGGCACACGCGTACTAGGGCATGCCTGTAGAAGTCAGAGGGCACCTTTGTGGATTGGTTTTCACCTCTAGTGATCCCACTCACATCAAAGGTTTGCGCCACAGGCGTGTTCTGCTGTGCAAGAAGACCTTCACTAACTGTGGAGCCTGGATCTTAGACTGCTGAACTATAAAATTATAAGAATTATATATAATATGTTATATATGATATGTACTATATAATTACAAAGATTATAAGAAACAAGCCTATTTAAAAATTACTCAGTTTTGGCCAGGCATAGTGGCACATGCCTTTAGTCCTAGCATTTGGGAGGCAGAGGCAGAAGGATCTCTGTGATCTATACAACCAGCCCCAGGGAAGTTAGAAAAATATACAGACCATGTCTCAAAAAAGCAAGCAAACAAACAAAAAGACTAATTTTGACATTTTGTCATGGCAGAAGATGAACTACCAGAACTGGGATGTTGTCAGACTGGAAAGCAGGGAAAAGGAAAGTGAGACGGGCTTTATGAACTCGGCATTTAGAAGGGTTACTGGGAGAGGAGATGCATTTTGACATTGTAGAAGATCATGAAGTATAATAAACTTGATGTATTTCCTGGAATCAAATTGAAAGGAAATTTATCCTTGATGCTCAATTAAAGAATGTGGGAATATGATGGACGTGGGAGTGGACATCTTTCATCCCAGCACTGGGGAGGCAGAGGCGGGTGGACCTCTGTGAATTTAAGGCCAGCCTGGTCTTCACAGTGAGCCCAGGAGGGCTATCCCACAGAGAAACCCTTTACTAGGGGCTGTGCACAGGGCCTCCTCTACGTGCCATACAAGCACTTTTACATTAAGACAGAATCTCACTAAATGGCCCAGGATGGCTTCAAATTTGTGATCCTGTCACCTTAGTCAATTGGATCAAGCATGCACCACCAGGCCCACCTGTATATAAAAAACTGTTTTTGAAAAAAGTTCTTACTAGGTAGCTTGAAACTCACCATGTAGCCAAGGCTGTCCTTGAACTGAAATCATCCTGCCTCAGCCATGGGCTACCACTCCCACTTGATATTAACTTTTGGTGGTTCTTATTTCATTATAATACATGTATAAAAGGAGAGGCCAGATAACCTGAGGTGGAGAGCTTTTGTCTGATCCTTCTTGCCACTGCCTTCTGGTCAGATCTTGGCCTTTTCTTTTTCTGTAAAAACACAATTATTTATGTTATTGTATTATTTTGTCAATTGTGAGAATGTATGTGAATCTTGAAAAGTTAACTGGAAATATATATTTTTGGAGTGTCCTTGATAAAGCTAATGCTACCATATTTTTGAGGTTTTTTTTTTTTTTTAGCTCTCCATTAATTTTATCTACAAAAGACATAATTATTTGGTTGAAAGAACAGATCTTTTAAAGAGGAAATACTCATTTTCTAGGGCTCATTACGTCTGCATGAGATCCTTGTCTTTTACAAAAGATTTGTATGTGTTTGGGTGTTCTGCCTGCCTGTATGTCTGCGCATGTGTGTACCTGGTGTGCACAAAGGCTGAATTGTGTGCTGGACACCGGGAACCGGAGTTACAGGTGGTGATGAGCCACCGTGTGGGTGCTGGGAACTGAACCTGGATCCTCTGGAAGAGCAGCCAGTGCCCTTGGCTGCTGAGCCATCTCTCTAGCTCTTTGGTTATCATCTTAAATGGATAAAATGTTGTCCTCCTCCGAAGTGCTGAGATTGTATGCATTACCACCACGCTCAGCAATGTTTTTTTTTTTAATGAGAAAAGTTATTCCAGCTTATAAACTTAATAATGACCTGCCATGGGTCAGAAATGTACATAGACATATTAGGAGACATCTGCAGTAGTCTGAGGGTGTGGCCTTGAATCCGTAGCAGGGTTTCTGGCCTGTAGCAGATGCTTCACACACGGGAGCTATTATGCAGGCTGCTATCCCTATGACCACTACACTCAAGACACAATCGAGGCCAGGGCTACAGTGTGTGTAAGGGCAGAGGAGCTATAAGTGTAGAGTAGCTGTGCTGCTTTGTCGGAGCTGGCTAGAATCAAATTGTTGTTTATAATGTAACCATGGATTACAGAGGCAATGGCTAGAGGGCACAACGGCTACATAAATTTCCAGTGACTCATTCCCAACCCTGAGAAACAGGGACACACCCCAAGTACACACACCCCTTTCCTAGTCGGTACTTGAAAAAAACGTGCAGGCATCCTTTCCCCCTTGGTTCATAGGTAGTCCTTTCAACTTAAATTATAACAAGCCCCTACTCCACACACTTAGACAAACTTTCCCTTTTCCTATCATTTTGAGGCTCCAAGGAACTGAGGAAGCTTATTCTTCCTGTTATAATATGGTCCCAGCGGAAGCTGGATTCTTAAGAAGTTGCTCTTACTCCATGTCCAGAATTCAGTCTATTACAGCCTATAGATTTTAAAGAATGTTTTATTAGATAGAAACATCATTTTTATGTTGTTGTTTTAACTCGTTATTTGTTTCCTGTGTGTGTGAAGGTCAGAGGGCAATTTGCTGGAACTGGTTCTGGGTCTAGAACTCAGGTCCCAAGGCTCAGCAGCGGGTGCTCTTATAGCACAAGCTGCACTGCTGGCCCCAAGCTGACTATTTATTTATTTATCTTTCTGATTCTGAACTTGATCCTTCAACACTTTCACAATGATTTTTCTGTTGATCCTGTCATGGACCCATTTCACATAGACTCAACCACAGGCCTTGCTAACCTATTTTTCTTTTACACAGTCTTCTATGGACTTTAGGTCTCACAGCACCAACCTGGGCACACAGATTTTCATGCTTTCTTGACTTTTTGGTGTATGAAGGCAAACAGTTCTACTACCAGGGGTTAACTGGCCTGTTTTCGTTAGACACTGCATTCTTGGAAGGCCTAGCTCTGCATGTAAAATGATAATAGACACTGAGGATCTGCAAAAGACCCTCCCAGGAACAGGAAAAAGAGACTCAGATTAAGAGATATTGGTGAAATAGTTTCTGTCCTGCTTACTGGCTAGTAAAAGGAAACTTATTAAATACGGGCCTTTCAATTGTCCCGTCTCCCAAATGGGGAAGAATGAGCTAGAAGGCTTGTCAAGTGTTCTCGGGGCTGGCATTGGACAGTTGGCTGGGCTTTAAAACAGAGGGACCTGTGAATGAACTTGTTGCACCGTCTATTACTGTTCTCATTTTCCCAAGGACAAAGAACTGGCCACTGGCAGCGAGTGTGGGGACCCATCAGAGAGGCCTCTCGGGAGGGTCACGCTGGCAGTCCGGTCCCTCTTCTGGCGGCAGCAGACAAATTACATAGGGCCCACGGGTTCGAAGGGCCCGCCGAGGAAGAAGGCAGGGCGGCGGGAGCCGACGGAACGGCGAAGGGCCCCGCTGGGGCAGGCGTGGCGGCAGGGCGCGGCGGCAGGGCGCTGTCCTCGGGCAGTTCAACGGCAGGCGCGTCCCCACCCACGCAGCCGAGAGCAGACTCGCCGCTCCGGACCGGCGGGCCGGCGGCCGCGTCACGTGACCGAGCGGGGCGGGGCGAGGGCGGGCCGCCCGGCCCCGCGCGCATGCGCGCCGCCCGGGGCGCTGAAATTCAAATTTGAACGGCCCCGCTGGCCTACAGACCCCGGCGCCGAGGGCCGAGCCGACGGGGCGTGAGCGAGCCCGCACCCGGCCTTGCAGCCTTCTCCCCCGGGGGACCTGCGCCGAGCCCGCACTCACTTCTCTCCTGTTCCTGGGCTTCGACAACCGGACCCCCCGTCGCGCAGTACACACGCGAGGCCTGGGGCGATGGACCCGTTTACCGAGGTGAGGGACTCTGTGGGAGCTGCGAACCATGACCCCTGCGGACCCTCCGCGGACCCCCGGCCCGCTCTAGCTGTCAGCCTGCGGCCCACCGGCGGCCAGCGCGGCGCGTGCGCACGGCGAGCGTGCAGCCCGGGCGGGAGCCGCGGGGTCGCCGGGGGCCCCGGCCTCGCTGTCCCGGCTGTTTCGGGGGGTCTGGGCCAGGCGGGCCGGGCAGGGCCCCAAAACCTCCACGCCAGCCCCGAGCTCGGGGGGCGGCTCGCCTCCTCCACTCCGCCCAGGGCGCGCGCCTGCCCGGTGCGAGCTCGCTGGCTGGGCCCCAGCCCTCCGCTTCCCCCGGGACAGCGCGGCTTGGGGCCGGGATGGGACGGGCCCTGTCCCAAAGCTGCAGTGGTTGGCGGGGTGGAGTCTGCCGGGAATCTCCAGGGAAGCGGTCAAGGGCCGGCCCGGCCCGGAGGAGCTGCGCACTTAAGAATCCTGAGATGAAGTCATCCGAGTGCCAATGAGCCAGGTGCTTTAGCCTCCGGTCCCTGCGGACGTCCCTGCTCTGCTGACTTTGGACGGCTCGCACGCAGGGTTGACACTTGGTTGAAAGGGAACAGTGCTTAACCACCTCAGTACGAACCCAAATTAATAGCCTATGATGTAAGGTTGGTGAACCGTCCAGTGTTGATGGAGAGTATCGTTTCAACAATACCTCCCTCGTCTCTTCCTCGGAGATAGGGTCGAGATTGCGTTGTTAATTCTAACATTTACCTCCAGTTTTAATGTAATGTTACAGCTGTGCACTGACACTCAGGAATTTCCTGTTGCCGTTTGCCCACTCTTCTATTTCAGGACAGTTCCTGTTTTGTTTTTTTTTTTTTTTTTTTCTTTAAGCTCTTGCTCAAATGTCAAGACTGTTGTTAGTTTTGCAAAGTGGGCGTACAGTGTCTCCGTACTGCATTGAAAAATGTCTCTATAGAAGATACAATAATTTATTCCTGGAGGTGTTCCTAACAATTCCGGAAGGTGACCCCCCCCCGATAATAGTTAAGGGTGTCAACAACTAAAAGTTTCAACACGACAGTTGTGCCACCCCCACACCCCTTTTGAAGTTCTCAGTTATCTTGAGGGAAACGACACTGCCGACTTTGACATTTCTAATCGAGGTCTGGAGACATGGCTCAGCCGTTAGGAGGAGTGGCTTCTCTTCCACAGGGCCCAGGTTCAGTTCCCAGCACTCATTCCTCACTGAAGTGTAACTGCACTTTCAGCGGATCCAAAGCCTTCTTCTGGCCTCCAGGACCACACATGTGTTACCCAGACATACTTGAAGGCTAAACACCCATACACATAAAAATAAGTGAATTGGAAAAAAAAAAATTCGAGGATGTACTTTGTAGCAGCTATAGAGAGCAGAGATGATTATTCACCAAATATCTGTCACTTAACATTAAATTTAAAAAAAAAATTTATGTGAGCAAGGCTGTGGTGGCACATGCCTTTAATCCTAGCACTGAGGAGGCAGAGGCCTGAGGATCATTGAGTTCGAGGCCTGTCTGTTACTCCAACTGCAACTAATATATATATTCATTTTTGAGACAAAGTTTAAATATTTATATACGTGTGTCTGTTTGCCTATGAGTTTGAATTTTTTATTGAAAACATTCCTAAAACTTCCATGTCAGTAAAATCGCCACAGTTCTAGGTAATACTGATTTTAAAATATTTTGTTACTAAAAATAAAATTACTTTGAATAGTGCTATATGTTCTCCTTAGTAACTGACAAGAACAAAATACTTTGGAAAGTTGGTTGAAATTTGTACTTTCATTTAAAAATGGCCTTTTAAATTGAGTGTAAAACTCAGCTGAAAAGCTTCTCATTTGGGTCCTTTTAGAATCTGTTTGGAAATGTGCATGCCTTAATGTGTGGTTTATATTATAAAAAGCTAGGTCCGTTGGAGTTGGAGTAACAGCTTTGAAATCTTTTCCTTAATTGGTAATGAGGACAGCGAGTGAGTTCCAGCTAAAGGTGCTCAAGCGATAGCGTTCAGAACATTTTTGTACTGTGAAATAAATTTCCGAATCAGGTTTTTTTCTAAAAAGGACTGAATGAATGTCAATATAAAATAATTTTTTTAGTCAGGGTCTTACTCAAAACCACACAACACATTATTTGAGGTTTTTTGTTTTTGTTTTTGTTTTTGTTTTTTTTTTTTAATTATCCCGGGGTGGTTCATAACCAATGCCGTCATAAAACAAAACAGAAATTAACTCTTTTCATTAATGTCAGGACTCTTTAGTAACTCCTGCTCAAATGCTACAGTCCTGGTAAGTATTCTTTCCTTTATTCCCCCGTGCTTCGGTTCATTCTGGCTTTACCTGCCTTTCTGCTTTATTAACTCACACTTGCAGTTTGCAGGACGATCTCTAGAGCTTCACCACAAAAATCGCTGCTCAGTACTCATTTCGCCTGCACTTACTTGCTGAGTGTGTCTCCTTCCAGAACATGGACTGTTCCTTCCTGTTCCCAGACACTGTCTGCAACATCAAACATAGTCAAAAGCATCTTGTTGAATTACATATCAGGTAGAAGTTTAATTTTGGTATCAGGGCTTAAACATAGGGCCTCCTGAAGACTGAGCTGTAGCCTCGTCCCAGCACACCTTAAATCCCAGGATTTAGGAGGAAGAAGCAGGAGGATCTGTGAGTTCCAGGACAGCCAGCGCTGTTATGCAGAGAAACTGTCACAGAAAAAGATCAGATCTCAGGTATCCTATGCTGGTCTCCAACATTCTGTAACTTGCTGTGGCTGAGGCTGGCCTTAAAGTCCTGGTCCACAAGTCTCCATCTTCAAGGATTATAGGTATACAATACCACACCCCACTGAAGGTGTGATTAAAAATTGACATAGCATACTAAATGCGTTTCACTACAGCTTTTTTTGGTTTGGTTTTGTTTTTCTAGGCAGGCATTCTCTGTGTAGCCTTGGCTGTCCTGGACCCTAGATGATGCTGCCCACTGACCACTGCCTCTGCCTCCCAGGGTGCTGGGGTTACAGGTGTGCTTTCATTACAGCATTTTCATACAGATATGTCATTTTACTTTGTTTTTACTAATTTCTCTCTCCCACTGCTTTCCTTTTTACATCCTCCAGCCATCTCACCGACTGGTTCCTGAAGCTGTGATTTTTTTTTTTTTTGGAGGAAAAATTTTAAATTCATGATGCAATAGAAGGAAGGTGTACTTAAAATGCCAAGCACTTACATTTATGTAATGTAGACAGATTATTTCTTTAATAAAAACTCTTTGGCACTTATTAGCTTTATTTTGTTAATTAGAGTATTTAAATTTTTATTTTATTTGTACATCTGTGAGTTCTGAATCCACTGCAAACAATAGAGCACTTGTGTGTATTTGAATGTTAAAACACATTCCTCTGGTGTGACCCGTTGCTCCTGGCAAATGAAGCTGTGCTGACTCAAGTGCTTGATGAAGAGAAGGAATGTTGGGTGTGTCCATCCATGGATATGATCAGGGTCCTTTGTTTTCTCGGAGTGATACATTTTATCATGAGGGAGATTATCAAACCTTTATGAATTTGTAGACCAGTCTGATCACTTTTGAATTGGTTGGAGGAGACTTCTTTAGGGGATGAAGGTCTTGCACTTGTAAAATACTTTAAAAGCACACAGCATTTTTATTGTCCCTTCTTCCAATGAACCTTAAGTTAGAAGTTTCTAAGTGCAGAAACTTGTGCCTCTAACCAAGTTTAGTTCCCGGTCTGTGTTGTCTGAAGCAGTCTTGCGTCCAAGACTAAGCTTGACCTAGCCTTGTATCCCATGCTGGCTTTCCACTCAGGTCAAATGTAGCTGAGTCCTCAAGTCTGTATGAATCACTGCTCTCTATGTACAGGTAAATGATTATCTGTGTTCTTCTTTAATAGTGTATATTTGAGGGAGAATAAATTGTTTTTATAACACATTGATTCAAATAGGAATGTCTATTGAGTCACAGTGAGAAAAAAGGAGTATTCATGATTTTATCCAGTGGCTAAGATTTGAACTTACAACTATTTTATTATATTTTTATATTTATTTAATAAACATAAGAATATTTGGCATTTTTCTCCTTGGGAAGTGTGTTATGAAAGACTAGTTATTTTTTCCTGCTTGTCACAACTTTAGATCCTAGTATATTAGTTGGAAGCTGTAACAGGTAAATTATTGTAAATTTAGGGTCTTAAGCTGACATTGTGTCACACACCTTCAATCCCAGGCAGGTTAGAGGCCAGCCTAGTCTACATGATGAATTCCAGGAAATCCAGGGCTACACAGAGAGACCTTGTCTTCAAAGACAAACAAATGAAAAAGTAGTGATGTAAAGACTTAATGTTTTCAGTTCAGTAGGTCATAGGTTTGAAATGGGTTTATCAAGTCACAAAGTGGGTAAGACTTCATTCCTTCTGTGAAGCCCTAGGAGAAAGTCTGTTTCCTAGGTTTTCCTAGCTTCTAGATCCTTTTTGCATGCCTTGGCTTCTGGCACCTTTGACCATTTTCAGAGCTTCAGTTGTCATCATTCTCATATCTGCTTTCATCATCATCTTTCTTGACTGATCTGTCTTCCTACATTTTTCCCGCTGGTACCTAAGAACCATTGTGATTTTCTTGGGTCCACTCAGATAACACAGGATAATGTTTACATGCCAAGATTCCTAATCACATTACCAAAATTTGTAGGTCAAAGATATTAGAGCACAAGCATTTTTGAGGGACCATTTTGTTGTTTTGTTTTTCCAGACAGGGTTTCTCTGTGTAGCCCTGGCTGTCCTGGAACTCACTCTGTAGACCAGGCTGGCTTCACACTTAACAGAGATCCACCTGCCTCTGCCTCCCCACATGCTGGGATCACAGGCGCAGCCACTGCACTTGGTTTGAGGAATCATTTTTCTGCCTAGTGTACTGACAGGAACAACAATTACTTTCTGTTAAATTTTTTTGTTTTTAAATGGAGGAGTCTGGGGAGGGGCATTCGTGAAGAAGGGGGAGGGAGGGTGGGACCGGGAGAAGAGGAGGGAGGGGCTTATGGGGGGATACAAAGTGAATAAAGTGTAATTAATAAAAATAAAATAAAATAAAAAATCACCAAAAATAAAAAATAAAAAAATAATTTTAAAAAAAGAAAAAAAAATGGAGGAGCCTGGAGAGATGGCTCAGTAGGAAGAACAGATGTTGCTCTGGAAGGGGTTCAGTTCCCAGTACCCATATGGGAATTCGCAGCAGGGGCCCGTCCTCCTCTCTGACACAGGCATCCATGCTGTTCATATACATGCAGGCATACACTTATACATTTTTTTTTATTAAAATTTTTTTCCTGGTGCTGTAGATGGTTCAGTGGTTAAAGACAGTTGTTTTTCCAGAGGACTGGATTTCTGTTTCCAGCACCCACGATGAGCAGCTCACAACCTTCTGTAACTCCAGCTGCAGAAGATCTGTCATCCTCTTTTGGCCTCCATAAGCAGTTAGATGCATGTATGCATATTTACATGCAAAAACACAAAATTACATTTCCCTACTTCTCAGTATGGCTGGTAGTGCACGTCTATCAGGCACAGACGTGAATCCACTGAATCTCAGAAAACAGTCTTCGTCCGTGTGGGTTCCAGGGATTAAATTCTAGTGTGACTCTTTGCAGCATATGCTCTAGCCTACTGAGCAGGCTCACCACACTCTCCCTGTTCCTCCGCTTTGTTTTTCAGTGAGTGGAAGTTTGTGTTGGGCTCAGCTGGGCTGGCCGTCTATTGGTTTTGGGTCTAGTCATGTAGTTTCTTATGACAAACTATCTGGAGCTAAGTGCCATAATGCTGGCTGGAGTTGTTTCTCCAGCGTGTCAGACCTGGGCTTCTCACATGATGTGCCAGTCCAAGAAAGAGTGCGGAAACCGCGAGACTTTTTGGGACCTAGCATTGAAAATCATATAGCATATTATTTCAGCCATATTTTATTTCAGACAAGTGAAAGTGAATCATAAGGCCAGGCAGCCAGCCAGATTCAGGTGGTGACACAGATTAGCTTTGTGTGTGTTTTCATGGCTGTGTGTACAAGCATGTATGTGTGTGCACTGGAGGTAAGGGGTTGATGTCACACATCTTCCTTAGTCTTTCTCCACCTTAGGGTTTGAGTTGGGACTTTCCACCCAACGTGACTCACTGGTTGGCTAGACTGGCCAACCAGTGACTTTCAGGAATGCCCCTGTTCCTATCCTCCCTAGGGGTTCTTGATTTTTGCCACCATGCTTGGCTTTATCAGGGTCATGGGGGTCTGACCAAGCTCTCACCCTAGTCCCTGATTATACCTTTTGATTGGAACAGCAAGCACACAGCATTTATAATCTTACATAAGTGATTTATATGCTGCTTGTTAGTATTTCTATTGATTGTAGTAATTTTTGATGCTCAGGTGCTTGTTCATTTGGTAAATATTGGTTCAATTACTTGGGATTTTACCTTTGAAATGTGTTTGACTATTATCCTACATAACAGTTGTTGATTTTAGAAAGCATCCGGGGTTTTCTGAACCTTTGACTAACCTTGTGTTTTACCCCTGATACTCTGTAGAAGTTGCTAGAACGAACCCGTGCCAGACGAGAGAATCTCCAGAGAAAAATGGCGGAGAGGCCTGTGGCGGCAGCAAGGTCAGCGCATGCTAAGCGAGGCAGAGAGCCACTTTCAGAAGCGAGTAATCAGCAGCCGCTACCTGGGGGCGAAGGTAAAAAAAGATATGGGAAAAGTAAAACTGGAATGGATTCTGGAGTACATAAGCTTCCTCATGTATGAAGAAAAACTGGTCTTTGGGAGATAAATGCAATAGCCTCTTGGGCAAGAGCAGCCTTCTGTTATATTTCAAGGTTGTTACATCAGGCCTCAAATCCACCAGAAGCCAGGCAGAGAACTTGGTTAGATGGCCAGGAAAACTGACTTCCTATGAAATTCACGTTCTTTTAAAACATTTTAAGCTTTTTTTTGAGATTTATTTTTCTTTATTTTATGTGTACGGGTGTTTTACCTCATGCAAGTCTGTGCAGCACATCCGTAGAGTATTTATGGAGGCTGAAAGAGAACATTGAATCCCCTGGAACTGGAGTTGTATACAGTTGGCCATGTGTGTTCTAGGTCCTCTGGAAGAGCACAGTGCTCTTATCTGTTGAGCCATCTTTCCAGTGGGCACCTCCTACTTTTTTCTTTGTTTAAAAGAATAGATTGTATGTTTGGGCAAGTGTTGTATGGTGCATGTGTGTAGGTCATAGGACAACTCTATATAGAATTGGTTTTCTATTTTCATTTCCATGTGAGTTCTGGGGCTCAAACTCAGGTTTCCAGGAATGTGCAATAAGCATGTTTACTCACTGACCCATCTGAGTGACCTTTCATTCTTATTTAAATTATTAACTTTCTGAGCTGGGGAGATGGGTCAGTGGATAAAGTTCTGATGCACAGGTGTAAGGGCTGGAGTTTGGATTCCGAGCTCCCATGTAAATGCTGGGCCTTGGCAAGGACACAGGAAGACACAGGGCCACAACAAGCTGAGATGTAGGCTAGCGGAACTGATGAGCTCTGGGTTTGAGAGAGACCCCACTTCAGTGTATTAGATGACGGGGTGGAGTGCATAGAGGACACCCACATCAACCTCTGACTTCATTTGCGCATGCACCTGCGCCATCTGTGCCCTCACACAGGAGAGCATGCATGCACACATACACACTCTCGATTCAGGAGACACACTGAGACTCATGGTGGGTAGAAGTGAATGCCTTACTTTGAATGTGCCCTTAGCACTTGCTCTATCGATGTTCATTGACATTTACATCATGAGAGCTGATTCCATTTGGTTTGGCCGAGACAGCTCTGTTGTCTTCAGAGCCTGCTTCTCTCCCAAGCCTCACATAAGGCACTCTTCTGCTCTGTATCAACTATTGTCCATGAAAGGTGGTTTCGAAAACAAAACAAGAACCAGTCTATAAAACCTGTTTTCTACAAGTTAATTTCTCTAGGCTTGACTTTTCTTCCTTAAAATGAGGTGATTGAATTCTGAGATCTTTAAAATTTTTTGAGTACTTGGCTATTCTTGTGTTGAAAACTGCAGAGGTATCACCGTGGGCTTCTGTTGTTCTTTTTGATCTAGAGAAATCTTGTACAAAACCATCACCATCAAAAAAACGTTGTTCTGGCAAAACTGAAGTGGAGGCTTTGGACCTAGAAAATAAAGAACCTGTTGAGTCAACTGCTGCAAAGCCTTGTTCTCCAAAGCCTGCACCCCGTCAGGTGCAGCCCCCAGCTCCAGCTGCCAGCAGTGATTCGGCGGCCCCAGCCTCGCTGCCCCCAGCCTCGCTGCCCCCAGCCTCGCTGCCCAGCATGGGCAGAGGGCTGAACTCAAGATCAGAAGCATCCACTGCCTCAGTTAAAACCCGCATGCAAAAACTTGCAGAGCAGCGCCGCCATTGGGATAGCGACATAGCAGGTATAAATGATGTGGGTGGGGTAGACCCTGATTTTCTTTTGGTAAGATTCTTCGTGGAGCTGGATGTGGTATTATATGTCTGCAATCCCAGCATCTGGGATGCTGACACAGGAGGATTATAAGTTTAAGGCCTGCCTGGAGTAGCATGCAAGATAAGTGCTTTTGCTTGAAGATGATTAAATACCAGGAGTATATCCATAAAAGCAATGAATGAGCTGAGCGCAGTGGCTCATGCCTGTAATCCCAGCACTCTGGGGGACAGAGGCAGGTGCATCTCTGTGAGTTTAAGGCAGCCTGGTTTACAAAGTCCAGGACAGCCAAGGCTACATAGAGAAACCCTGTCTTGAAAAACAAAAGCAAAACAAACAAACAATAAACAATGAATGAGAATGATTCATTCTTACTCAAGTAGATGATGTTCTTTAACTAGTACAGAAACTTCACCTAATAACTGAATTATTTCCTGTTTGCAGTGAAAAAGCACTGAGCCTCAGATCTATACTCGGGAAATCCTATTTCATATGTTCATTTATCAAGTAAAGACACTATGGTGTGTAGTGTTGTTTAGTATGAAAGATGCCAAGACAAAATACTCCCCACCCCAGTACATTGAACTGGAAAACGTGTTCTTCTGCTACAGTTCTGGACACAGGAAAATGACCATGCCATATGCAAGCAATTTTGTGGTTATGTACCAGGGTTGTTTTACCACAACTAATTTTATTGATCTTCTAACTTGTTTGGTAAAAACCTTGAAATGGCTTCCTGAAATACCCATATCATATTTAAAGAGGAACCCAAGTGCAGAGGAAATATAGATAGGGAAACTTTTGGATTAGCATTTCAAAAGTATGGGGAACCCAAGGTGTGCTTTAGTCTCTATATTATAATTTAACTTGGATGCATAACAAGAACTAAATGAAGTAATCTGAATAATCTGATAGACTGCATTGTGTATTAATTTTGCCTACATGTAAGTATGCATATCACATGTATTGCTGGCGTTGTTGGAGCCCAGAAGAGGGTGTCAGATCCCCTGGGACTAGAGTTAAGGACTGTTGCAAGCTGCCGTGTGGGTGCTGGGTACCGAACCCTGGTTTTCTGGGAGAGTAACAAGTACTTTCCACTGTGAGCCATCTCTGCAGCTCCTACACTTGTTTAATATGTATGTTTGCATGTGTGTGTGTCTGCTTGAGTGTACATGTGTGCAGCTGCACATCTGTGCCTGTGTGGAGCAGGGAAGAGGGCACTGCATCCCTCGGAGCCAGAGCTGGAGCCTCAGGGGTTTTCAGGGTGCCCAGCTTGTTATGTGGTGCTGGGATCTGAAAGGCAGTCCTTGTGATTGCACAGGAAGTACTTCTAAGCACTGAGCCATTGCTCCAGCCCCTCATTCCTCTTCATTTTAACTGAAGTTTTGATTAGTATTAGACAGCAGGAAGTTTGAGATTTCCTCCTCTCCCTTTTTTATTTTTATTTATTTTAAAGGCATCATTTTTAAGTCTCTGTGTGTACGCGGGCCTGGGCCTGTGCATGTTTCTGGCATTTGTGTGACAGCCAGACGACAACTTGCAGAGTTCACTTCTCTCCACCACCCTGAGGGTCAGCTGAATGGGACTCAGATTGTCAGGCTTGACAGCACACATCTAGTGCTGTGACCTTGTAATACAGTTCCTTATGTTGTGGTGATCCCCACCTTAAAATTATTTTGTTGCTACTTCATAACTGTAATTTTGCTACTGTTAGGAATTGAAAATATTTGCTATGCAGATGGTCTTTGTGACCCCTGTGAAAAGGTCATTTGACCCCAAAAGGGTTGTGACTCATAGATTGAGAACTGCTGATCTGTACTCACTGAACCATTTTATCAGTGTCTTATTTTTATTTTTAACTAAAGTGAACTTATTTCAGTATATATTTATGTGCTGAAAAGAGTTTATAAGGAGGAAGAATCTTTTGGAGCAAGATTACTGAGGTTTTAGAGGGGCAAAATTAAAATTTCAGGCTGGGGTAGAAGCGTGGGCAGAAGGATGGCAAGGAGGGAGGTCTCTTCTCTTAACTGTCTAAACAGAGTTTGATCTGCTCCAAACCTTGGTTTCCTTGTGTACATGCTTTTTGAACATACAGGCATAGATTTTTTTTTATTGGGTATCACTATCTGAGATTCATTTCCAAATGAAGAAACTACAGAAAAATAGTTGTTTAAGCCATGCTATCCAAATAGGCATTAATAAATAACTTTTATTTAAACTAGTTAAAATAGGGTGGGATTTCATAGTTCCCCTAGCCATGTTTCAATGCTCTAACCACAGGTGGTAAGTGCTTGCTGTATTGGATGTGTAGGTGTAGGGCACCTCTATTATCCACGATATTTATGTTAGGCACCATTGGTCGGCTCCTGAGCTATAACCCCAGCCCTATAATGGCATCTTACAACATCCATAACCTATCACAAAAAACCGTGTAAGCCAGGTGGTGGTGGTGCGTGTCTTTAATCCCAGCACTTGTAAGGCAGAGGCAGATGGATCTTGAAAAATCAAAAAATAAAATAAAACTGTAAAAAAGTACATGCTAAAGAGTGTTTCAACCAGGTGTGGTGGGGCATGCCTGTAATCCCAACACTCAGGAGGCAGAGGCAGAGGCAGGCAAATCTTTCTAGGACACTCTGGTCTAAAAAGTGAGTTCAGGACGACCAAAGCTACACAGAGAAACCCTGTGTGAAAAAAAAAGTTTCAAAATATGAAATTTTGTATGGATTTTGTTTTTTCTGAAAATATTTTCAGATGATGTATCAGAAAGCTCACACTTCTCACCAATGCCATCTAAGGAAAAGGCTACCTCACCTTCCAAGCCACCCCTTTCAAATGCCTCAGCTACCCCAGTTGGGAGAAGGGGCCGTCTGGCTAACCTTGCTGCTACGATTTGCTCGTGGGAAGATGATGTCAGCCACTCATCTGCAAAGCAAAATAGTGTACAAGAGCAGCCTGGTACTGCTTGTTTATCCAAATCTTCCTCTGCAAGCGGAGCATCTGCTGGCATCAATAGTAGCAGTGTTCAGCAGGAAGCTACATGCTGTTCCCAAAGGGACGGCAATGCTGCTGTCAGTAAAGCCCCATCTTCGGGCGCTGACGACGGGTCATCGCTCAAAGCCTCAGTGGCCAGCTCCGTGGTGAGTTCATACCGTTAATAGCTATATGTAGTCTCTATATGTAGCTATGTATTGTGTAGTCTTACGTGCACCATATTTATGTGTTTCATAAAAAGTGACAACTATAAGTTTGATAATTTATCTAAGGTAATTAACATTTTGTAACTGAAATAATATTAATTTTAACATAATTAAATTTTTTAAAAAATCTAGAGTAAGCCGGACATTGTGGTGCATGCCTGAAATCCCAGCACTCAGGGAGGCAGAGGCAGGCGGATTGATCTGAGTTCGAGGCTAACCTAGTCTATAAAGCAAGTCCATGACAGAAACGCTGTCTTAAAAATTAATCCTTAATTATAATATCTTTACGGGTATCTATAAGACACTGACTATTTCCAGAGAGATAGTGTAAACCTTTATCTGTGGTTGTGCCAAGGAAGGTACTCTGATAAGCAGGAAGGTCAGGGTTAACACTTTCACTGCATAGCCTTTGAAGTGTTTGAAGCTTTTACTTTATGTATGTAGTAATGTCTGTACTATTACCTCAGTTTTTAAAAAAGGAAAAGAATATCAGTATGTTTCTGAAAACTGCCTGTAAGTGCAGACAGGAGCTTTGGAGTTAGAACTGCTTAAATCCCAGTTCTGAAACAGAGAAATGTGACTTTATACAAGTTACTTTACATTGTAAAGGCTTGTTTTTCCATATGTAAAATCAGGGAATGGGGTTATTAGAAAGATAAGGTAATATGCATAAATACTTAGCATAGGGCTGGAGAGATGGCTCAGCGGTTAAGAGCGCTGTCTGCTCTTCTGGATGTCCTGAGTTCAAGTCCCAGCAACCACATGGTGGCTCAAAACCATCTATACTGGGGTCTGATGCCCTCTTCTGACATGCAGGTGTACATGAAGACAGAACTCCTCTCATATATGTAAAATAAATAAATAAATCTTAAAAAAAATACCATAGTTCCTGACGTAGTCTTAATAATCATCTTTCAAGTCCATGATACTTAGGGTGCTTGAGCATTGAGCATTAATCTGAAAGGCTTCAAAATCTGAATGAAGCCTTGAGTGTGCTCACCTGTGATGGTACAAGTGGAATTTTCCACAAGGAGCTTTGCTTCATGTGTTACATTATTTGTGGTACTGGGAATTGAACCCAAGGCTTCCTGCATGCTAGGCAAATACTGTGTCACTGAGCTGTAAGCTCACTCTTGTTGCACGAAATTACTTATTTTTTAAAATAATTATTTTATGTACATTGTTGTTTTGACTTATATGTCTTCATGACCCCTGGAACAGAAGTTACAGACAGTTGTGAGCTGCTATGTGGGTGCTAGGAATTGAACCCAGGTCCTGGAAGAGCAGCCAGTGCTCTTATCCAATGAGCCAGCTCTCCAGCCGCTGAGATTTTTTTTTTAATATTTCAACTAATTTTATTCCAGTATCAATGAGACAGCTCAGTGAGAAATGTCTGTGGTATGTGGAGTTGGCAACATGATCTTGACCATATAAAGATAGCCAAAATAATCCTCACAAAGTTGTTATCCAGTCTCCACATACCTGTCACATAATCGCATTACACATACACATACAACATGCTTCTAAGAAATAAATCTCATTGCTGTTACATTATTTAGCATCTCTAGATAATTCTCTTAGAAGGCAGTTCTTCAAGATAAAGTGCTAAATGCTAACTAATGGGAACCTGAAGAAGCTTGGAACTTCAAGTAATGTATGCATATCCATACCAATCAAAAAACATGGTATGCTTCACGAATTTGCGCGTCATCCTTGCACAGGGGCCATGCTAATCTTCTCTATATTAAAAATATACTAGAAACTGCCTGTTAGGGGAGTGGTGGAGTTCCAGTCTTCTAACTAGGTAGGTGGAGCACTGCTTTCCAGTCTTTGCTCTGACTGGAGTAAGCTGATTTTACCTTGGCTGAGACGATGGGCCATTGGACTCCTGGGCTGCACTTGTCTGTGCCCCACACCAGCAGCAGAGAGAGGTGGTATTGAGTACAGCGCTTCCATCATATTTACATATAGGTGTACGTTGTGTATATACATAAAGGTTTCTATTTCTTATAGTAATAAGCTGATGTTCCATAAAATGCTCTATTTATCTTCTGATAAATTTTAGTATATGTGCTGTCAAATGCACAGATTAAATTTTTTAAAAGAGAATCCAAAATTGTTTTAAAGCAGTGTCTAAGTTGTATGTAAAACGGAATAGAATTTTATGTTTAAAGTTGGGTCCTGGGGCTGGAGAGATGGCTCAGAGGTTAGCTCTACCAGAGGTCCTGAGTTCAATTCCCAGTAACCACGTGGGGGTCTCACAACCATCTATAATGAGATCCGGTGCCCTCTTCTGGCCTGCAGGTGTACATGCAGGCAGAACATTATATACATAATAAATAAATAAATCATTTTTTAAAATTAAAAAGAAAACTGTGTTCAAAACAAAACTTGGATCCCATCCCAATGATACCTCACTGTATTTACAAAGTCTGAAACACTTCTATACCAAGTACTTTGATTAAGGAATATTCAACTTGTATCTTATTGAAATATTAACTTACTTAAAAATACAAATAAAAATAACGATATAATTTTATAAAATTATAACTAGCCCAATAATTTGAGAATTGTGTTTTATAAAACTTGGAGTGACCCTGCCCCTGATAGCTACTTAGTTATCAATATATTATGAGACTAAATTGCCTGTTAATTTAAATGACAGCATTTAGAAGTTGATATTTTTAAAGCCATTCAGCTTAGCATGATATGTTAGAAAGCAAAAGAAATAATATTTTTGGTAATTTTTGTATAATGGCTACCAAGGAAATGGAACTTAAATTGTTTTGTGGCATCTATGCTATGATGATAATTACTGTTTACCCTTATATGTTGTCATGTTTCAGAAAGCGACATCTTCCCCTGTGAAATCTGCTACATTCATCACCAGTACTAAAAACTGTGATGTGCAAAATCCCGAGCTACTTCACAAAACTGTTAGTCCTCTGAAAACAGAGGCACTGAAACCAAGTGAGAAGCCAACTTTATCCCAGGCGGTTAAGCCCAAGGAAGCAGCTAACAGAGAAGTCTGTCTGCAGTCCCAACCCAAGGACAAACCTGCAACACCAGGTTCTGTACATGAAACTGTTGAATAGATTCAAGACACTTGTTTTCAACATTTTATTTTATGTTAATTTGTTGTTTTCTGTTTTTTGAGTCGAAGTCTCCTTCATATGTATCTCAATCTTGTAGTCCCCACGGTCTCCAGGAGGCTGGGATTAGGTGTTTATCATCAGGCTACCTATTTTTTTCTATGATTTTTGATATATAAAAAGTACATGCAGTTAGAAACTGCCTGTTAGGGGAGTGGTGGAGAACCAGTCTTCTAACTAGGTAGGTGGAGCACTGCTTTCCAGTCTTTACTCTGACTGGAGTAAGCTGATTTTACCTTGGCTGAGACGATGGGCCATCGAGCTCCTGGGCTGCACTTGTCTGTGCCCCACACCAGCAGCAGAGAGAAGTGGTATGCGTATAGAGTGCTGCGCTTCCATCATATTTACATGTGATATGGGAATTTATCTTCTGGTGTGCTCCATATATTATTGACTGAGAAACACAGTACTAAAAAAGTTAGCAAGCGTACATGGTGACAGAGTTTATTGTGAGCCATGTTTCTTGTGTGTGTGAGAGAGGGAGAGAGTGATACATACATCAGAGCATATATGTGAGTGTGCCTACATGTGAAAGCAGGAGGAGACTGTTGTTTGTCTTCCTCTTTGTCTTGTTCTCTTGAAGATCTCTTTGAACTGCAAACTCCATTTGGCTAGACCAGCTAGCCAGTGAGTGCCCGGGGGAGCCATATGTTTTTCCCTTCTAAGGCTAGGGTTTCAAGCACATGCAGTCACACCTGGTTTTACGCATGAGTCCCAGGGATTCAAACTCAGGTCCTTAAACTTGCAGAGCAAATGCTCTTACCGACTTTGCCATCTCCCTCCTTGCCCCTCCCCCTTTTAATTTAGTGTATCTCCTTTTTTGAACAGGGTTCCATGTGTCCCAGGCTTCCCCTGAGCTTACTCTGCGGCTAAGGATGACCTTGGGCTTTAGATCTTCCTACCTCTGGTTCCCAGTGCTGCGATTACAGACATGCCCCACCAATCCCAGTTTATACAGTGCTTAAACCTAGCGGCGTCATACGCTTCATACATATGCTCTGTCCAGTGCTCTAGCCCCAGCCTGTGCTTAACTTCCTGAAAACACAGTCTTTTCTAGAGATTATAGTTCATATGTTAGAAGTGGAGAAATAGAAGCCACACTTAGTTACTAGACTCTCTCAGATGAGGATTGGAAACTGGTTAGAGCTCAGTGGTAGAGCAGAGCACTTGCCTAGCATGCAAGGCCCTGGGTCCAATCTCTATCACTTCAGGCTGGAGGTGGGGTGAGGACAGCAGTGACAACAAAGCCAAAAAAATAATGATTACAAGGTCCTTATGCAATCAGACTGTTTCTTTAAATTTTTTTTTTAAGATTGATTTTATGCTACGTGTGTATTGTTTTACCTGAATATATATGTGTACCACCTATGTGCCTGATGACCAACACAGTCAGAAGAGGGCTTCCGATTCCTGGGAGCTAGAGTTATGGGTGGTTGTGCACCCTCATGTGGGTGCTGTGTATTGAACTCAGGTCCTCTGCAAGAGGAACAAGTGCTGTTAACTGCTGGCCCATCCTTTTGCCCAACAGACTAGCTCTTTTCTCCTATGTTTCTAAAGACTTAAGATTTAGGTATGAAACACGCTTTATTATTCTTTATTAGTAGGTACAATCAGAATTAGATTACCAGCCCCTCAGAAATACTCAGTTTAGATGTTAGTGTTGAACTCTAGCTTGATACATGACCTGAAGTGGGAATAAATGACATGTGGAGTCCCCAGACTATGGCCATATCTTAAATTCTGCTGTTTGCTTTTTCTTTCCCTCTTCAAATCACGCTTGTACTTTCCGGTGGCTCCTTTCAGTCTTTAATGCAGAGCTGTAAAGACACCATGTGGCCCACACAACCCCAAGTACTTACTGTCTTGTCCATCGAAGGAAAGTGTTGCCAGCCCCTGATATAGCAATCCTATTTTAAATAATACAGCCTTTTGGTGGCTCTGTGTGTATACATGTTTCTCAATATATATATATATCACATTTGCCTAACTACAAAGTACTTTATGCTGTTTCATACAGCATTCTTTTAAGACTGTATAAAATCAAGACATCCTTTTGATGAGGTGCATATCATATCATAATTTGTAAAAGGGAAAAAATAATTTATGTGCACACATTCATGGAGTTCAGAGGACAGCTGTCTGGAGTTACTTTCTATTGTCTTTTTTTTGAGGCAGGGTCTCTTGTTATTTTTCCCCTGTGCTGTTGAGTTTCCAGGAAATTCTGCTTCCTCCTCCCATTTGACCATACAGTATGAGTATGAGTTTGGATTACAGATGTGAGCCACTAAATCCAGCATTTTTTAGGGGTTCTGGGGATCGGTGCAGGTTATCAGGGCTTTGAAGCTCTTATACCTGCTCGGCTGGCTTGCTGGTTTCTTTTTGTTTTGCTTTGTTTTTAACTAAATCCTGTAAATTTTAGGACATTGGGGCTAAAGACCCAGTTAAGACCATACTCTTTCAGAGGACCTAGGTTCTATTCTCAGTACCATGTTAGTCAGCTCACAGCTGCCTGTAACTCCAGCTCCAAGGGAATTGACACCTGGCCTGTGTGGGTACCAGTATTCACAGGCACATCTATACACATAATTAAAATAAATTTTAAGAATTTAGGAAGTGTATTTTATAGACTCTTTGAACAATTTAAACATTTTTTGTGAATGGCTGTTCCTAGAAACAAAGCATTTTGTAACTAGTGGATTTCGATTTTTCCCTTGGAAATGATAATTCCTAGTTATTTTGAATACATTTCAAAACTTTGTTTTCTATAGGAGGAAGAGGAATTAAGCCTTTCCTGGAACGCTTTGGAGAACGTTGTCAAGATCACAGTAAAGAAAGTCCAGCTTATAGAGCATCCCATAGAACCCCTAATATCACTCCAAATACAAAGGCCATCCAGGAAAGATTATTCAAGCAAAACACATGTTCATCTACTACCCATTTAGCACAGCAGCTCAAACAGGTAAGGTTGTCTGCATTTAATACTTATTAGATGGCCTCAAGGAATAAAGATGAGCCTCTCTCTCTTTTTAGAAGATGCATTTATTTTTATTTTATGTGTGCAGTGTTTTACCTGGAAATATACATATCACATACATGCAGTGCCCACAGAGGCCAGAAGAGGGCATTAGCTCCCCTGGAACTGGAGTTACAGATGGTTGCAAGCTGCTGTTGTATTCTTGGAACTGAGCCATCCCTCCAGCTCAAAAATGATTCTTTTTGAATGAGCTAAAGAGAATCCTTTTGGAGACATGTGAGAGTTACAAGTCATATCTCATCCGGTAGCCTAGGTCGTCTTGGAACTCGCTAAGCTGCCCAGACTAGCCCTGTGTTCTCATAAGTCCTTCTCCCTCAGCTTTCCATGTATGGGATTACCATGCGTGGCTTTAATAAGCAGCATCTTGATTCTCTGTACCTCTTATTGCAAATTGGACAGTGAAATAATGTATCATTTCACATGTGTTGTGAATCTTTATAACTGCAAACAAGGAGAGTTTTGTTTGTAATCTGTCGTTTGATAAGGCCTCATTGGGTCCAAGCTGATCGCAAACGAGCTGCACAGCTGAGGGTGATGAGCGCTGCTGCATCTCCTCCCCAGAGCCGGGTTAGAGCTGTGTGCTGCCACGTCTGTTTTAGAGATGTCAGTACGTTGGTTCCGAGTAAACGACTGCCCTATTTAATGTGTTTAGGAACGCGAAAAAGAACTCTCGTGTCTTCGTGGTCGATTTGACAAGGGAAATTTATGGAGTGCAGAAAAGGATGAAAAGTCAAGAAGCAAACAGCTAGAAACCAAGCAGGTAATGTGGAAAGGAAGTGTAAAAGTCACCCATGTAAAGTGCTAGCAGTTTTGAGTTTCTTGGTTTTGAGAAGACGAGGTCTCTCAATCTAGCCTAGGCTGGCTACAAACCTGACATAATCCTTTTTGGTTGGCCTCCCAAGTTCTTGGGTTATATGTGTGGGTCACCAAGCCCAGCTTTACAAAATAAATTTTTAACACCTTCCTTTCCTGATGAAACTACTCTTTCCATTCACTGGTCCTTAGGTGTGATACTTTCCCATTTTCATCACTCTACAGCCTCTTTACTGATGACTGACCGCACAGTCATCAGTTTCTCCATACTCACCTGAGATGCTGGTTCTAAAATACTTCTTAGAATCTACATTTCTCATTTAGCTTTTTCTACTGTCCTAGTTTACTTCTCCATTGTGATAAAGCCCTGACTAAAAACAATTTGGGAGGAAAGGATTTATTTGAGCTTACATCATGAAGGAAAGTCTGGGCAGAAACTGGAAGCAGGAACTGATGCAGAGAGCATGGAATACTCATGAGTGGCACCAACCACAGTGGGCTAGACACTTGCACATCAGTCATTAACCCAGAAAATGCCTCACAGATTTACCTGTAGGCCAATCTGATGGAGGGTGTCTCAATCACTGCTTTACTGCTGTGAAGAAACGCCATGACCACGGCAACTTACAGAAGGAAGCATTTAATTGGGGGTTTGCTTACATCTGCTCCACAAGACTGTGCTTGGGCTTGAGGGAGCTTTTGAAACCTCAAAGCTACCACTGGTGACACACCTCCACCAGAGGCCATACTCTTAATCCTTCCTCAACACCAGCTAGGGACCAGGCTTTTAAATATATGAGCCATCCTCATTCAAACCACCATGGAACTGTTTTCTTAGTGTCCTTTGAGTAAATGACAATTCAACAGAATCTTCATGTCACAACTGTGTCCAGATTGTTTAGGGAAGGCCTGAGAAAAATGACAGGGGAAATTGTTTTGTGTGGCTTTTACTTTAGTTGGTTTGTATAAAACTGAACTCTACTGTGAATTTTCATTCCTTCTTGCTTTCCTAATCTTTTAAAGATTTTACCAAGTTGAAATCTTACACACTGGAAATTGTTAACACTGGCCTGGACCCTTTTAATATACATTATTTCCTTTATCCTCAAGAAGCACATAGAATGTTATTTAATAATATAATAATAACCTATAGTTAAGATTTATTCTGGGAGATAGAATTTATCTCTCCATCTGCTTTTTGCAGGAAGTTCACTGTCAGAACACTCCCCTCAAGAAACATCAAATTGGCTCAAGCACCCCGTCGACTTCTGTAACAGACAAGGTGGCTGAAAATCAACCGGCAGTGAAGATTTCTAGCACAGAGCCTGCAGGTTAGTGTTCCCACGCCTCTCAGATGTAGCTATGTGCTGCCACATGGCTGGAAGTGGCTCCAACCATGAGTGCTGCTGTGTGGTGGGCGGGCAGGGCTGTTTTCCTCTTCACCCAGCTTTTCATTCCTACCATTTATTGAGTTCTTTCCAGAGGAAGAACTCCCTCTGGGGAGTATGTTGTCCTGTCTCCAAAGAGAGAGGGCTTTGTCCTGTCTTAGAGCTCTGGAGACATACAGTCCGCCATGCAGAGGAGGCATGGTGGCCAAAGCTGAGAAGCAGAGCTCTCTTCCTCCCGTCGGCCTTTCCCCCCTCCTCAGCCCCCATTCCCTGCTCCTCTTTCTTTTTAGAGACAGGATCTCACTGTGTAACCCAGATGAGCCTAGAAGTTTGGTTTTTGTTTGTTTTGTTTTTGCAGGGTTGGGGGCCAGGATTTGGTTTTGGGTTTTGGAGAAAGAGTTTCTCTGTGTAGCCCTGGCCCTCCTAGAACTCACTCTGTAGTCCAGGCTGGCCCTGAATCCAGAGACCCGCCTACTTCTGCCTCCCAAGGCTGGGATCAAAGGCTTGCCCCACTGCCTGGCTAGTTCAGAAGTTTTAATCCTCTTGTCTCAGTATTCCAAGTATTGGAATTAGAGGTGTGAGTCACCATGCCTGGTTTATCATAAACACTTTTAGGTTTTTATTTTCCTACTACTTGGCTCTCTGTCTCTCCCTCCTTCTCTCTCTTGTTTTCTTTTTTTTCTTTCTTGGGACAGGGTCTCACTGTGTAACCCCTGCTGTCCGGGAACTTATTCTGTAACTCTGGGCTGGCTTTGAATTCACAGAGATCCACTTGCCTCTGCCTTCTGAGTGCTAGGATTAAAGGTGTACACCACTACACCTGGAAAATCTTTATTTTAATAATATGTGGTAAAAAAAAATTACATAAACTGTACCAACTTTATCTGGGCATAGCAGAATATGCCTATTATCCCAGTGCTCTATGGAGTTAGAAAGGAAGATTGCTAATTTTTAAAGTAAGCCTGAGCTTTATAGTAAGACTCTGTCTCCCTCCCTCCCCCAGACTCCCCTCCACCCAAAAAAAAACCAATTTTACCAACTTAATTGCTCTTAGGCCCATATTTCAGTAATGTTAAGTATGTGCATTTATTGATCTCTAGAATTTTGTCATCTTGCAAAATGGAAACTGTAGTCTTTAAACATAAACTCTCTTTCCTGTGTCCTCCTGTTTTACTTTGTTGCTGTGAATTTGTCTTCCTTAACTATGTCATGACTAGAAGCATGCAGTAGTGCATCTTTGTCTTAAGGGATGCAGGTGACACATTTGTGACTAGCACCTGGATTCCCCAAGGACTCAGGTTTCTTTCTGCACGCTCTGCAGTGTTTCCACACAGGAGCAGAATTGTTACAGCATGGTGTATATGATTGTACTTGCTATTTTTGATTGACAACAGATAACTGAAACTGTGGAAAGCGAGATCCTGGGTGAAGGAGGGCCACTGCTGTGTTCATCTGTCAAGGCTAGACACTGCCTACTTGTGTGCACGTGGAACACTGCTTACTTATTCTCTGTTGGGCACACTTGGAACACTTTCTCTCTTTCTGTGGCTGTGAAAAGGACAGCTGTGTGCATTCTGGAAGTGCCTGAAAGTAGAATTACTGCATCATATTGTGGTTGCAGGATTTTATATTTTCACCAACAGTGCACAAAATTCTGATTTTTCTGCTTCTTACTAGCATTGTTATTTTTGGTTTTGAATGTTGTCTTGTCAGTGTTTTTTTTTTTTTAATTTTAGATTTTAAAAATTTATTTATTATGTATACAATGTTCTGACTATGTGTATACCTGCATTCTAGAAGAGGGCCCCAGATCTCACTGTAAATGGTTGTGAGCCACCATGTGGTTGCTGGGAATTGAACTCATGACCTCTGGAAGAGCAGCTAGTGTTCTTTTCCTCTGAGCCATCTCTCCAGCCCTGATGATGTTTTTGTTTTGGATAGTAGCCATCTTATTAAGTGTAAGATAAAATCCTATAGTGTTATTTGTGTTTCTCAATAGTGATGGTGAACATTTTCATATTCTTTGTGGTCATTTGTATTTCATCTTTAGAAAAATGACTTCTGTACACACACACATGTACACACATACACCTTATCTGGGGAAAACATTCAGGAGCTTGCTAGGCAGGGTCGGATGGCCCAGAATTTTACTTTGTAGCCCGGGATAACTTCAAATTTCTGACCTTCTGCCAACTGCCGCCATTTGTTGGAATTATAAATATGTACCACCATGCCTGTTCCAATCTTCGTGTGTGTGTGTGTGTGTGTGTGTATACATACTTGTGTGCATGCGCATAGCATGTATGTGCACATGGGTCTTGGGAATTATCTTTGGGAGTGTCCACTTGTGTTTGAAACAGAATGTCTTACCAGGGACCTGTCACTCGCTGACTAGGCTGGATGGCTGATCTGTCTGCCTCTCTCCAGGGCTGGGATTAAAAGTGAACACTGCCACCCTGGCGTCTATGTGGGTTCTGCAGTCAAGCTCAGGTCCCCCTGCTAAGGCAGCCAGCGCTTCACTTAGGAATGAGCTGTCCACCTTCCCCACTCTACCCTGATTGCTCCATTTCTCAGTCGTCCGGTTTTTATGGGTTGAGTTGCACTTGTTTGTATATTCTAGACGGTAAGCTCTTCTTCATGTGCGTGATTTATAACTATCTTATCTTGTTCCACAGGTTTCAGTCTGTCCCTATGTTGAATATATTCTTCCGTTAAAAAATTTTAAGTTTGATGTAGTCTCCTGTTTCTATTTTCTTTCATTGCTTCTTCTGTTTGTTTTAAATATAAGAAAAATGTAAACATTATGAAAATTCATCATTATGAATTTCCCCTATTCTTTTTTAAAATCTGATTTACAGTTTTGAATCTTATATTTAAGACTTTAGTCTTTGTAGCTATTGTTAAATATATGGGAGTCTAGCATCAGTGCTTTGCATATGGGTACCCAATTTTTCTAGGATCGTTTATTGAACTGATTGTTTTCTTCCGTATGAGTCATCTTAGTTCCCCTGTCTATTATTACTTGATCATTTGTGTAAAGATTTATTCTGGGCTCTCCACTGCACTCCGCTGATCTTTGTCTTTATGTCAGTACTATCCTGTACTGTTGGCGTACCTTTGTAATTTTTCTTCCTTTTTTGTGGTGCTGAAACCAAGGATCTCACACATGCCAGAGAAAGTACCAGTGTGCTAAATGCAGCTGTGTATTAAGTCTTAACAGAAATGCATCCTGTATCTGTGCTCTTTCAGAGATGTTTGACTATTCAAGGGTACATACATTCTTTCTAAATTTGTGGGTGCCTGTCTCTTCCTGGAAAGCGATTTTTGATAGAGATTGTACTGAGTGTCCAGATAGTCTGGCATGCTGGATTTTACCAAAGCTTTTCCCCTGTTTGTGTCTTCACTTCCCTTAAGCAGAATTTTGTTTTTAAAATACAAATCGTTCTCCCTGGTTGGGTTTATTCCAAGTGTTCTAGCCCAGGGGATCCTTCAGGGATCCTTTGATCTTCTGACCTTTCCTCCACTCTCCAAGTGCTGGGATTACAGTATGCATCACCACCCCTGATTCTATGCAGGACTCATGAGGCTGGCACTCTGCCGAGTAAGCGGTGGCCTGTCTTCTTTTTGGTGTTATTACCATAGAATTGGTTTTGAAATTTCTTTTCAGATTGTTCACTGTTTGTATAGATGTATGTATGCATTTTGGTATCTTTCAGACAGTGTTATGCTTTGTAGCTCTTGTTGCCTGGAACTTACTGTGTAGCCCAGGCTATGCTTGAATTTGCTGCAATCCTGCTGTAGTGAGTTTTAGGATTTCAGGTATACGCCACCTCACTTATGTGTTGATATTATCCTCTTCAACCTTGATGAATTTCCTAAGCCTATTAGTTCTTCACACTTGTCAACATTTAGATGATGCCATCTGTGAGGAGAAATAGTTGTATTTCTGTTCTAATTTGGATGCCTTTTAAATCTTTTTGTTGTTTTTACTTGCTTTTAATAAGACTTTAAAACGTAAAACGTTTGTAAGTCCAGTAGGGAGAGCAAGCATGCTTTATGTTTCCAGTCTTAGCGGAATGCTCTCAGTCTTTTGTCAGTGTATTAGCTAAGGGCTTTTCATACCTCCTCTTACTAAATTAGTGAGCTTTGTTGACAGTTTTTTTAAAGGTGAAAGACTCATTGTAAAACAGTCTGAATAAAAAAATAACATTATAATGGTATCCTTTTTCTTCTTGGTGCAGAGGAAAACAGGAAGTTAGAACACAGATATAGTAGTTCTCTATTTCTAGATTTGAATATTTTAAGATAAAGGCATGGCTTGCTAATAAAGATTTGTGACTCCCTAATTTTATATTTTCAGGTTGTTTCTAG
Source organism: Rhombomys opimus (assembly GCA_010120015.1). Classification (NCBI taxonomy): domain Eukaryota; kingdom Metazoa; phylum Chordata; class Mammalia; order Rodentia; family Muridae; genus Rhombomys; species Rhombomys opimus. Next base: position 5,569,650 of record REGO01000060.1, read on the forward strand.
CATGTGCACACACACAGACATACTAATTGGGTTTTTCTTTCAAACATTTTCTTAGGTTCCACGGAAAGTGAAATGACAAAGTCCAGCCCTTTGAAAATAACACTGTTTTTGGAAGAGGAAAAGTCCTTAAAGTTAGCATCAGACCTGAAGGCTGAACAGAAGACCGGTTGGTTTATAGTCTTTATTTCTTATTAGCTCTAGACACGTTATCAGAAATAATTTAGGAATACAAGAACAATGCTCAATTTTAAATGTCCTATGATTTTATACCTTTTTTCAAGCTAAAAATATTAAATATATACATCCATTAAGATGTGGCACTGTTAGTAGTTATTGTTAGTTTACTCTGTGAAAATTACCCAGTGATCTTCCTATTTTCCTATGCTGACTGCTTTGTAAAAGGGTAGTTCCTAACAGTAGAAGAGACTTATTTGGAAAGTGGGTTTTGTTTTGTTTTTTAGTCTGTTTATTTATTTTTTGAGACAGGGTGTGTAGCCTTGGCTGTCCTGGAACTCACTCTGTAGACCAGGCTGACCTCAAACTGAGAGATCTGCCTGCGTCAGCGGGTGGATTAAAGGCATGCTCCACCACCGCCCAGGGAGATTGAATTTTAAATTGTGTGTATATTTGTGTGCGGGTGTGTTCACATGGCTGTAGGTTCCTCCAGAGGCGAGAAGAGAGTGTGTATCCCTCAATCTGGAATTGCAGGTCATTGTGAGCTGCCCATTGTGGGTGCTCGGATCCGAATTTGAAGAATGGTACAAACTTTTAAACATAAAGCCATCTCTCCAATCCTTGATAAAGTACTTTTTGAAAGTCAGAATCTTGTTCCTGCTTAATATGTTCACTTAAATCCAAAGCATTAAGTTTAGTTTTTTGTAGTCTTTTTATCTTAAAAAATATGAGGAGAGTCCAGCTTTATTTTGATTTTATACATGTTGGAAGTTGTCCTCTCTACCTTGTTGTTAGGAAGTGAATTTTCTTAGGGTTACTATATTTTAGTAAACATGAAAACGTCTTCTCTACCACCTTGGATCACAATGTCTACCGACTGAACTATTTTTCAGAAGTAGTACGTGAAATTGAGATGAGTGTGGATGATGAGGATATCAATAGCTCCAAAGTCATTAATGACATCTTTAGTGATGTCCTAGAGGAAGGTGAACTGGATGTGGAAAAGAGCGCAGAGGAGATGGAGCAGGTGGGAGCAGAAGACAGTGAAGAGCAGGAAGATGCGCTGAACATCTCTTCAATGTCCTTGCTCGCCCCGTTAGCTCAGACGGTTGGTGTGGCGGGTCTAGAGGTAAGGAAACACTGCCGGCTTGCCACAGAGTAAGCGCGGTGACACTGAGAGCCTGCTCCACTTCTGCTAATACAAGTCTGCACTCTAGCCAGTGGATTATCTTAGAATGTCAAACTAGTGATTTCCTATGACCTTAGGTAAACAGTAACATATTTTAACAAGCATGACATTTGGTCTCAAACCCTGGTTTGTAGCATTTTATAATTGTAGCTTCTTTATGGCATGGTTTTCTCAACTGTTAAACAAGATCAGCAACAGCACCTACATTCTAGGGCTGGTGTAATTATGAAATCATAATTATATTTAGGACCAGTGTAACATTCACTGAAACCTAACCTTTGTTAATTGCTATCACTCTAAATTTAGTAGCTATATCTCTACAGATGGGTTCAATTAGAAATACTTTTATTTAAAAGGTTTTGTTGGTTTGTTTTTGTTTGTTTTGTTTTTTGGTGAGGTTTTTTTTGTTTGTTTTTTGTTTTGGGGGTTTTCTTTTGAGACAGGCTCAGACTAGCCTTGCATTTACTGTTAGGTCAGTATAAAAAGAATTGCAGATTCAATTTATGAATTTTAAGTCTTTATAACAAGGTCAAGTATGCCTTTCTTAGTCAATGTAGGACCTGTTATAATTAGCACTTTTTTTTTCCACTGAGAAATAAGTTTAATTTTGTAGAAAAAAAACTGTTCTTTAGGATTCAACAAACTTAAAAGCATTTTCTGTATGTTGCTACTGGTGGAAGCATTTTTTCTTGTGAAAACTGTTGTTGAGATGTTTGAATAAGTGATAGTGGGTTAACTAGAAGTCTGGTAAATATGGTGCATGAGGCAAAACTTTGTTCAGCTCTAAAAAGGTTTTTTCCTTTGTTTTTATTTTCTGTGTTGGGTGTTTTGCCTGAGTGTTTCTCTGTGCATCATGCGTGTGCAGTGCCTGCAGAGGCCACACAGACACTGGCTCCTCAGGGACTGGACTTAGTGATGGTCGTGAGCCACCATGTGAGTGCTAGGAATGGAACCCTGGACCTCTAGAAAAACAGCCATTGCGCTAACTACTGAGTCATCCCTCCAGCCCCTAGCTTAACTTTTGAAGTTTGGTCTGGCTTTGTGTTTTCTTCATTTACTTTTTAGGAGCTTAATCTATTTTGTTTTTATTATAAATCTGTACACTTGTTAGACATGTATTTCTTAGTAGCACAAAATAATTAATTACATTCTCAGAATTAAAAGAAGTATTATTTAGGATCACTGTGGCTCATCCATAACATCTGGTGTGTAAATCGTGGGTGTGGTGACACGTCTGTAACCCCAGGTTTCAGAAATTGTGGCAGGAAATCGGGAGTTGGAAGCTAGCCAAGATGATAGAACGGAGATCATGTCTCTTAAGTAGAAACAAAACGTGTAAAAAACAAAGTTGAAAAAAGTCTAACATCTCATTTACTTTTCTACTTTTCTGTAGAATGTAATTTCTTCACCTAAATTGGAATTGGGAGACACTAGTGCAAGTGCTGCAAGTCCCAAACCGGGGAAATTCCAGAGAACCCGCGTCCCTCGAGCTGAATCTGGTGATAGCCTTAGTTCTGAGGACCGTGACCTTCTTTATAGGTATGGATGTTTGTGGAAGGCGTCCCCTCACCATGTTGCTTTAGATTGACTTGAGGAATGTCACAACTTAGCTCTATTTTACAGCTTCTCTGTGTAGGTTTTGGATAATTTTTTATGGCCTGGGGGATTGAACTCAGGGCCTCAGGCATGCTAAGCAGGAAGTCTGCGCCAAGTTGCAGTCCCATTTGGAATAACTTCTCTCAATTTTCCTTTCACCAAATGACACTTCCATTTGGGGGAAATGTAGTGCAGATGTTTTAAGTATGAAGTTCAGTTTCTATTGACATGTTTGGTAGAGTGTTGCTCACTGGATTCTAACAGTAACGTTTTTCCTAAAGCATTGATGCATATAGGTCTCAGAGATTCAAAGAGACAGAACGCCCTTCCATAAAGCAAGTGATTGTTCGAAAAGAAGATGTTACTTCAAAATTGGGTGAAAAGAATAATGTCTTTTCTTCTCAAGTCAATATCAAACAGAAAATGCAGGTATGCTCTGGCACAGGAAGACTTTCTTGAACTGTATAGTGGGCTCATCTGCTAATGCCAACCCTAAGTGACTAGAGTGCGATTTGATGCATGGGAGCTAAGCTACGCCTACATTCAGTTTAACTTGAGGAACACACTTTAGAAAATCAGAAGCTTGTTCACATGGCTGTGGTGTTTATTTGTGACACATTTTCAGTGTCAATATCTCTAAGTCATGAATATGGAATTCTGTAGTGCAGTGGTCGTCATGCATGGGAGGCCCTGGATTCAGTCCCCAGCGCCTCCTTCCCGCCCAAACATAGTTCTCACTATTAGCTGGGTGACGGTAAAGTGTGAAACTTACCATGGCTTTCAAGGGGTTTTGCTGAGAAAACATTTTTGCTTGTTTGGTGGTGCTTTCTGTATGGGAACGGGGCATCGGAATTCAGGGGCCCAGGTGTGTGCTGCAAACACTTGGCCAACTGACCCCTCTTCCCAGCCCCTCACAGAATGACATTCCATATGGAACTCAAGTCAGCACAATGGCAATTTAAGAAACTATGCACTATAATTTAAAGTTAGCACAACTCAGTAGCCGAAGTTGGCGCAAACTTCAGGAGTCTGACCGGAGTGGTTTGTTTTAGGCGTATTTAAGCACAGCACAGTTTAGTGAAAGCTGTTCTGGTGATGATTAACTCAATCTCACATGCACAACAAAGCATGTGTAAATCTCCCCCAGGATAGATCAGACATGACTACATTAAAACTATTTATAAAGTCCATAAAGAAGGGTCCTATGGATTAAGAAAAACAAATTTATGATATGGGTCTGGGGGAGGGTCCGATGCTGGGAAAGTCCTTAGTCACATGATAGCACAAAAGGTCACCAAGCTAGAAAGGTCATCTTCTGCATCCTTCAGAGTGGATAGCAGGCATTGCATTCTTTCCCTTGAAGGAACAACCCTGTATGCTTAGCATTCTAGGTTCTTCTAGTGAATGTACAAAAGCCTCTGTGTCTCCTACAGTTCAGTAGTGTCACACTGTGGGTTGTCTTCAGTGGTGTTACATGGTATGATGTACATGCTGTTTTCAGAAGTCTGGCCACAGTGAAGGTGCACAGTGCACACGGATAAGTAGTACCAGAAACATCTAGGATTCAGCACATAATTGGATTTTGATTTTGTGTGTGTGTGTGTGTGTGTGTGTTTTGTTTTTTGTTTTCAGACAAGGTTTCTCTGTGTAGCTTTGGCTATCCTGGAACTCACTTTGTAGACCAGGCTGGCCTCAAACTCACAGAGATCCACCTGCCTTCCCTCCCTGGTGCTGATGCTAAAGACTTGAAATAATGCTTGACTCTGTGTGCTCAGAACCTAGTATTGTTATTTTTGTGGCACTCACAGTTATATGACCCACAGTTTAAGAATCCATGATCCAAAAACTTGTACAGTAAAACTTACATTTTGACTTGGCTTTGTAAAAAATTTGGAAATTATGCAGATTACTTAGAATTAGAGTTTAAAAAAAGTATTAATGGTGATTTAAAATGTGGACTTTTCTTCCTGCGGCTTCTCTAGGAGCTCAATAATGACATAAATTTGCAGCAGACAGTGATCTATCAGGCCAGCCAGGCTCTGAACTGCTGTGTGGATGAAGAGCATGGGAAAGGGTCCCTAGAAGAAGCCGAAGCAGAAAGACTCCTTCTGATTGCAAGTATGTGGGAAGCCCCGGGCCGTGACGGCCTACATACACTCCTGTCTGTGCCTCACATCGTGTGTGAAAATGGAGCGTGTTGAGGTGGCAGGTGATACCACATCAGGAAACGGATTAAAAGCTGAAGTGTTCTAAGGAGTTGGGAAACAGATTAACAGATGACATTTTCCCCAGCAGTTCCATCAAAGAGACAGTAACTGATTTTGTCTGTGTTCTGCTCAGCTGCCTTTTCAGTGTCCACGCAGACAGTCACAGTGTTAATGTTTGCATGTGTTCACACAGCTGAGAAGAGAGTGCTTCTGATTGATGAACTGAACAAGCTGAAGGGGGAAGGCCCTCAGAGGCGACAGAAGGCTGCTTCCATAGTGCAGAGTGAATTTGTTCCATCTAAAGGCTCGGTCACTTTGTCAGAAATCTGCTTGCCTCTGAAAGCAGATTTTGTCTGCAGCACTGCTCAGAAACCAGGTATGAGACTGGATTATGTGGTTAATCCAGAAGTTCATCTGGACTGGATTGTTTGATAAGGATATAGGAAAAGCATGCATAATGATAAACAATCTCCATCTTATGTTTTTGTTTGTCATATCAAAGTATTCATATGGACAGTTAGGGGAAATGTGCACACAGTATTTCCAACCCATGCAAGTATGACCATCACTATCTCAGTAAGGCTAAACGTCAGGATGACAGAAAACGTTTTCTTACACTGGGTTATTTTCACAGGACATACATACCACTTGACTGCCATTAATTAGTTTTGTTATATAAATGTGCCAGATCATTTGATATTGTAGTTAAAATTCAACCAATTATAGAAGTTTCTTTGGAGACTGTGAATTGCTGTTTATATGAGTAATGATTGCTCAGTGAATATACTTGGAAGATTATTTTCTACTCCAGATTGGTTAATCAGTAATCTTTTAAAATTGTCTAATCTACTGAAAATCATATGGGATTCAAGTGGGTAAAGAGGAATGGCAGCAGACTCTGAATATAAGAAGATAATTCCTAGAAAACCCAATAAAATTAAAACTGAAGCATTGGATGAGAATTGTTTTAAGATTTTTCTTTTTTTTTTTTTTTTTTTTTTTTTTTTTGTTTTTTTTTTTATCTTAAAGAACTCTTAAATAAATGAGAGGAATTTTATGTTTGGGAAAAACAAGAGCAGACATTTAAATGTTTGAGCCCTCAATGGAGCTGGTTGAACTAGGTTGTGATCCCAGCTACTTGTGTGGCTGGGGTAGACGGTTGTAAGCTCCAGGCCAGACAACTATTTAGTGACACCCTGTGTTATTCAGAACTACTTAGAGGGGGTAGGGCTCCAGTCTTTGATAGTGTGCCTTATGTGTATCAGTCCCGGAATTCAGTTGCTAGGACTTGAAAAAACATTGTGAACAGTCAACGCATGGGGTGGCTCATGTTTATAATGCCAGCATTTTGATAATTGCAAAAATATATTGTCTCAAATTTAAGGCCAGCCTGGGTTACAGAATGAGTTCTTGTTTCTAAACAAAAAAAATGAAGAAAAAGTTTGAGTATTCTTGTGGGAATGAGCTAATTTAGGTTATGATTTTTGCTGTTGCATGATTTTAGTATAATTCGGAAAACTTGGTAATTTAGTATTTATTTTGAGATATAGTACGTAGTGATAAATAGTGAATAAATGTTTTTATTAGACATTGTACCTAGTAACTTTAATTTAGTGTTGTTTTGAGACTCTGTTTCCCTGTGTAGCTTTGGCTGTCCTGGAACTCACTCTGTAAACCAGGCTGGGCTTGAACTCATAAAGATCTGCCTACCTCTGTCTCCAGAGTTCTGAGATTAAAGGTACATGTTATCACCGCCTGACTAATGTTTTTTTTTAATTAATTTATTTAATATATCTACAGTGTTCTTCCTGCATGTGGCCTGCAGGCCAGAAGAGTCTACCAAATCTCATTGTAGGTGGTTGTGAGCCACCATGTGGTTGCTGGGAATTGAACTCCCGACCTTGGGAAGAGCACCTAGTGCTCTTGTCCTCTAAGACATCCCTCCAGGCCCCTACTTTAATGATTTTTAAATCTCAAATTTGAAACAGCAAATCACACTTTACCTGTGGAGGTATATGTTCACTACTGCCAAGCAGATCATGGCAGAAAGTGAGGAGTGCAGAATGAAGTTATTTTGCGTTGTGTTAGTGGGAGACCTTGACACTTAATTCAAGGACTGTGTTATCAGATGTGTCTCTCTTAGCTTTTTGTTTTGGGAAATTAGGTCTTAGAAGTTGTAAATATAAATTTATGTGATTCAGGTCTTCCACAGTGCTGCTGAGCTAAGGGTGACTTTCCTTTGCTAATTTTACAATGTGATTGTTACTGCAGATGCATCAAATTACTACTACCTAATTATGCTGAAGGCTGGAGCTGAACAGATGGTGGCCACACCGTTAGCAAGCACTGCAAACTCTCTGAGTGGGGACGCGCTGACATTTCCCACTACGTTTACTCTGTAAGTTGAGCTTCTCATGGTTCAGACACACTTAAGACAGTACAGCTTTTGAGTGACATTTATAATCTTGTTTTCTCCACTGTAATGCACAGGATGGAACTCAGGGCTTTATGTATGCTAAATAAGCATTCTATCAGCAAGCTACATCCCAGACTTTCATAGTGTTTAAAATGTATTTACATTGTTTGCTATCTTATAATTAATGCAATTTTTATTAACATATACAGAATCACATGACATTTTCATACCTGTATATAATATGTTTTTGATTATATTAACTCCCCACTACCCTCTCTTTGTCTCATCTCACTCCTGCTGATCACTTTTTTTTCTCCTAAAAAAAGTCTCCATTCTACTTGTCCTTTCTTTCTTTTTGGTTGTGTTGGAAATCAAACCTAGGACCTCATGTGCTAGGCAAGTGCTTTTATTTGTGAGCCAGTGAGTTTAAACTAGGGTTGCTTACGGGAGCGTGGGTAAGGGCTCTTTGCAGTGGCATGGACAGCTTACAGTGAGTGCCCCACTAAGAGACATGTCTCCCCTTCCTTGTAACCGTCATCTGCCAGTATCTCCTCAGGAAGAGACAAGCCCTTGTAAGCACCCCTCCCAAATTATTCTTTTTCTTTTTAAAATTTATTTATGAGGGGCTGGAGAAATGGCTCTGGTTAGGAGCACAGGCTGTTCTTCCAGAGGACCTGGTTCCATTTCCAGTATCCTCATGGCAGCTCACAATCAGCTGTAGCTCTAGTTCCAGAGGATCCAGTGCCCTCTTCTAGCTTCCACAGCCACTGGATGCACATGGTACACAGACATACATGGAGACGAGACATCTACACACATAAAATACAAATAATTAAACCTTTAAAAAGTATTTATGATTATTATCATTGTGCGTGTGTGTGCGCACATACATGCATGATGTAAGGGCATGGGTTTGTGGTCAAAAGCTCTTGTAGAAGCCAGAGGATAACTTTGTAGCCTCTGTTTCCCCCTTCTGCCTTTATGCGAGTTCTAGGTAATGAACACAGGTTGCTAGGCTTGTGTGGCAAACCCCGTTACCAGCTGAGCTACCACCTCCTGGGCCAGTTCTCAGTTGTCCAGTTTAACTCTTCCTTCTCGTTTCTTTTCTTCCTTGATACCGTTTTATACTATAAATATGCAGTATATTTAGTGCTTCAATATTTTGTACCATTTGTGTAGATGCTTTAAATCACATAACAAAATTTTATGTTTTAATTATTTTTCTCTTTGGTTTTTTGAGACTGAGTTTCTCTGTGTAGACCAGACTGGCCTCAAACTCACAGAGATCTGCCTTCCTCTGCCTCTGCCTCTGCCTCTGCCTCCGCCTCCCAAGTGCTGGGATCAAATGCAAGCGGCTACCCAATGGTAACAATATCTTAGTATGAGCAATAAGATAATTAGAATCAAGTACATACTTTAAAACTACAGTCATATCTAAAATTTAGAAAATATTTCTGCTTTCATTAACTATGATTACTTATTCTATAAATTTCTAAAATTGCCTGCACATAGCAGCACATGTATGCGGAAGATAGGATAAATTGTGGAAGTCAGCGCTCTTCTTCCACCATGTGGTTCTTGGGATAGAGCTCACGGCACTCACATAGGCTTGGCGGCCAGCGCCTTTACCTCACCAGCCTTACTTTATTATTATTATTATTATTATTATTATTATTATTATTATTATTAAAGACTGTGAGTTTTCACACTAGTATTTCTGAATTATATTTTAAGAAAAAAATATATGCTTTTACCATATTTTTATTATTTTATTATTGGCAGTTTTTCTTGTATTTCTTTAAAATACAATGGAGCCTTTTATTTTGAGTTCTGAAACAGTTTTTGTACATTATTTTTAAGGGCATAACTTTAGGGTTTTTTTTAACTAAATTTTTTTATATTAATTACAGTTTCTTTACTTTGTGTCCCAGCCGTAGCACCCTTCCTCATTCCCTCCCAATCCCACCTTCCCTCCCTCATTTCCTCCCTAACTTTAGGTTTTTATTATAGTTTTATTTAATACTTTTCTTTTTCAGGCATGATGTTTCCAATGACTTTGAAATAAATGTTGAAGTGTACAGCTTGGTAAGCAATTAAAGCTTTCTGAAATGAATATAATATATTTCCTTATTGATATCAGATTTTAAGGTAGTTGTATTTTGGATTTGTGTGTAGGTACAAAAGAAAGATTCCTCAGGCCCGGATAAGAAGAAGAAAGCATCCAAATCCAAGGTGAGAATTTACAGAGACCTAGTAAAAACACTATAGATATTTATTTATTTATCTATCTTATCTGTCTATCTATCTTGAGGCATGGTTTCTCTACATAGCCTTAGCTCTCCCAGACTCACTTTGTAGAACAAGCTGGCCTCAGACTCACAGAGATCCACCTGCCTCTGCCTCTCCAAGCGATGTGATTACAGGCATGTGTCACCGTGCCTGGCTGTGAAAACACTAGAGTTAAGATTATCATCTTGATTAGGGTTTCTGTTGCTGTGAAGAGACACCATGACCACAGCAACTTTTTTTAAAGGAAAACGTTTAATTGGGGCTGGCTTACAGTTGAGGTTTAGTCCATTATCATCATGTCAGGAAACATGGAGGCATGTAGGCAGACACAGCGCTGGAGAGGTAGCGGAGAGTTCTGCATCTGGATGGGCAGGCAGCAGGAAGAGAGAGTGACACTGGGCACAGGCTTGAGTATTTTAACCCTCAAAGCCCATCTTCCCACCCACCAGTGAAAAGCCACACCTACTCCAACAAGCCACACCTCCTAATAGTGCCACTCCCTGGTGACTAAGCATTCAGATCTATGAGTCAGTGGGGGCCATTTTTATTCAAACCACCACAGTCTTGCTAGGTGTTTTGTTTTTGTTTTGTTGTGCTGTTTTGTTGTGGGTTTTTTTTTTTTTGACAATGAAAGAAAAATAACATTTATTCCTGTCCTTTATCACTTTATTTACTGCTGTGAAGTCTTGAACCTATTTTTTTGTTTTGTTTTTTAATTTTTTTATTTTATTTTTAATTACACTTTATTTACTTTGTATCCCCCCTCTAGTTCCCTCCCTCCTCCCCTCCCAATTCCTCCCTTCCTTCCACTTTCTCCATGCATGCCCTTCCCCAAGTCCACTGGTAGGGGAGGGTTTTTTTTTCTTCCTTCTGATCCTAATCTGTTAGGTCTCATCAGGAGTGGCTGCATTGTCTTCCTCTGTGGCCTGGTAAGGCTGCTCCCCCCTCAGAGGGAGGTGATCAAAGACCAGGCCAATCAGTTTTTGAAACAGTGTTTCTGTGTAGTCTTGGCTGTCCTGGAATTCACTATATAGACCTCGAACTCAGAGATCTGCTGCCTCTGCCTCCCTATTGCTGGGATTAAGGGAGTATGCCACCATCCTAGCTGGCTCAGTTTTTAAATCTTCTAACTTGTTGTTGGGTAGAAAGGAAGAAAACTTTAAAAAAAAAAAAAATCTGTCTCTACTTTGAAATAGGATGGCAGTATTTGAAAAGCCTTGGTAAAGAGATTGTATATGGTCTGTTTATGTTCAGCAGTTATTTTCTATGAGAGGAAGTTTTAAGTTCTGGATTACAATATTTATTAGCAAATATGGTAAGCTCTTTCCTTTTCCAGGCTATTACTCCAAAGAGACTCCTCACGTCTATAACTTCAGTAAGTAGAATTTTTCTAAAATTGAATTCTTTTGATGAATCTACATTTTCAATAAAGCTAAAAATTGGCTGACCAGCTTTAAACTGTTAATACTATAAAAGTCTTTAAAATGCACTGGTGAGTCCCACTGCTTGAGCGGTAGTAACAGGGGGATTACAAGTCCACTCTGGACTGCATAGTAAGACTTGCTCAAAATAAATGAAGATACTTTAGTTATTGACACTTATATGGGAAGAAATGCTTTCTCAAATGTAGTCCTTGTAGTGTGAAAAGTTTGTACTTTAAATTTAAATAGAAGAAATAACGTGTTTTCCTCTCCCCCTTTCTCTTAGAAAAGCAGCCTTCACTCTTCAGGTGAGTGGTCCTTCTTTTAACCTTACTGTTTGACGCTGTAGAGGGATTACATTCAGCCGTTGCATGCCCTTATAAGTATATTCATCTGCACACACATGTATACACACACCTTGCTGATTTGCTTTGCTTGGTTTATACACATTACATACACGGTACTGATTTGCTTTGGGAAAATATTTTTTAAGATTTCAAAAAAGCTTTTTTTATGTGTGTTGTAATAAAAATGAGGTGTTAGGCTATATAATGTTTATTATATTATTATTATTGGCTTTATAATTATTGTGGTGATATTATTGAACCTACTATCACAAATTTTAAAACACAAACACCTGCTATATTTTATAATTGCCTTATTTACCTTGGGCCAGGCAGATACTTGTATCTACACTATCTCAATAACCTCACTATCCATCTCCAGCCCCCTTAATGCCATCCACCTTAACCATCCTTCTCTGGACTACCTTCCATCCATAATCTTATAAATACTTACTTATATTTTCATCTTGGTGTTTTCTCCATCCACATCATCCTCAGAGTCCTTCCTCCCAGCCTCGTGGTTTCTTCCCCTCTCTTCCTGTCCATCTCTCTCCCATGGTTCTCTTGAACCTGAAGCCTGGGAACTTAAACCCCATTCTGCTCTGCCCAGGTATAGGTTGTTTAATCAACCAGTCAGGTATAATGTCTTAGGCAGGTTTACACAAGGATAGGTGTATCCGGGCAGTAACCAAATTTTGAGGACCAATAACTAACATCAATATATAAGCATCAGACTAACCCCCAAAATATGTATTTTGTATTTTGTGTGTGTGTTTCTGTGTCTTGTGTCTGTGCCTGATGTGTTTGTTGCTTGAAATTAGAAGAGGGCTACAATCTTTAAAAAAAAAAAAAAAAAAGCAACTTAATTAGCTTATATCACTGCCTAATTCAGACTACATACTATTCTCAGCAGTAATGTGTTGCTTTAAAAAGTCTATGTAGAAAATACTTTCCTTCATATTTAAAGTAGAAGTGAGATGGTACAAGGCTGAGCAAGGTAGAGACTTTTGCCTTAAGCTCTGCGTTTGTTGATCCTGGATTCCCATAAGACAGCAGAATATAAGTGACTCGCCAATTTATCCTCTCGATCTTCATGCATGTTCACGTGTACACATGTGTATATACACACACACACATACAAAGTAAAACTTAGGACACTGAGCACAATGCCTCGTACTTGTGATCTCACTGCTTGAAAGGCTGAAAGAAGAGGGTTGCTGTGCTGTCCAGGGTATTCTGGGCTGTTGGCTGAGTTGAAGGTCTGCCTGGCTGAAGGGATGAATCCCTGTCTCAAAAGACAAAAACCAAACAGAGGGGATAAAAAGGACAATGGGGTGGATTATCGGGGGCCATTTGAGGTCATTCATGTGGAGGGTGAGAAGTCACTGCTTGTCGGGTGGTGTCTCAGTCACCGTTCTGCTGCTGTGAAGAGACACCGTGACCAAAGCACTCCTCAGAAAAGAAAGCATTTACTTGGGGGCTTGCTTCAGTTTCAGAGGATGGGTCCATGACTGGCAGGAACCAGACAGGCAGTAGCTGAGAGCTTTCTGCTGTGATCCATAGGCAGCAGGCAGAGGGTGGGGAAGGAAAGAGAGGGAAAGAGATTGAGACTGGGCGTGGCTGGGCTTTTGAAACCTCAAAGCCGCTCCTAGTGACACTCGTCCAGTGAGGACTCTAGCAGGGCCACACTTGTAATGGTTCCCAAACGCTTTAGCAACTGGGGACTAAGCATTCGAGCATATAACCCATGTGGCCATTTCTATTCAGACTTCCACACTTAGGGGACTCTGCTTCCTGTTTCTCTGCAGTTATGGCCAGTCCAGGAGGTCTCGGCGCTGTGCGCACCAGCAACTTTGCCCTTGTCGGATCTCATACACTGTCCTTATCTTCTGTTGGAGAAACTAAGTTTGCTTTGGACAAGGTAACTCAATTGTATTATACTTTAAAACAGTCTATGGAAATTCCAAAGTGCTTTCACATGTTTAAAGTCTTTGGCTGAGATATACATTCGTAGAATTGTACATCTTAACAAATAGGATATACGTAAGTGATACTGTGTCAGGAGTGTTTTGTCTTTTGATACTATAGTTAAGACTTCAGGTTTGTGCTGGCTACAGTTCTGACTGAGGTGCTGTGTCTTGCATTTAGATGTTATTTATGTTTTAAGACAATTCAGTATGTTAGGATTGAGGCTTCTATATTTGGTAGGATAGGGTCTTGCTGTGTCACTGAGACTATCCTGAAACTTGCTACATAACTAGGCTAGCCTTGAACTGTCTTGGTCCTCCTGCCTCAGCCTTTCATTGCTGGGATTGTGGGCATGTGCTAGCCACATTTCCCCCCTAAGACAGGGGGTTTCTTTGCATAGCCTTGGCTATCCTGGATTCGGTCTGTAGGCTGGCCTCAAACTCACAGCGAGCCCCCTGTCTCTGCCGCCTGAGTGCTGACATTAAAGGTACTCTTTAGCCACATCTTTTTAATTTAAGGGGTTTCTTTTGCATAATCCCATACTTAATTTCCAAATTTAACGCTTCAAGCTTCAGATCTGCATTTTATCGATTTCAAGGGCTTTTCAACATAGTGTGAAATAAATAAGCATTTAAGTATCTAGTGAGACCACGGGAGGGAGAGAACTGGAGGTGAACTTCCTTAGGTTGACTCCTGATACGTTATAAAGTGGTTTGTGAGTGGGTTTTTAAATACTTAATTTAAAATTTTTTATTGGCGTGTAGTAATTTCCATATTTTTAACACATGTACACAGTATGTACTGATCCAGTCGGAATAATTAGACTTTTTTTTTTATTTCTTATTGCTTAGAACCCTTGAGCTTCTAGTTTTCCTAAAATATATAATAGGTTATTATGAACTATAATCCTCTCACTGGGATGTGGACACTAGAATTTATCCCTTCTAATTGACAGGGAATTGTTTTTTTTCCTGATTTTTTTTTTTTTTTTTTTTTTTTTTTTT
>REGO01000060.1:5602574-5677937 GCA_010120015.1 Rhombomys opimus
GATATAGGATAAACACGGGATGGAGGGTGACAATGGAGGCCGGGTGACGAACAGGCTTAAGAAAAAGTGGAGTCCAAAACCCAGAGGCCGCCCTTTCTTGAGAACTTGGGACCCAAACTTAACAGCCAGGCAGGGGTGGAATGCTCTGTAGGCCATTCCCTTCAGGGTCCAAGAAATGATGGAAACCACCTCAAAGCAGGGCAATTGCAGTGTGGGAAAACTGCACAAATACAAGTCCGGCATGACCAACTTTAGCTGGTAAGGAGAGTGCAAAGGCCTCTAGGCGAGAGATCGCTAGTCCTTAAACGAATGTGTCCTCTCAAGAGGCGCTAAGCGGGCAGTCCTCCCCGCTCTTCAATTTGATATCTGAATTTCTCACCAATCTGAGTGTGGTGCTGCTGAGGCAGGGAGACCACGAGTTAGAGGGCACCCGGGGTGCAGAACAAGCCTCTGTCAGAAAGTAAGGATTTTACCCTTTCAACAGAACAACTTAGCAGGCTGAAATTCCACCATTTTAATATTTAAATGTTACAGGTTTTGATCAAGTTAAAAGTGCAGTTGCAATTTGATTGCCCCAGAATCTTCTTAAAAATACATGAACGGGTTTCCTCCGGCCTCCAGCTCTCACTTCCTTCTTGCACCCAGAGCCGCCGACCCCAGGTCCCCCACCACCACTTCCGGTGGGGTCCAGAAGCGGGAGGAAGCACTGCCAGTGACGTCCAGGGTTGTCATCACTGCCCTGACGTGCCCATCCTCATGGCCTGAGCACCTGAGAGCCCAGCCTGATACCCTATGGCGCCTCAAGGAGCAGCGTCAAGGGCCGGTCTCACAGCAGGGACAGGCCCTGGCCAAGCAGATCCCTGCTGTGCGCTACCTCGGTGCTAGGCACTGCAGCAGGCGGTGTCTCAGGTGTTTGCTGAGACCCTCGGGCAGTGCTCAACCCAACACCGATCAAGCGTGGGCGGTCCTGCATCCTCTTGTGACCCTGGCCTCAGTCTCCGTGCTGTCCCTTGTCCCCCCACCAATAATGCCTCGTCTGCCCCCAGCTGTGTCTTAAGAACTAATTGTGGCACCCCTCGCCAGAGGACTCCCTAAATGCCTTTTTTCCTTAAGGAGGGACACAGGGAAAGGGGCTTTGGGCCCCACCCCCCTCTGCTTAGGAATACCAAGGTCACCAGAGCAAGGCTGACCTCTCCAAGAGGCCAGCCCGGTGCTCCCCTCCATTTCCCGCTACTGACAGTTCATCCAGCTTTCCACAAAGTTGTTGCTGCCTATTGTGGGCCTCCTCTCCGGGCGTGGGCTCTACCCTCTCTCTGCCTTTGCTCTTGGAATAGGCTTTCCAAGATGTTCTCTCCCTCCCCCAAGGGAGGAGCCACAGAATCCCGAGAAGAAAAATGGGCCCTAACCTGCCCTGGGTGCCCATACCTTAGG
The DNA here is from genome assembly GCA_010120015.1 of Rhombomys opimus. Lineage (NCBI taxonomy): Eukaryota > Metazoa > Chordata > Mammalia > Rodentia > Muridae > Rhombomys > Rhombomys opimus. Next base: position 5,604,006 of record REGO01000060.1, read on the forward strand.
CGTCTGCGGACTGACTCAGGCCCCGTGCTCCTGGGGGCCTTTCCTACGCCCACCAGCATCAGTAAAACCTCCTGTCTCCAGGAATGGGGGGTACATGAATGGATCTAGAGAGGTGGCTCGGTGGTTAAGAGCAGACACTGCTTTTGCAGAGTACCCGGTTCAGGTCCTTGACCACATGAGGTAGCTCACAACCTCCTGTAACTCCAGCTCCAGGAGAATCTACCCTAAGGTAAACATAATCGAAAATAAAATATGCTTTTAAAATACACGAGCAAATCCTACAGACTCTTGCTCTCCCTTACTCAGTTTTCTCACATAGTTGTATAATGATGCCATTTATATTTTTGTTTGAGTGAAATATTTAAGCAACTTTTAATCACATTTTAAATGTTGAAACTTCTAGATGGAATTCTTACTATGTTTACTATTAATGATCAACTTCACATTTGAAATGGTTAAAGAGTAAAACTTGATATGAAATGTGTCTTGGGCTGGCTCAGCAAGTAAATGTTTCTGATGGCGACCCTAACAATCGGTGTTTAATCCTTGGGACCCACATAGTAGAAGAAGAGAACTGACTCCTTTTAAGTTGTCCTCTGACCTCCACACGTATGCTCCTGAAGAAGACTAAGGTAGAAAAGACCAAATGGTAGTAAGCTAGTTAGTGATCACTTCTAGCACCTGCACGCCTCACTGTCAGACACAACTTCACCTGAAACAGCCCCACCCCGAAAGGACCCCAAAGCCATTGTGTAAAAGGAGAAATAAAGCCAGGAGGTGACGCACGCCTTTAATCCCAGCACTTAGGCAGAAGCGGGCAGGTCTCTGTGAGTCTGAGGGCAGGCTGGTCTACAGAACTAGTTCTAGGACAACCAGGGTTACACAAAGAAACAATGTCTTGAAAAAAAGAAAGAGAAGGAAGGAAGAGAGAGAGAAAGAGAGAGAGAGAGAGAGAAAGAAAAAGAAAGAAAGTCGAAACTAAATGGATCATTGCCCTTGATAACCTCACCATGAAAACGTACACCTGACAGCTGTAACATTGCCTGGGGCGGGGGAGCTCATTTAATAAATTAGTGATTGTAGATCCTTCTTCAATAACCATGATTTTACTAGCACTTAGTAGTTATTAGGTTTCCAGCATGAGGCACGGTACCCCTCTCATCAAGCAGGTATTAAGTGCAACCACAAAGCTCTGGGTCGCCATCAAGGTATGCGAGCCACTGCAGCGCTCCCAGGCTTATGGGGCCATGTCAGCCATTGACGGGGCACCATATTAGTTGGGACTGTTGGTTGGCCCCCTCCTTTGGAAGCTTGCATAGCATCTTCTGGTGCCACGAAAGCTGGTCCTCAGGAAGAAGGCTTTCAGGTCAGTTCCAGTTCAGGGACCTCCGAGGTGCTTCAGCAATGGGGACTGACCTTCCACGTTTAGGGTGATCAAGGGCAACGGCAACAGGCTATGTTTTGGGAATCTCTAAGCTTAAAAGAGGACTTCTCGTGCCCAGTGTGGCTGGGTTTTGTTAGGGAGTCTTAGGCTTCTGGAGTGAGCACTGTCAGCCCAGATGAGAAAAGTTCACTGAAACAATATATGTATAGTCATACACCGAGTTACATGTGTTATAGCTTGTTGTTTTAGTTAATACGAGTCCTGGAGACTTTTTCAGACATCCATATTGCTCCTTCACTCGCCTCCATCTTCTGTATTTACCCCCTCTCCCTAAAGCACCCTCTTCCCACTCCCTCTATCAGATCACTTTTACCCTATCATTCCCCTTCATCCTTCTCCCATCTTTTTCTGTATTTACCTCCTCCCTGCTACCTAAGAAGTCCCCCCTTACCTGCCCCATGATTAGATTACTTGTACCCTGCTATTTCCCCTCTCTATTGCTCCCCGACACCCCTATCCTGGCAGTGGTTCCATCTTACTTTTCTGGTTCTGCAGTTACTCCAAGCTGTAGGCTCACATCTGAAGATCTGGATATAGGAGCCTCTGATAAGAGAACACGTGATTTTGGTGATTTTGAAGTTGGTGATTTTGCTTTTCTTCGCAGCTGAATAGTCTTCTGCAGTGTCACCGTTTTCCACGTTCATTCTTCAGCTGAGGGACACTTGGGATGTCTCCACATCCCATCTACTGTGAACAGAGCAGCAATGAACATGGCCGAACAAGTATCTAAGTAAAATGTCAAGTCCTTTGCGCATATCCCCGGGAGTGGTATAAGTGGATCATATGGAAAATTTATGTTTAGCCTTTTGAGAATTCTTCCGTACTGATGTCCAGAGCACCTGCGCCAGTTTGCAACCCCACCAACAGTGAATGAGGGTTCACGTCTCCCCACACCTCCCCATCATCCCTTCCAGCATTTGTCGTCAGTTGTTGTGTTGCTCTTCACCACTTGACTGGTTTTTGTTTTGTTTTAGTTCTTTGTATATTCTGGATGTTAACAATCCATCGGTTGAGAGCTAACAAGGGTTCCCTCCCATCCTGTGGACTCCTTCTTAACCCATTTGGTTGGGTTCCTTGTTTGTTTGGGGTTTGTTTTTGACTGTGCCAGAGACTTGTAGCTTCGTAAAGGCCCACTTGTCAATTGTCGGCCTTCATTCCTGGGCAAATGGAGTTCTATTCAGAAGGCTATTTACTAGACTCATGTGGTACAGCGTGCTGCCCGTGTTTTCTAGCTGTGCCGGTGTTCCAGGCTTAGGTCTTTGCTAACTTGGGAGTTAGTTTTAGGGCAAGGTGATAAATGTGTCTAATTTCATTCTTCTACACATAGATGTCCACTTTTCCCAGCACCATTTGTTGAAGATGCCTTCTTTTTTTCAGAGTGTTTTTGGCATCTTTGGTAAACATTAAATAAGTGAAGTTACACATACATGTTTGGTCTTTGATTTTGCTCCATCGGTCTACATTTCTGTTTTAATTGTTTTTATTACTGTGGATCTCTAATATATCTTATGATCTGGAATTGTAACTCCTCCATCATTGTTCTTTTTGTCAAGAATTATTTATGATGATCTGAGGTCTGTTGTATTTCCATATGAATTTTAGGATAGTTTTTTTTTTTTTTCTGCCAAGAATGAGATGGAGATTTTGATTGGGGTTGCATTGAATGTAGCTTTTGGTACAATAGTTATTTTCAGTGTTAATTCTACCAATCCATGAGCATAGAATGGCTTTCTGCTTGTTAGTGTTCCTCTATCTCTTCAGGGGTTTCAAGTTTTCATTGTAGGGATCTTCCACTTCCTTGGTTAGGTTTATTTTTAGATGTTTGCTTTTCTTTGAACCTGTTTTGAAGGGAGTGTGTGCATGATCTTTGTCTGTTTGTTGTTGCTGAATAGAAAAGCTGCTGATTTGTGAAAGGTGATTCTGCATCCTGTCGCATTGCTGAATTCATCCTTCTGAGAAGTTTTCTAGTAGAATTTTGGGGATTTCTAATTATGTCATCTTCAAGTAGGGATAGTTTGACTTTTTCTTTCTCTATTTGTATCCTTTTAATTTTCTTCTGCTGCCTCATTGCTCCATCTAGGACTTTGCGCACAATGTGGAAAAAGTGGACAGAATGACATCCCAGCGCTCACGTTAAGCTCTTGTTCACTTATGATGACGTTGGCTTCACCCACACTTAAGTGCATGTTTGTTTGATTTTTAAAGATTAACTTGCTAGAGCACTTTTATCGTCATATAAAACTAAGTGGACAGAACAGAGGATTCCCATGTGCCTCTGTTCCTGCACATGCTCAGCCTCCCTACTGTGGATATCTCCTACCGGCATGGAGCAGTTATGAAGATCCATGTACCTAATGACACGTCATCATCACTCAGCAGTGTTAGAATGTAAGGTGGTTCTCACATCCATTCCATTTTGTTTTAGAAAGGGTGTTACAATTCAGCTCAGGCTGAACTTGGACTTGCAGTCTTCCTGCCTTTGCATCTCAAGTGCTAGGAATATAAACAAGTTTCTTTTAACCTGTACAGATAATTTTTAATTTAATTTTATTTTATTTATATATTTATCATTCCAATTTATTCACTTTGTATCCCCACTGCAGCCTCCTCCCTTCTCTCCTCCCAGTCCCACCCTTTCTCCATCTTCTCCCCCTATGCCCCTCCCTTAGTCCACTGATAGGGGAGGACTTCCTCCCCTTCTATCTGACCCTAACTTATCAGGTCTCATCAAGGCTAGCTGCATCATCTTCCTCTGCGACCTGGCAAGCCCCCCCCCCCCGGGAAGGTGATCAGAGAGACTGCTACTGAGCTCATGTCAGAGACAGCCCCTGTACCCCTTACTAGAGAACCCACTTGGAAACTGAGACGCCAATGGGCTTCCTTTAAACAGGGGGTCTAGGTCCTCTCCATCATGGTCCTTAGTTGGAGTCTTGGTCTCTGCAGAACCCCATGGGCCCAGGTATTTTGGCTCAGCTGTTCTCTTTATGGAGTTTCTATCCCCTCCAAGTCTTTCTATCTCCCTCTTCTTCCATATGGATTCTGGCACTCTGCCAAAGTTTGGCTATGAATCTCAGTAGCTCCTTCGATACCTTGGTGGGTAGTCTTTCAAAGGTCCTCTCTGGAAGGCTTCTGTCCTGTTCCTTTCTTCTTCTACTTCTGATGTCTATTCTGTTTGCCCTTCTGAGTGAGGATTAAGCATCTTCCCTAGAGTCCTCCTTGTAGTTTAGCTTCTTTAGGTGTACAGATTTTAGTATGTTTATCCTATATTATATGCTAATACCCACTTATAAGTGAGTATCATTTGTATCTTTCTGCTTCTTGGTTACCTCACTCAGGATGATTGTTTCTAGTTCCTACCATTTGCCTACAAATTTCATGATTTCCTTGTGTTTAATTGCTGAGTAATATTCCATGGTGTAAATGTACCACACTTTCTGTATCCATTCTTCAGTGGAGGAACATCTAGATTGTTTCCCGCTTCTGACTATTACGAATAGAGCTGCTACAAACATGGTTGAGCAAATGTCCTTATTGAATGGTGATACATCTTTTGGGTATATGCCTAGGAGTGGTATATAGAGTAAAATGGATTATTAATGGCAAAGGCAGTACTTTGAAGTTTCAAATGATCTGTCAACAATTATTTAAATTTTAAAAAGCACATTTTAGGGACTAAAAGGATGGCCCAACAGTCAAGAGCAGTTATGCTCTTCCGGCAGACCTCAGTTCAGTTTTCCGCACCCATATTTCACAATACAGGTTCACAATCACCTGTAACTCCAGCTCCAATGGATCTAACACTTCCGAGTACCTGGACCCTTTTACACATGTACACACATGCACACACACACATACACATAAATAAAACTGACTCTTTAAAATGATATTTTGATTTATCTATTAGAGGGACATGTGTACCAGTGCATGTGTATGGACGTCAGAGAAAAGTTTACTGGAGTCAGTTCTTTCCTTCCACCATGTAGGCTCTGGGGATTGAACTTGAGTCTTCAGCCTTAACAGCAAGCATCCTTTACTGCTGAGCCATCTTGATGGCCTCTCAAATTATTTTTAATGACAAATGCAGTAGTTTGTATTAGTTGATACAGTAAAGTGAATACAGTTGTAGGCATTTGTAATACGACAGTCCCATGTCAAAGGAGCAGTCCTGGGTAGCAAGGTGTTTGTGAAAACCGAAGATGTCTAGAGACCAAGGTACTTCTCCCTGACTTCACCTAGGTTGTGGACCTTGTTCTTATGGGCAAAGACAACTGTGTCCTGTGACACCCATGGTTCATCTTCCAGGACAGCTAATGAGAGCTCATTCCACAGTTTGCAGACTCCATTCTCATTCATTGGCAAAGTCATAACCATTAGCCATCTTTGTTCCTTGAAAATGTCATCTTCAGTTGAGTGACTGTTATGCCCAAAGACCTCAAAGACCACCAGGAATCATCTCCAATGCAAAACACACGAGGGTTTATTGGGTACAAGCTCAAGCCCAGGTCGCAAGCTCTCTGTGGAAACAGATATGCACCCAAGGTCTAGAGGAACAAGGTTTTAAAGGGCAAAACCACAAGCAGGAAATTTCCAAGCCTTGGTCTATTTTAGGCGCCAAGGGTATAACGGTCCTGGCCCGGCCCTCTGGCAGGTATCTGCTCGTGAGCAATACCTGGAGTGTCCTCTTGCATGCTGATTAGGCTGTTAGGGAGGGGGAATGATGAGCACATCTTGTGGTTTTTCTTAGTAGCAGGGCTGTGTGACCTTGGTCACCAACTGGGGGCAATCTGGGTGGGGGACCATCTGGGTGGGTTACCAGGCAACGGTATCTCTCAAGCACAAGCCTGGTTACTTTTCTGCAGCAGGGCCGGTCTGTCTCAACTTGCCCACTTCTCTGTCTAAACCTGTACCCAGGACCTCAGTCATGTTGCCCCAAGATTCAAATTTTACATTTTGGACCTCTCATAACTATTACCCCTGCTGAAATCCAAGAGGTCTCTGTTATATAAATAGGTTAACAATCTGGGAGGCTATGGGAGCAATGCAGGAGTGTAGATATATAAGGTTATTGTGTAATTCAAAGCTGCTTTCTGTACTCCCATATCTGGTTACAATCCTTGTTCTGAGAATCTCCTGCCTCAGTGTTGTGTAAACACTGCACCCCAGTTGTCCCCTAATACGCCAATAAAGCTGCTTACAGCTGGTCACTGAGCAGGGGAGAGAACAGGGCTGGACTTCCTGCCAGCCAGGGAAGTAGGAGTTAGAAGAGGAAGTAGGAGATTCAGCCATGGGTAGATGTCCAGGAAGAACCAGGAGAGAGAGCTCAGCAAAGAAAGCTACAAAGTGCAAGTATCTCTGGGATGCATGCTGGAAGGAAGCCAAATTAGCTTAGAGGGTTAAGAATACATTAATAACTGCTCAGTTATTGTGTTGTGAAGCTTACTATTAAACAAATACAAAAGAGTCTCAATTATTTTTGTGATAGTCAGGCTAAGAGAGAAACTGAGAAACAAACACAGTTTTATAAAAATAACATTAACACAGTTATGAATAGTGTGTGATTCCTAATTGCCGGAGCTCACTGGCAGAGTTGAACAATGCTTGAGTGGGAGTGAGGATTGAAAGAAAAATTAATAAACCAACACACTACACGGGCTCTGTTCCAGAGGGCAGCCAGTAGAACTGTCACACACCGGTTTATTCTAATAATCCCCTTTTATAGAGCAAAGCACCTTGATACAATGACGGGGTTCATGCAGAGGTCAAACCTGTATACCTCGACTACCTGTCTGTGTGAGCCTCACACAAACAAGAGGATGTGAACTTGGCAAAAAACATCCTGCCTATCCCTGTCTCCAGGTGAAGGCCAGTGTGAAAACATGTTTTTTTACAAACGAGCAGCTCTCCACACCTAATTTCTTCATTTCTGTTGAATGAAAAAAATATGAAATGACCCCTAATGGAATTATGTGGAAGAAATTATAGACAAAGAATGGAGGACAATGAATCTAACCATGGTCAAACATTTCAAAGAAGACAAAGACAAAGAAAAGCATGAAATAAAGAAGTCAATACAAGACAAAAAATACAGTGAAATTTTAAAGAAAACCAAATTAAAATGATGTAGGAAATGAAAAACTCAAAACAATAAAAAAACTCAGTGGAAAGTGTTATCAATAGAATGTGTCATATAAAAAACATGTCAGGGACCACCTGAGGGAACTCGCCAACCTCAGAGACCACCTGTAGGAGCTCACCAACTTGCCTGTTCCCTTACCTGCAGTAAACATACTGCTTGGAGATGTCAGAGACCACCTATGGAAACTCATCAACCTGCCTCAACTTGCCCGTTTCCTTACCTGTGGTAAACATACTGCTTGGTAACAGCAGAGATGTGCTCACAGAACCGTGGCTTATCACAAGATGTTTCAGGCCCCTGGCCGAGAAGAATTTGTAATTTTTCACCCACCCTACTTCCTTATCCTGAACCCTTTATAAAAGCTGATTCTGCTCAGTAAAGTTGATCCTTGACAAGCACCTGTTTGCTTGGACTCCTTCCTTTCTCTCGCCCATCTTTTCACAGGATCGGATTCTCTTCTATTCCCCGGAATAACAGGCTCCACTGGCCGGAGCAAAAAACAGAGCCAGGAATGGATTGTTCAGTAAAGGTCAATGAGAAATTTTAAGACACACACACACACACACACACACACACACACACACGAAAGAATTATAGATACTTATCAAGGCAGGACTATGAGAATAACACCTGATTATTCAACCTTTAAAGCCAGAAGGGCCCAGAAATATATAGTCCAAGTCCTAAAAGACCACGACTGTGAACTCAGGAAAGCTATTTATTAAAACTTAAGATAAAATAAAAATTTACAAGATAAAAACAGACTACAAAAAGTTATGACTATAAAGCCAACTCCACAGAAGATAATGGAAGGAATATTTCAGTCTGAAGATAAACAGACTCAAGAGGTTACAGAGAACAACAACAAAAATATGTCAGGACAAGTCATCAAAAGATTGGGGAAAATGAAACAAAATCAACAAAATGACAGGAAATAATACACATTTTCAATAATAACTCTGAATGTTTATGGTCTCAATATGTGGACCAACAGCTTGGATTAGAAAACAAAGATCAATCTATCAAAGGCAGAACCCTTATTAAAGCAAAAGGATGAAAAAAGGGTATTTCAAGCAAATGGACCTAAGAAACAGGAAGATAAAATAGACTTTAAGCCAAACCTAATCAGAAGAAGAGTACTTTGTACTCATTAAAGGAAAAAAAAAAAAAAATCAACCAACAGATATTACAGCTTTATATATCCACAAACAGAAACACTATCAGATCTAAAATCATAGATGGATTCCACAAAGTGATTATGGGTGATTATGGTGAAAATACCCTATTTTCGCCAGCTAAAAGTTCACCCAGGAAAAAACACTGAATAGAGAAACCCTGGAATTAAATAATACCCTAAATCAAGTGGACCTAAGAGACATCTACAGAACATTCTACCTCAACACTAAAGCATACACATTTTTCTTCAAAATCAACCACATATTAGGGCACAAAGCAAGACTCAATAAACATAGGAAAATAGAAATCACACCAGGAGATTCTATCCATGATGGAATCAAGCTAGATGTCTACAGCAATAAAAACTGGAGAAATTATTCAGGGAAACTAAGCCACACAGCATTAAATGGCAATTGGGTCAAAGAAGAAATCAAGAAGGAAATTTAAAATTCCTAGAATTGGATGAAAACAAAAACCACAACATACCAAAATCTAAGAGACACGATGAAAGCAGTCTTGAGAGGAAAGTTTATACTGTTAAGTGCCTACATCAAAAAATTTGAAAGATCTCAAATTAATAAATGGTGAATTTGAAGTCCTTAGGAAAATAAGATCAAACAACACCCCCAAAATAGATGGGAAGAGATAATACAAAATCAATAAAACAAAAATAAAGAAAAACCACAATCAATGAAACATAGTTGGTTTGCTGAAAAGATTAACAGGATTGACAAGTCTTTAGCCAAATTACCCAAAAGGAAGAGAGGACTAAATTCACAAAAATTACAGATAAAAGGGAGGCATAACAAGAGACACTGAGGAAATGCAGAGGATCATGAGGACATATATCTATATTCCACCAAACTGGAAAATCCAAAGGAAATAGATGGATTTTATATGGCATCAGAAAAAAAACCCAGGAGAGTAGGCAAAGCACGGATACACATAAACAATTTTTAAAATTTTAAAAAATAAAAATGATATTTAGAGACAAATGGGTGGAGCTGGAAAGAATTCATTCGGGATGAGGTAGTCCAGACCTAGAAAGTCAAACACCGTACGTTTTCTTTTATTTGAATTTGTTGATGCTAGCCTTGTTTGATAAGGTAAAATTTAAAAGAAGAAGAGCATGTGACTTAGGTCGGTACAGATGTGGCAGGAGAGAGAAGGACACGTGGAGGAGAAATGAGAGCCAGTGGGCCTGAGTAAATATAGCAAACAGAAAAGAGCAAGGAATGTCACCTGAGGGGACTCCACGCCTTATCACAGCAGTGAAGGAGATTCAGCTGTCAAGGGCAGTTCCAACAGTGTCACATGCACCTCATTTGGATTTCCATCAGTTCCTAGGTCCGTGGTTTTACAAGCCGCTGAAGGGCTGAAAGAGCTGGAAGGGACAGGGAAGGGTGTTCAGTTGCTTTCGGAGTCAGGGAAGAGCTGGAAGGGAGGAACTCTCCAGAGACGGACCTTGTCTAGGTGTGAGGTTTAGATTGCTCTATCTACTGTGATTTGAGACTGATTTGTTTTAGAATGTCCCCTTAGCATTTAAGGTAAGTTTGGTGGTTAGGAGCGCAGGTGCTGGGGTCCAGGACACTCTGTGCATGGCATCTCTGCCTGCTGAGTGCCTTTGCTCGTCAGCATCTCAGTTCCTTGAGGCAGAAAACAGTCCTGCACAGTGAAAACAAAACTTAAAACAAATTCAAGGCCTACCCCTCTGTTGGCCTATATTGCTTCAAGACAAAACCCATTCCCAGAGGACACCTCATCTGTGTTAATGTCATTAGCATTCATAGATGTTTCTCGTCTGGTAAGTTTGTGGGAAAGCGTAAGAAGTCTAAAAACATTCAGAGGAATGGAAAGAAGTTTATCTGTATGGGATACATTTCACATGTTTCCATTTTTCCCCACTACCATAAACGTAAAATGTATCATTGCTTTTTGAATGGTTGTTACAATCCATTTGATTGGTTTTGATTTTTTTAATGTGACTATTACAAACATTAAATTTAGACTTCTTAGAATATATCTGATATGAAAGCTGGGGCCAGGCCATCAGGGAAGGAAGTGGACCTACAGTTTAAGACATTTTATACTTTTGTCCCACATTTTATTTGTATCGGACACTGGAGTTTTTGGGAAGCGCCGCCCATTTCAAAGCTCAGGCTTTCTCTCCAGAAGATCGGAGTTGGAAAATGTGCAGGGGATTTATAAACATTGAGGCGTTCTTCTCATTTGTGAATAAGATATATCTATAAATAACTCATTAGACGATATAGCTGAGGGACCGGGAGCTAGACAGATCCCTGACAGGCAGACTGACAGAAAAGGGGGTCCAAACAAAGATGGCAAACTTCAGGCTTCTTCCTCACCCCGGAAGCACACTACTGCTGCAGTGACCCACTTTTGGATGACTGGTCTAAGCTGGTCAGATATGCTCAAGGCTATATAGCTGTGGGCCTATCAGATACTCTTCTTTGTCTAAACTGACCAAGCCTAAATTAGGAAAGGAAACAACAACAACAAAACAAAACCGGTCCTTTTTCTGCTTTGCAGATGGCGCTGGTCTGTGTGTGCCCGGCTATATGCTTGTCCGTCCTTCCTTCCTTCCTTCCTTCCTTCCTTCCTTCCTTCCTTCCTTCCTTCCTTCCTTCCTTCCTTCCTTCCTTCCTTCCTTCTTCCTCTCTCTCTTTCTTTCTTTGTTTTTCAGGACAGGATTTCTCTGTGTATCCCTGGCTGTCGGAACCCTCTCCATAGACCAGTTTCGCCTCGAATTCACAGAGAATTCTCCTGTCTCTGCCTCCCAGGTGCTGGGGGTTAAAGGCTGTTCCACAGCCCCACAGTGCTTCTTTGCTTTTAGTAAAATGCGATACTGTTGCTGTTGCCTGCTGTATCTGAGATTTTTCCCTGCTGCCACCTGCGGCCCTGGAGATTTCTCCTGTCTCTGGTCTTTTATTGGCAGAGGAGAGGAACCCGATCCAGACCCTGCGACCCTATCATAGCCTTCCATACAAGGCAAGGGGTCAGCTGGCGTTAGGTTCTCGAACAGGAAGCCCAGCCTTAAGACACCTGCGGGTCAAGAAGTTGTCATTCTTTTGTTTTGTTGTTTTGTCTTTAGACACAGGGCTTCTCTGCGCGTAGCCTTGGTTGTCCTGGACTCGCTTCTGTAGACCAGGCTGGCCTCGAACCCCCAGGAGACGCACCTGCCTCTGCCGGCGCCAGGCTCGAGGAGGCGTCGCTCTGAAACGGTGGGAATGAAGCCTGCGCTCTCGCTTCGCCCACTCGTGGATTGGAGCCCCTTCCTGTCGCTCAGGGCCCGAGCCGGGTGAGAACCGGCGCCCCGTCCAATCGCAGGCGCCAGGGCGAGCGAGCGGGCGGGCGGCCCGCGGGTGGGGGCGGGCTTCCGCGGCCGCCGGGCCTTTGTCTGGGACGCGCCGCCGGGCCTCCATCTTGGCGTCCGGAGCCGGCTCCCGGGTTCCGGGGGCCCAGGCGGTGCCGGCGCGGTCCTGCCCCGCGTAGCGAGGACCCCGCCACGGTGAGCGAGCCGGCGCCGGCGGCCGCCGAGTCCCCGAGCCCGGGCCGCCTCCGCCTCCGCGGCCGTGGGGTGGGGGCTGGGCGGGCGCCCACCGGCGGGGCTCGGAGCTGGGGGCGCCTCCCTGCAAGCGGCTGTTCCGAAAGGGCTTCTGTCCGCTGGACGGTGCCAGCCCCAGGGCCCCTGGACCAGCCGTTCGATGCCCCGGGGTTTTTCTGGACCCTTGTCGCTGCACGGCCCCGCCCCACCACCTTCTGCCCCGTCTCCTCCTGCTTTTGTGGCTTATTTCGGCAATTCGGGACTAGCTCTTCCGTCCTGATTTCAGACGCCTGTGTTTGGATTTCCACCACTGCTTCCCCTCTAGGCGTTTATTTCCCTGAGTCCGTTCTCTGGGGAATGGGTGGGAATCTGAAAACTCACTCCTTCACCGGGTGTTACCCTGCCCCTCCCTCTCTGTGATGGAACCTAGGGAAGTGCTCTAGCGGGAACCCAACCTGTCAACGCCTCCTGAGCACGGGAGGTGCCACGCTGCTTCCCTGTCCCCTTTCTCCCCCCAGCTGCGTCTCTGTCCCCCGTTGGCATTTTTCTGAAATGCTGAACGTGGATGTGAGGCCTGGGCTGGAAAAGGCCTGCTGCTGGCCGGCCCCCTCCCCAGGCAGATGTAGCCTGGGATGTGGGCTTCCAGAAGCAGCCGTGTGCAGAGGGCTCACCCCGTCCATTCTTTGCCTATGTGTCCCCTCAGTGACCTGTTAAGGAGAAAGGGGACAGGGCTTTTAGGCCTGGGTTCAGATCTCACCTTCCAGGCAGATGTGGTGATATAGGCCTGTAATCCCAGCTGCTTGGGAGGCTGATCCTTACTCCTGTAAGGATCGTGAGGTTGAGGCCAGCTAAGGCTATGGAGGGGAAGTTCAAGGCCATCCTGGGCAACCTAGTTAAGCCCTGTCTTAAGAAAAATTGACAGGGGACCAGTTTGGTGGTAGAGTGTGTGTTGGCAGCTGCAGAGGGCCCTGAATTCTTGCCCCAGTCACCTGTCTGCTGGCCTACAGACGTCAGCAGTGTGTTCTTGGGGACTGGGGTGATGTCATCCCCTAACTCTCCCTGTGGTGGACCTACAGCAATGCCAAAATAGGGAACTCCTCTGGAGAGACCCATGCAGGGAGTGATGGAGGAAATGAGGGCCTGGGAGACGAGGCTGGGGCCTGAGGGACTGACGGAGAAGATGCCTCAGTCTGCGAAAGGGCAGAGGGAAAGGAGGTTGAGGATGAGGCAACTGGAAGGAGATCTGATGATGGAGACCAGTTCTGAGGGAGGACAGAGGTTTGAGCAGATTTGAAGAGTGGGGCCATGGCCGGTGGAAAGACTGAGACCAGAGAGAAAGAAACATTAAGGGGACATCGGAAAAAGGGAGGAAGGCCTCCCTATGGAGGAACCCCCCCTCTGGACACACCCTCTCCGGAGAACACCTCCCTCCCCTGGAGAATCCACCTCCCCCTGGAGAACCTCACCTCTGAGGTCTGATGGAAGCCTCCTCCTGTCAGCCGAGAGTCCAAATGAACACTTGAGGTTGCCAACACAGTGTTACTTCTGTATAACGACATCTCCGTGAAGAATGTCATCATTTTCATGAACCGGTCCCAAAGCCTGAACCTGGATGACCTTGATTCTTTCGCAGATGTAAGCTTGAAGTTTCCTGGGAAATCCTTGTGACACCCTGCTTCCAGAAGGTCCATGGGAGGAACCTTATTCCCTGGAAGCTGGAAACGGTGAGTTTTTGGTCCGGCTTCCAAATCCAGGGGAGGGAAATCTTCATAATTGGGTCAGTCTAGGCCCCATCATCTGCAGCGTGGCTGGGGGTACTTTCCCCTGGGGTCTTTTGACTCCCAGCTCTTGGAGCCTTCATATTTGTTTTCTGTAACCTGGTACTTAGATGGCTTTGTATCTTGACCTGTGACATCAGGTTCCATTCTGTCTTCCAGCTACCCAGAACTAAGTCTGTTTTTGTCCTGAGCTCTGTCTATAGGTTCTGGTGAATTTAGGCAGCTATCACCTGGTCCTGGTCCTCTGGAGGCAACTCGCCCTGGCCTGGCCTGGAGTCAGAGGGCTCCAAGGACTGACCGTGTGTTTGCGCTCCCAGGCCATGGCTTAGGAAGATGCTAGTCCTGCCAGGAACTGGTGCTCTGTGGCTGTTTGCAGGGGGTGTTTGTGAATCAGCGGTTTTGTGCTGAAAGCTGGATTGATGTTGGTTCCTTGTCTCTGCTATTTCTGAGTACTGGGCATGGTGGAGGCCGCAGCCATCATGTGGAGTAGCTTAGGACTCTGAACTTAAAGGATTTTAAAAAAAAAAAAAAAAGTGTATATTTAGAATTAGCCAGGTGGACTCGGTTCAGATGATTGTGATCTTATTGGCAACATCCAGAGCATCATAATCAGGATCGAACAGAAAATAGGCCTTCTTCTTTCTGTCAGGCCTCCTCAGGGTGTTGACTTTGGCCTCATCGGTGTCATAGAGTTTCCTCACTGTTTGATCATCCACAATGAGCACAGTGTGGTGTTGTCCTCTATTTTCTCCGTGGCTGACTCTGTGGTCAGGGGGAGTTTGATAATGGCATAGTGGTCAAGCTTGTTTCTTCTGTGCGCACTCTTTCAAGAGTATTTGGGCTACCTCCAGAGCCGCAGGGTCTTGGGCCACTGGAAGGTGAGTGATGTGATCTTTTTTTTGTGGCTGTGGGCGCCCCTTCTCAGCTTTCAAGGCCTTGGCTTTGGCTTTGGCTTTGGCTTTGGGAGGGGCAGGGGCTTCTTCATTTTCTACACCATCTTGGTGAAAAGATAAAGGAATTTTGTAAGCCTGAATTATGATGGCTGCCCATTCACCCTAGGGGTTTCCTGGACCCAAGCCCAGGGAGGCTAAGCTAGCGCTGTTTGCCCACTATATCAAGATGGCGAGCAACTCTAGGCGAGCCTCTGCCTTGTGGCTCTGGCTGATGAGCTCTGAACATTTGTTCCCACGTCTTTGTCTTTTCAAGTCCAGGCATGTGAGTGCCACTGTGCTTGGTCTTTGCTGTGAGTGATCTGTCACTTCCTAGGGTCTCTTGGGGTCTCTCAACATATCATCCTCCAGAGGCCTTTCCCCTTAGGCCCTGGGACGAGCGCTCTCCCACTCGCTCACTCTCTCTCTCTCTGTCTGTTTCTGTAACTAGGAACTGAACCTAGAAATTTCAGCATGCTTGGCATGTTCCCTGCCACCGAGCCACGCCCGCAGCAGGATTCTTGGTTTCTTTTGAGATACGATCTTGATCTGTAGACTAGGCTAGTCTTGAATTTGGGATTATCCTTCTTTAGACTCCAGAGTAGCTAGGGTTATAGGCCACTTCATCAGGGCTGGTTTCCTGTCTTTTCTGGCAGTTAAGATAAGATCCCAGTTCAGTGATACCCGATAACAGAGTCAAAAGAGATGGGTTGTGAAGCTTTGGAGACCCCAAGGGTAGAGAAATGGGCTCTGCCCCAGAGTCCCCACGTTAGATACTTTTCTATTTCTGTGATAAAGCACCGTGACCAAGGCAACTTGTAAAAGAAAGGGTTTAATTGGGCTCACGGCTTCGGAGTCCACGTTGGCGGAGAGAAGGCGTGGTGGGGAGAGCTGAGAGCTTGCATCTTGGTCTGGGAGTAGGAGGCAGAGAGAGAGCTAGCGAGAAGTGGTGCAGGTCTTTTGAAACCTCAGAGCCTGTAGAGACAAGCTTTAGTGAGAAACCTTCCCCAACAAGGCCACACCCAATCCTCCCAAACAGTTCTACCAGTTCATACTTGGGAGCGTACGGGAGCCATTCCCGTTCAAACCGCCACAGCCACCTCATGCTTCCTGAGCGCCCCTATGAGTTATGCTTCCTTCCCACCTGTGTTTGTTCTTTCGTTTTTCTCCAGCTCAGGCTGACCTCTGGTTTATGACAGTCCTGGTTCAGGTTGCTACATGGTTGATAGGTATGTGCCACCAACCTCGACTCTCTGTGCCCTTTTTTCTTCCCGTCTCTGTCCGTGTCCACACCCATAAAGTGAGCATGAGGACCTGGTCTAAAGATCCTGGTCTAATTAACCCAGGATCCCAGCGGCAGCCATCTGATTTCCCCAGTTGCCATTCCTCAGGAACGGGGAGGAGGTGGGATTTAAACTGATCATCTGTGGCTCCAGTGTTCTGTCTTTAGCCAGCCCCGGATGAGTAGCCAGTGGCTACAGACCAGCTCTGATTTTCAGCCTTTGTCCCTGGGAAGGAATGATTTGGAGGGGGAAAGTGGAGCATGGAGGACTGACGTCATGTCTTGTGAGGGCATCTGCACGATCTGATGGCACAGCCACACTCTACAGCTCGGCACCGCCGCCTCCAGGAGTCAGAGGGGTTGGAGAGAGACCCCCATTGTAGTAGCCAGGAATGGAGGTAAACCTAGAGAAGAAGCAGGAGCCAGCGGATGCTGCGGACTGGGGAGAGCGGGTGTGGAGGTCAGATGGTGCTTGTCCGCAGGCCTCCTGACTATTCATGGTTGGGATGTTCATTCTGGGTCAGTGCTGGCTGGGTTCTGCGCAGGCTGCTCTGTAGCCCAGAGGTGAATGCAGGATGGATTCCTGGAGCTGGGCCCTTAACTCCTGGCTTATCTTGTCTTGGGGCCTTGGTACCCGATGAGTCCATGGAGCAGGGTAAACTCTGCCCAGGTGGAGCTTGGCTTCCCCTCCAGGGGCTGCATCTGCCCAGGAACATTTCAGACGGCAGGTTCCCTCCCTTAGCCCCCGGGAGCCTGGCACCCTGTGTTCCTCCCTCAGCAGTGATCAGCGTGTGGATACAGTACTCGTGTGTGAAGGTCGGCGTCTGCCGACAATGGGTAGTTTGAGGGCGGCTCTCAGAAACTCGGGTGTAGGACCTAAGAGGTCCCCAGCAGAGGATGAGAGACAGCCGGGGAGGCATGGGCCTGTTAGCGGGGTACTGGCCAATGGTTTAGGTTGTGCATGGCATAATGGGCCCTGGCAAGCTGGGGGAGGGGCCTTGGGAGTCCTAGGCTGGCTTAGTCTAAATAGTGAGATTTCATCTCAAAAGAAAAAAAAAAAGTCAGTGTTTAAATTCCAGTGTGATCCTAGACAAACAGCTTTCCCAGGTACAGTTTTCTCGCCTGTGCAGTGGCTAAAACTCGTGTCTCATGGGGGTGGTTGAGATGGTCTGTCCACGTGGATCTGGTACGGTGTCACTTTCCCGTTGCGGTGCCAGTGGTGGTGGTTCACGGCTGCAGTCCCAGCGTTGAGAAGTTGATCCCCAGGATCAGGAGTTCGAGGGCACCTGAAACTCTACAGACAGCTGTCTCAGTCAAGGCGGGGTGGCACTGGGGTGTAGTCACGGTAGCCACTTGTGTAGCATGCACAAGACCCTGGGTTGTTCCTTAGCACCACAAAAGAGTCAAAGAGGCGAAACAGGACATCAGACGGTAAGAAGTTCTTCATACATGGACGAAATGACTTAAACGTGGTGGTGGTAGAGAGACGGCTTAGCAGGTAGGCATGAGGAGTGCTCTTGCAGAGGACCGGAGCTCAGTTCCCAGTACCGACACTGGGTACCTCACATCTGCCGGTAACTTCAGCACCAGGGCTCCAGAGCCCGTTTCTGACCCCTGTGGGTTCTCGCACTTGTGTGTGTGAGACAGGGAGAGAGATGGAGAGGGAAAGAGGGAATTAAAATAATGAGTAATTAATGTAGAACCTGGCAGTCGCCTGCACAGCACGCTGTTGCAGCTTCCTTTCAGGAAAGGATCAATGGCTGGGTGTGTACAGAGCCAGCTGCCTCCAGTCGAGGCTTAGGCGGTGTGGCCTCTCAGCTTCCTGTTCGCGGTGTGAGAGGTGAGCCCTCAGCTCTCAGCTTCCACCCCCAGATGCCGTGCTGGCCCGCTGCCCTGCTGCCCTCCAGCGGTGATAGACTCCAGAAGCGCACCACGTCTTTCTTACAGAGGTTGCGTGGGTGTCCGTGTTAGATGGCAGCAGTAGAAGACTGGCTAAGATGGTTGCCTTCGCAGCTGTTGATGCCACCTTCCCTCCTGACACTCAGTTCTCGAATCCTTTGTTGAAAATCTGCCGACCTGCATATTAGGCGGCTCTTCATCACAGTGACAAAACACCCAGGAGAGACATCTTGAAAGAGAGAAGGTTGATTTTGGCTCATGGTTTTCAGTGCTGTCAGTCAGCGGTTGCCTGCAGTTGGTTACACTGCAGTGAGGACGAACACCTTGGCAAGACAGTCAGGTAGAGCAGAGCTGGCTACCTCAGTGCAGGCAGGAAGTGTGTGTGTGTGTGTGTGTGTGTGTGAGAGAGAGAGAGAGAGAGAGAGAGAGAGAAAGGTGGTTACACTGCATCCAGGAAGTAGGGAGAGGAGTGTTGGGGGCGGGGTGGTGCTGGCAGTCCTTCCAGGGCATACCTCAGGGCCTTATTTCCTGACAGTGGGCTCTAGGTAAACACGGGTCAGTAGATTATTGACCAAGACTTTTGCACCCGGATTTTGGAGTGCAATCCTCATCCAGAGAATACCCCTGAGCGCACATTTTGAGGTCACTCCTGCCACCCCACCCCACCCCACTCCCACTGTTAGTCCCGTGTGAGGACCACGTTACATAACTGTAGCGTGTGTGTGTGTGTGTGTGTGTGTGTGTGTGTGTGTGTGTGTGTGTATAGAGAGCCTAGAACCTTGAACCTCTAACCCTCCTGCCTCCACCTCCCCGTTGCTGGGATCACTCACGTGGCCGCTGCACTGAGCTTTGCAGGCTCTGGGGAGTGAAAGCAGGCTTTCACGCCTAAGCGGGAAGTCCGGCTGAGCTACATCTCCAGCCCAGGGATTTCCTTACCGATGCATACACGACCTGCAAACATTGGTTTTCAACTCTGTACTCTAACACGAGTAGTTTGGTCCATTCCACCTTTCTTTGAAGTATTTTTTTCTCTTTTAAAAATTGTATTTCACTTACTTGTTTTGGTTGTGTGTACATGGGTTCCAGGGATTGAACGTAGGTCATCAGGCTTGGGGACAGATGCCATTACCTCCCCACCCTTTTTTCTCTTTATGAAGGCATTTGGCCTACAAATGAAAGCACTTTTACAGTCTCCTTTTTGATGTGGAGATCCTTCACTTTTTTGCCCCTGCAGCCCTGGCCGAACGTCCTCAGCGGTGTATATCAAAGAAGGGAGTGCAGTTCCAGCCATAGCTTTGTCTTGTTGCAGATCTTAGAATAACTTGGGGAGTTTGCCATCGGAAAGTTGCAAGCTGTGGTTTCACCGTAGTTCACCAACATGTGTGCAGGTGTGAGCTTGTTGTCTGTTTGAGAAAAAAATTTAAGATGTGGTGTTGAAGTTTATAAAATGCCTTTTATGAGTCTGTTTTGATCTTCATATATCTTTTTATCATTCACCGTGTGGATTCGGTGTCTCACGCATGTGAACTTTCATTTGGGAACTGTTGTACCCCTGGCATGAATCACATGATCATAGTTAGTATCTTTTTCCAAGACAGTGTCTCATGTAGCCCAGGCTGTATTCGAACTTGTCATATAGACATGGATGGTGCAGAGCTTCTGATTGTCTGCTTCCTGGGTGCTGAGATTCGCTGTGCACCACCATGCCCTGTTTGTGTCACATCTTAGTGTTCTGTTGCTGTGAGGAGTCATCATGACCATGGCAGCGCATGTGGCTCCTACAGGTTCAGAGTGTTAGTCCACTCTTATCTTGGCAGGAAGCATGGCAGCAAGTATGGTAGGCATGGTGCCGGAGAAGGAGCAAAGAGTTCTACAGCTGGATCTGCAGGCAGCAGGAAGAGAAAGTGGCATGAGCCTGGCTTGAGCTCCTGGAACCTCAGAGCCCATCCCCAGTGACACACTTCCTCCAGCCAGGGCACACGTGCTAATAGTGCCACTCCCCATTGGGGCCGTTTTTATTCAGACCCAACACACGGGATCTTTACGTGCTGTTCCTCTTGATCTTTTGGTTGAGCATTTTTAATGATAACTTTTCTTCCCCGTTCATGTATTTATCGAGGAGATGCGTATGTGTCATGGTAGACATGCTGCGGTCGGAAGACAGCTTGTAGGGGTTGGTTCTGTCCACCACACCAGTCCTGGGATTCAACTCGGGTCATCAGATTTGGTGGCAAATGCCTTTCTCCACTAAGCCATCACAACAGCCCTTGTTGGGGGTTTTTGCATGTATGTCCATCTGGTGTCCATCTGTGGTTTGCCTGTGAACCGTTGAGCCCATGACTACTTACTTACTTATTTTGAGATAAGGCCTTATTCTGAAGCATGGCAACCTCATTTGTGTTGCCCAGTCTGACCCCGAACTTGCTTCAGCCTCTAAGGACTGGGATTACTGACATGTGTCACTAATTTACTAATTTCCCACAGTGTGGACCCCCCCCACTACTGCCCCAAGGTCGGAGGCTCTATATCTGTCTCTTCCCCCCTCTCCAGGCTCTAGGTGGGTAGCCCAGGTTGGCCTCAGACGTGCCAGGACTTCCAGCCGTTGAGCCATGTGGGTATAAATACTATCTTAGGGAAGTCCCCCACTCACTTGTACAGAGCAGTCCATGGAGCCTGTCAGTCATCCGTGGGCCTCACCTAGCACCTTAGTAAGCCTGATGCATTGTTTCCCATTTGCAGGACACCGCCTGACCAAACCGGAGTTTATCTTTAAGCGGAAGCTTAGATTCGGGCCATGGACCGTAGCAGAAGCTTCAATTCGATGCCTTCCAGGTCAGTCAGTGCACGTGGGGCAAGGGGTATCAACAGGAAGAGCGCTCATGGGTTGCTGTGTTGGGCTGTTTTTATACCCAAGCTCTTCCCTCAGAGTGACTAGTCCTGTGACTCAGACATGTACTTTACGCACCTTCTGCAGGTCTTATACCTCAGTGTGTGGCTCAGGGGTGAAGGTGCCTACCACCACGCCTGATGACCCGAGACAGATTGTCCTCTGACCTCCATGGCTGGGTTTGTCTGATTTTTCCCTGAGCACTCCCCCACCCCTCGTCTCTCTCTCTCTCTCAATTAATCCTTGGTTGAAGATCTCTGCAGATATGTCTTTTAATAAATCCCTAGGTCTGCTTGATGCTGCATCCTGGAATCCTCTTTTGTGTATGTCACGATTCCTAGCTTTGAATCCTAGTCTTGCGTGAACAAGGACCCCTGGCTGCTGATGGGGAAGAGGATGGAGCTGTGCCTCTGTCCCTGTCATAGGTGACATCGCCATAGGGGATTGTCTGGGGATTGATCTAAAGCCTTGTTGGCGAGTTTCCTCCCTGGGACTTGCTTGGTGCGCCCTCTTAGGCGCAGTGTGCACGTTAGCTTGCCTTTTCTGCTTCTGTTTGTGGCTGGAGAGCTGTGTAATGTTGAATGAGTGCCGCTGGCAGCAAATCAGGAATGATCTGGTGTCGTTCGTACTTCATTCCTGGGTCAGATAGAAGAAAAGGTGACTTTTCTGGGGAACAGCTCTGTGATGTCTGATCTACCAGTGTTCAGGCTATACTAGTTTGCCGTCAAGACTGGCAGACTGTTATGGGGAGAGCTACCTGTGAAAACAGCACATTCTGTGCTCTCTCCACCCTGAAATCTCCATCTGTCCTTTCTTAGCAGCCACTTTGCAGTGGCTTTTTTTCCCTGTCTTCTTTCTAAAGGCACTTGCTGTTGCTCACTGTTGGCACTTGAATTGCTCTTCGTAACGTTTGCGAATGGCCCTGCAGTCGTCAGAGTCACTCTTATTCAACCAACACACACTATGCATCCTGTAAGTTTCCAGAATCCAAAACGTACAAGTTTTTTCTCTCTCTCCACCCTTCCTCTTCACCTCTGCCTCTTGTTTTGTAGTCCTAGGTTTAGAACCCATGTTTCTGCATAAGGTAGGCCATCACTGTACCGCTGGGCTTTGTCCTCGGCCGTTATTAGGAGTGACTTTCTGGTTGGTAATTTTTGAAAGAGTGTGTTAGGAAGCATCAGAGGGTAAAATCCTCAGATGCCCTGAGGAAAATAACCTCCCGTTTTACTGACTCGGGAGAACCCAACGGTGGATTACCTAATGCGTACATGTGGGTTAGAACTGAAGAAGTTGGATCAAAATTCCTAAGTGCATTTTTATAGTGACCTGTCTCCTCAGATATGACGCGCACACTCCACAGCCCCCTGTAGAGTGTGCAGCTAGGTGGCTTTCACTATATATATATACCAGAACATGTTCTACACCCAAACCCAGCAGCGTATCATAACTGTTGCCACGCAGTGCACTGCCTCCCCATTTCCTCCTCAGCACCGTAAACACTCATCCACTTGCTCTCCAGATGCTCTTCCTCTTGTGAACTTTTTCTGAAGGGAATTGGATTGTTGGTGGACTTCATGACTGACTCTATTCAGTGGGCATACGTTTCCCGGGTGGCATCAATACTGTTTCAGGTATAGCATTATCGTTCATGGTGGGTGATGTTTAATTCCGTGGTATGCCACAGTTTTAATTTATTCAACAGTGAGCACATTGCCCTTGTACGTTCCTTTGGACATCATAAATAAATGTTTTATTACTGTTTAAATTAAAGTTTAATGTCAGCATGTAGCTTGTATTTCTCTTGAGTCCAAGAATCTAAGATCACCCTGAGCAAGATATGACAACCTTTGATGGTAGAGGAGCTGAAAGAGAGAGAACCTAAGCCCCAAAACTGATTGTGGTGGTGGCTGGGAAGATGGCTTATCTGTAAAATGGCTGTCACAGAATCAGGAAGACCTGAGCTCAGGTCCCTAGCACCCGTGTCATAGACAGCAATGGTAGCACACATCAGTAACCCCAGAAATGGGAAAGGCGGTGATGGGAGGATCCCTGGAGCTTATTGGACAGCCAATCTAGTCAAGTCAGTGAACTCCAGGGTGGTAACAGACCTTGCTTCAAAACACACATTAGAGAGCAATGCTGGAAAGCGCCCACAGTCAAACTCTGGATGCCACATGCATGTACACTCATGTGTCCATACACCTTAATGCAAGCATGCACACACCCACGTGAACACACACACACACACACACACACACACAAAGGCAAAATGGTCCCGTCACTAATATCACTGACTGTAGTTTTATGGGTTTAGGCTAATGCCAGCAATATACTCAAGTTCACTTCAAAGAATCCAGTGCAGGCAAAGCCCAGTGGTCCACACCTGCACTTGGGAGGCAAAGGCCAGAGGATCTGAGTTCCAGGCCTGTTGAGACTACAGAGTAAGAACCTGTCTCAAACAAACACCACCAAAAAGGAACCTAACACAGAAACTCCTCACATCACTGATTAGCCAGTGGACAGAAGCCCAAGTCCAGTAACAGTTGTGTCAGTTCATGCGTAGTCTTAGAACTCTTAGGTCTGCGGTTCATCCTGTAAGGCCGCCCATAACGTGTAATGCTGGGCTCTTGGTAAAGAACAATAACAAAATTATAACTCATGTTGTGGGTATTGTGAGTGTATAACAAATTGGTTTAATGGAGAAATAAATATATGTGTAATTTGAATGCCCTAAGAGGAATAATACTTGATCTCATGTGAACACAGTAAAATTGACTCTATATCATGCTCAGCTTGAGAAAGTTACAATCTAAAAGTCTGTCATTATATTGGAGAAGTTTACTCCTTAAAGGAGCAGACAAAGACAATACTAAGTGAATATAAATTCTTGGAAAGCCATCAAAGTTTTGGTGAAAGCAAGCCAGCAGTTTTTAATAACATAAAGTAAATAAGCATGCCTGAAAATATCCAGAGAGACCAAACAGTGGAAAGACAGCTGGAACTTTCCCAAGGGGACTGGTCACTGCCTTTACCCCCCCAGTTCTCTCTGACCGATCCATGGTAACTGTCACTGTTATCAGCACCCTAATCACTGTGGGGGGGGGGCGGGAGGGCGGAAGAGAGTTGGCAGCGTGATCGCTCTTAAGTGAGCTACGTTTCAAAATGAAATAAGCCTGTGTTATTCCCAACGTAGAGTCTGAATGGCTGGCCTGCAGGCCTCATCAATGTTCGCCAATTATGGAAGTGCACACTCTATTGAATCTCAGACTCTTCCCTAAATGAGAAAGCCCGAAGAGGCGACGGGTAATCATCCAATCAGACAGAAAGACACTGATTTTAAAATCTCAGCATTCACCTGACTGTGGGAGGGAGGCATTGCCATCGAAGGAACACAGCATTTTCCTAGAGGTTTGGAACTGTTAAATGCTTACACACCTTAGTATCTCAGAAGGACGGCAGACTTTTGTTCTGTCTCAAGGTGAGCCAGGTTAAGGTGGTGTGATGGTGCCCATGAGTTCTGATCTCAGCCCTGGGAGGCGTAAGAAAGAATGGCAATCACAGACAGCCTCAAACTGGGTCTCAAGGACAGCGTCAGCCTGTCCTAAGCTCAGTTTAGAATGCCTGGAGGCAAGAACTTGTCTTTCTGGCTTCATCCATCCATGAGTGTGCCATCTACTGTTACTCAGGGCCTGAGGGATGAGAACTGAATCCCTGTCCAGTCCAGCAGTGAGGTGAGGACTGTCCAGTCAGGGGACAGACAGTTGGGCTGGGCATTCACTGTCTCCACCCACGGCATTTGTTCTGAACAAACCCTTCATGTGATCTGTCATCAGGTTCCTCTTGATCAAGAGGCTCTAATGCCACTTCTGTTTCCCAGTGACATGCTGCTCCCTTGAGATCCAGAGTCAGGACGCTGGGTGTCCTGGAACCCAGAAATGGTGAGTCTGCGGCACATACCTAACGAGGAGCACAGGCCTGATAGTTGTGTGGCTTTCTTGGTTACATTACACAAAGGCTATAATTTACATCGGGGTTTAATGAAAAAAACAAATTTGGGAAGCCAGTTTTCTTCAGGGGTGGGGCCCCTGGTTACCCAGTGCTCCAGTGGATGGCCCCCACCATGCACATATGGGGGTCAGTGTGTTATTAAAAAAAAAGAGAGAGAGAGAAAAGACATGAATGGGATGCAGTACTGTTCAGTGGGAGTGGGAGGGTGAGCTGTTGGCAGATGAAATCCATTGTAGACATCTATGGCATTTTCAAAGAATGAAAATGTTTCAAACTTGGAAAAACATACTGTTCATGTACTTCTCTCATCTATGAGAACAAATCTCTGACTTCACAGAGAAGACACCAAGTGCTTGACCATGACTTTGGAACATGGACTCAGCTTTAGGCCCAGCCCAGAGCACGTATTTACCATCCCAGCCTGGTAAACCCCTGGAGTCTCTCCTGCCTTGCCATCCCCAGTCCTTAGACCTTGGTCACACAGCCTGTGTGCCAGCCTAGACTGTGAGTGCCTGCCTTAGATAGGGTTTCTGCTGCTGGGATGAAACACCACGACCAAAAGCAACTTGGAGAAAGGGGTATTTCAGCTTATGTGGCCCAATCACAGTCCATCAGGAAGGAAAGTCAGCACAGGAACTTAGGGAAGGAGCCCGGAGCCAGGGCTTAAGCAGAGGCCATGGACACAAAATCAACCTAAAACCAGTAAATGTGGGCTGGGCATGGGGATGCACGCCTTTAATCCTAGCACTCGGGAGGCAGAGGCATGTGGAGCTCTGTGAGTTCAGCCTGGTCTACCAAGTGAGTCCAGGACATCCAGGGCTATTTTACAGAGAAATCCTGTCTCAAAAAAACAAAAAACAGTAGGCGCTCTGCATACCAACTATAGAAGCCGAGGAGATAATAGAAACACTTCCAGTTACAATAGTGTATATAGATATACACAGGCATACACATATAAAGAGATATGTATATATGTGTGTGTATATATGTACATATTAAAATATTGTATAGAGAGAGTATTTCTAGATATTATATATAATATATTATGAGATATATAATATGTGGAATATGTTATATATATTATAATTATAAATATATTGTATGTCAGTATATATTCAGAGTATTTCTAGATATTATATATAATTATATACTATTTACTTATTATATACTATATATTATATAACCATATATAACATATATATTAAATATTGTAAATGGGAGTGTTTCTGTTATCTCCTCGGTCTCTGAAGTTGGTATATATGTGTATGTGTATATATCAACTGTATATATGTATACATAAATATATATTATATAGCATATAATATATATAAATATGTTATATAACATATAACACCTATTATACATAAATATATAATGTATTGTGTATATATAATATCTAGGAATAATCCTAACTAAGGATGTGAAAGTCTTCTATAATGAAATCATAAATTTAAAAAATCTTTCAAAGATGTTGACGAAGATGCTAGAAGATGGAAAGACCTCCCTTGCTCGTGGATTGGTAGAACTAAAATTGTGAAAATGACTGTCCTACCAAAAGCAGTAGTTTCACCATAATCTCAGTCAAAAATCCCCACAGCATTCTTCACACAAATTAAAAAAAAAAAATCTCAAATTCACATGGAACCACAAAATACCTAGATAGGCAAAACAGTCCTGAACAAAGAGAACAATGCTGGAAGGCCGGGTATGCCTTCACAAGCCGTGTCACAGAGTGACGGTGCAGGCACAAACGCAAACATTGAGGCCAGTAGAGCAAAGAGGGTCTAAGCCTGATTACATGGAACTGCAGACATCTCATATTTTACAAAAATGTCCACAGGGCACACCGGAGAAAAGACAGCATCTTCATTGGCTGGTGCTGGGAACTGGGTGTCTGCCCACAGAAGGACAAATTTAGACCCGCATCTACCACCTGCATGGAAATCAACTCCAGATGGACCAGATGTCAGTGTGAAGCCTGAAACTGCTACAAGAAATGATAGGCAGTACCCTACAGAATATAGGTGTAGGAAGAGGCTTTTTGAATATTTCCCAGGAACTAAGGTCAATAATTGACAAGGATTAATATTCATACTATACAAAGCTCTCAAAACCAAAAATATATAAATTTTTAAATGGATCTGAACAGCGAGTTTTCAAAAAGAAATAAAAATGACTGAGAATATCTCAAAAAGTGTTCGTTGTCCTTAGCAAACAGCGAAATGCAACTTAAAACTGCCTTGAGATTTTATCTCACTCCAGAACAAGAAAAAAAAACTGACAACAAATGGTGGCCAGGGTGCAGAGAATGGGGACGTTAACTCACCGAGTGGGGATGCCAACTGCTGGAACTAGCGTGGAAGTAAGAGTGGTGAATTCTCAAAAAAGTTAGAAAGACCTCCCTGTGACCCCCTTATTCCACTCTTTGGTACACACCCTAAGGTTTTTATATTGACTGAAGCACAATGAGAATAAAAGTGTCTCTTTTTGAAAATGTTGTTGGCTGTCTGTAAGTTCCTGACGCCCTGACAGATTGCAGGGCCAGGGCCGCCTTTTACCCCTCACGCCCGTTAATCCTCTGTTCCTGTGTTGCATACTTCTGTTTTCCTGTGGGCTACCCCTGTATGTAGGAAGCAGGATATCAGGTCCAGAACCCTGACCATCCGCTCCCGCACTGCCTGTGAACAAATGCCCGACAGTCTGCCTCACGGGAACCATCCCGTACATTAGCTTGCGATCCTCCATTAATATCAAGTGTTTGTCTGTCCTGGTGTATTTGACAAAGTCAGTGCTCTGTCTATTCGCTCAGCACTAGAGCAAAGGATTTTTAAAGAGTGATTTAATTGCTCATGAGCATTTCCCATGTGAGCACAGCTGAAAGACTGGCTTGACTCCATATTGACCCCTTTGGGCTGCTTCCTTCCCCAGCGGCAGAACCCTTGTCAGGGAGCCTATTGGTTGAGTTTCCCCTTCAGACCTCGCAAGCACGGCCAACACTTGGCCATTGCAGTGCGGCCTTACCATCTCCACCGTTCACGTTCACCCACGCAGCTGCGCCACCGAAGAAACCTCAGTGCTGCTCGTCTCTCCTTTTCTGTGCCGCTGGGGATTGGAGGCCACAGAGGTAGTTACCCGATCCCCCACGGCCTTCGCTTCTCTGAGACTCGGGGAGATTGGCATCACTGTGGTTCCTATCCTCCAGAGCTTGGGAGTGTAGCCTCCCCTCCAAAAGGGGCAGCTGAGGCCCTGCGAGCAAACGGGATGTCAGTAAGGTCAGCAGGAGGCGAGCCTAAGATCCAGTCAGGCTGCTAGAGCTCTGTATTCGCTCGCCTCTGTTCACTCATTGCAGCAAGTTGGATAAAAACTTGGTTATTGGCCTCAGCAGTGTGCTGGCTGGTTTTGTGTCAAGTGGGCATAACCTAGAGTCATCAGAGAGGAAGGAGGCTCAGTTGAGGAAGCGCCTCCCTGAGATCCAGCCATAAGGTATTTTCTCAGTTAGCGATCTGTGGGGGAGGGCCCAGCCCATGGTGGTGCTGTCCCTGGGCTGGTGGTCCTGGGGTCTCTAAGAAAGGCTGAGCAAGCCATGGTGAGCAAGCCAGTAAGCAGCGCCCCTCCATGGCCTCTGCATCAGCTCCTGCTCCAGGATCCTGCCCTGTTTGAGTTCCTGCCCTGACTTCCTTTGGTGACAAATAGTGATGTGGAAGTTTAAGTGGAACAAACCCTTTGCTTTTGGGGTTTATTAAACTTGCTTTTTGGTCATGGTGTTTTGTCGCAGCAATAGTAACCCTAACTAAGACAAGGAGCAAGCAAACCACGCTGGAAGTTCTGTGCCAGGGAAATACTCTGATTAATCACCCCCTCCCCCCTGATCCCCGGGAATGAGGCCAGTGGGAACACACAGTAAGTGCATAGAATACCAGACTCGTACCTGAGCTCTAGACTCGTGTGTGTTCACCTCAGTGGAATAGCATCTCTCTTCAGGGTGATGTTAGTGATTTGGAATCATTTTCTAATTATATATTACACTGGCCCCGTGGAGAGCTTGTTCTTGTGTGTGCCATGGCATTCCAAACTCACTCCTTACATGGTTGCTCTCCAATTATAGAGAATAGAGAAGTTTATCAATCATGTATACTTCTCAGAGGGATCTGGGATCTGTATAGATATTGTTTACGTCCATGAATAGAAGAAAAGCCAACTTTCTACCATTTAGAGCTTTTAAAACATTTTCTATGTATGACCACTATTTATCTAAGCTATTTTTATATGACCCCCTATATATATGTATGCAAATGGCTCAAACATTTATACTAATGAGAAATAATAAAGAAGTTATCGTAAAACAACTCTTTGGTCTAATTTTAACATTAAAGATGAAAGCAAGATTGCATAGTAAGATACAAAAGGGCTGTTTTTCTAACAATACATTTCAAATATTTACTAGTTTAATGCTTTAATGAAGATCATGGAAAATGTTGTCTTTCCTATAAGCCGTCATGTCTCTGTGAAAACAGAAAATGTATTTACAATAGATACACTGGCTGGAGAGATGGCTCAGAGGTTAAGAGCACTGACTGTTCTTCCAAAGGTCCTGAGTTCAATTCCCAGCAACCACATGGTGGCTCATAACCATCTATGATGTGATCTGGTGCCCTCTTCTTGCCTGCAGGCACATAGGCAGGCAGATTACTGTATGTATGTATGTATGTATGTATGTATGTATGTATGAATATGTGTATATATGTGTAAATAAGTAAACTTTGGGACTGGAGAGATGGCTCAGCAGTTTAGAGTACCGTCTGCTCTTCCAGAGGTCCTGAGTTCAATTCCCGGCAGCCACATGGTGGCTCACAACCATCTATAGTGAAATCTGGCACTCTTTTCTGCCATGCAGGTGTACATGCAGGCAGAATACTGTATACATAATAAATAAAGAAATCTTTAAAAAAAAAGATTAAAAAAAAACCACTGTAGTTTAAAAGATAGATGTGAGCCATGGCATTTCAGGTCATGTATGCTGGGGTTGTGTGGTGTGTGCTTTCACAAGAGCTCCGTCACGCCACCCGTCGCCCCACGGGTGAGTGCTGCCAAGGGTACCTGGGATTCATACACACTTGATTCAGAATTAATTGTTGGTTATTGCCTATTCAGGAAACTCAGTTTTGCAACCTCTGCCTTGATTTGCGTGATTCTGTGTGGATCCCACAGGTTAAGACTGGTGCCTCTTCTGCACCAGCTCCCAGAACCCAACTCACGGCCCTGCCTTCTCTACATGCACTGTGCCACAGTGGCGTGCTACCAGCCCCAACATTTGTCACTGTGCTGTTCCTTCTTTGCAGACATAATGCCATTTTAATATGGTTACATGTACATATATCTGTACGTCTGTTGTTCATAATAATACAAACCACGCTTACACATGTGTTCCTCTGGACTTTGGTTTCTGTTGTAATTCCCTGGCAAACTTTCTAATCAGATTTTTTGAATCATAAGATTAACACATAGATAAGCCTCTTGTATTGGTTTTTTTTTTCTATCATAATACAGAATTCAAAACAAGCTACATTTTTGATAAGACACTGATAAGACGGATACACGGAACAGTATATTGCCATTTTCTATTCCTAAGGCTGAGGACAAGTTGGATTGGAGGCAAATTTGTCATTCTAGGTGTTGGTGTCTTTCGAGGACGTGGCGGTGCGCTTCACCTGGCAGGAGTGGCAGGAGCTGAGCGCCGCCCAAAGGAGCCTCTACAGGGACGTGATGCTGGAGAACTACCGCAGCCTGCTCTTCCTGGGTGAGTCTGAGGCCTCGTAAGTCCCGGGGCAACAGCTGTAGAACTTTACATTTAATACTGATTTGATGCTGTACGTTTTAATTGACACAGCACTGATGCAAATCCATGAGGAGCAGCGCAGCTCTGTAATGCGTGTCATGTGTAGTGATCAGGTTAATGCTCCTGATAGTGTGTCGGCTCTGGCATCTCTTGTTTGTACTGAAGCATTCACAATCTCTCTGATGCTCTGAAGTCTTCAGTTGGACCATCCATATGTTTGCGATAGTACCATAGACCGTATGTTACAGCACTTACTCCCTTGCTAGTACTAAGCCTCTCCATGCTTCTATCCCCCTGCATCTTTCCCTCACTCTAGGAGATACTGTTTTACTGTTTGAGACCACCTTTAGTTTGTAACTATAGTGAGAACATGGAGGAAAGTTTTCATTTTGTGTTTGACACGTTTCATCTATATAGTGTAAATTTCCTGGAGAGACATAGGAAAAATGTGTTTGCTCCAAATATGGATGAAGTTTTATTGCGCAAAAAAATTTCATTAATGCTTCATTAATAAACATATGAGTTTGTTGAATTTATTTAGTAAACGTGACTCTCAGATTAAAAAACAAAAAACAACAGACCAACAAAATGAACCCTCATTTTTCCTTACAGTTTTACTGATCTACAGTTGGGCAAAAGTGTGCCCTTGGTTGGACTCTCAGCTGAGAAGTTCATGATGTTCTTGTAAGGGAATGGACCAAGCCTGTTACCATCCAAAGACCTAGAGATCCTCTCCAGTCATCACCATGACTGTGCCAAGGTTATCCTGTGTTGTAAGATGGCGCTGCTCACGCCCAGAACAGACACAGTAGAGCTTAATGGAATGCCCTGTATGCCTGTCACTGTGACAGAATAGTCTGTTATTTTAAATTAATATTTGCCATGTTTCTCCACCTATATCCCTTTGTTAAAGAATGCTTATATGCAGATTTCCCTGAAAAATCCTGATGTCAATTCCTTTGACTATGGACAGCCCGCAGTGGGCAGTGTTAATAGAGTTCTAGAACTCTGTCACTACCACTGTCTAGTACTACCACACTATGATTTCGTAGTGATTGCACTAGTATATATTCTAACATCTCTTTATGTAAGTTTTTATTGTTTTTATTTTATATTAGCTATTGTTCAGTGGTGTCATTTTTTAAAAATTTCTTTTGTTTTTACTTGTAAACGTGTCTGTAGATCATGTTTGAGAAATATCAGTTCAGGCTATTTGCCCAGATTTAATGAGATCTTTTTCTTTTCTGTGTTGAGATGAATGCGGTCCTTATATGGTCTAGAAGTTAATCTCCTGTTGACTAAATACTTTTCCAGTGTTTTCTCATTCTAGACATACTGTAGTCATAATATATAGTCTGATGTAATCTCATTTAGTCTGAATGTAATCTCATTTGTAGATTTTGCTTCTGTTGGCTGGATGGATATATATTAAAAGACTCCATCTGTTTTATTATCTGAGTTTTAGAGTTTCAGCTCTCATATTTAATTCTATGACTCATTTTTAGCTGATTTCTCTATACGGTATGCAGGGGGCCAGTCCCATTCCATAACATATAAGTAGCCAGGTTTCACAGCGTAATTTATCCATGAGAATGTTCCTCCTGGATGTGAAGGCTGAAGCCTTTGTTGAGAGGCAGGTGACTCATGCTTGTCAGCTTCCCGGCACTCTGCCAGCGTGTGTGAGGCAAACATCTCAAAAGGAGGAAGGACGGGTTTTAGCTCTGCGGGTTCAGAGGTTTCTTCCGGTGTTGGTTTGTCCTTCTCTCTGGGGTCTTCTGTTGAGGAAGAACCTCGAAGCTGGGAGCACATTACAGAGCAAAGCGTCTCACCTCGTTTTTGTATTTCATGCTTGTTCATTTCTATATGGAAGTACTGTGTCTCTGGTGTGAGTCACACATGAGCATATTTTATAATAAGCATGTCCTTTCTGCTCCATCTTCTATTGTGTAGAGTTTCTTTACATCTGTATTTGTTGGGGATATCGGGTCTATTGTTAGGATCTGTGTCCTTGTCTGGATTTGAAATCATTGTGATGGCTGGTATGTTAAAGTGACAGGTCAGAACTTGGCTGTTCCTGTAACAGGTGTTCATTTATAAGAGACTTTAGACTTTTCTTCTTTGAGTTTTTAGAATTCCCTTTGTCTCAGAATTTTGACAGCTTGGATGTAATGTGATATAAGATGACTTGTTGGTTCAAATCAATTAGGGTGCCATTGGATCTGTCTTCCGTATGTTCTTTCACAGAATCTATGTTTTTAATGTACATTCTTTCTTCTTCTAGAACACGAATAATGCAAATGTTTGTTTTCTTAAAAGAATTGTATTTCCATATATACATACACATATGTATGTGTATGTATATATACACACACACACACGTATATATATGTGTATATATATATATATATATATATATATATATGTTTTTAGTTTCTTGAGACAGGGTTTCTCTGTGTAGCCCTGGCTATCCCGGACTTGCTTTGTAGGCCAGGCTGGCCTTGAACTCACATAGATCCACTTGCCTCTGCCTCCCTAAGTGCTGGGATTACAGGCATGTGCCACCATGCCTGTTTTTTTGTATATACTTTTAATCTTAAAATTTTGTATGTGTATGGGTGTTTTGCTTTCTTATATGTTTATGCAGCACTTGTATGACTGATACCCTTGGAAGCCAGGAGAGGGTGTTAGACCCTTTTTAACTGGATTGACAGGTTGTGAGCCACCATGTGGATGCTGGGAATGGAACCCAAAGCCTCTGGAAGAGAAGCCTGGTCTCTTAATTACTGAGTGTCTCCTTAGACCAGTGGCTCTCAACCTTCTAATGCTATGACCCTTTAATGCAGTTCCTCGTGTTGTGGTGACCCCCAACCGTAAAATCATTGCTGTTGCTAATTGTTAATTGCTAATTACTTCCTAATTGTGTTTTCTTGTGGTCTTAGGTGACCCCCTTTAAAAGCCTCATTCAACCTCCAAAGGGGGTCACAACCCCTAGGTTGAGAATACTACTCTAGATCCTGTCCCCCCACCCCCACCCCAGTTCTTTAATCTGCCTTGGTTTATTTTAAAGTAGCAAGTCTTTGTTTCTCTCTGCTTGATCATTTCAGTTGTGAAATGATCATTTCTGCATTTTACTTTTTTTTTTTTTTTTATCAGTTGAGCTCTTCCCTTACAAATCTTCTAGGTGGTTCTTTTATATGACTGCTTTCTCTTTGTTCAGTTTGTCCTAAAAAGCATGCAAACTGTCTATCCAATTTCATTGAGTCACCTTCATTGAAGTTTCCCTTTCTTTTTGTTTGTTTGTGTGTGTGTAAGTATATGGAGTATGGTCGTAAATGTGCTTGGGTATCCATGGATGCCAGAGAAGGAAACCAGGCATTCTTTTCTTCTGCTCTCTGCTGGGGTCACCCGAGACAGCATCTCTCAGTGACCGTGGAGCTCAGCTGGTAGGTAGCCATTCCCAGGGATACAAGTGTAGCCACCCTCTAGCACTGGGTTTACATGAGGTATATGTGTAGCTATGCCAGCATGTTAAGTGGATTCTGGGGATTTGATATCTGGTCCTCATACTTGCATAACAAGCACTTTTACCCACTGTGCCACTAACCAGTCTCCCTTTTGAAGTTTCTTAAAATTATGAGTTAGATACCACTTGGGGACAACATTCCAATAAATGTGAGTAAAAACCTACTTTAATAAAAGTTTTGTCCGGGAGTGGTGGTGCATACCTGTGAACCTAGCATTCGAGGAGGCAGAGGCAGGCGGATCTCTGAGTTTGAGGCCAGCCTGGTCTATAAAGCGAGTCCAGGACAGCCAAGGCTACAGAGAAAACCTGTCTCTTTAAAGATAAACAAACATTTGTAATTCAGTTAGAGCTAGGGTTAGAGCTCAGTTGACAGAGTGCTTTCCTAGCATGTACAAGGCCATATGTTTATTCTCAAAAAAAAAAAAAAAAAAATGGAAGGAAGGAAAGAAGACAGTTTCTACGTCATTAATCATTGCACAGCTCCCAGGAGGTAGCTGCTGTCTTCCGTCAGTAGACTTAATGAACACCTTGGCACAATCTGTAAATTATTTCTCATTTACAGGGCACTGCGTGACCAAACCCGAATTGATCTTCAACTTAGAACATGGACTTGGGCCATGGAGCGCAGCAGGTGCCTCGGTCTGGACCCTCTCAGGTCAGTGACTAACGCTACAAGGCAAGAGAGGGCAGTGGCAGAGACACACTCAGGTATTGGTCACACTGGGCTCTTTCAACAAGTTTCATCCAAACTCAGTCTTGAGGACAGTTCATCTCATGGACCAGACAACCTAAGGTTTTCCCAGAGTTCTTCATGTAAAACTGCTGGCTTCTTGATGATGAAGACTCTTTTTCTTTAGGAATAATTTGATTCCTTTACCTCAATAGGGCTTCTTCCCTTCTTTAAATCACTATATGTTAAAATTTAGGCATTTATTGACATTATTTCAACACTGGCTTTTTGACTGTTGTTTGTCTTTGCAATTATTATGAAACAAACATCTCTTAAAATACTTTCACTTAGTGTGACAAAAGTAAAGCGAAGGAACAATGTATCCCTGTGAGATGAGCAGCACAGAGAATGTTAATCAGGAGCAGAGGGAGAAACATGGATCTTTACTCTAGACTGGCAAGCTTGCTATTAAAGAACTTTTCTTTTATCTATTACTTTGAGATGACTCTTTTCCAAATTTGCCACAAAATACACACGTGGATTTAAATTTCAGATTAGGTAAGGAACGTGATTAAAAATGAGTAGCCAAACAAGAGTTCAGTTTGGTTGTGCTTGGGGCACCTGTGGAATCTTTAAGAAAAATGAGAAAAGACATCAGATGTTTCAAGGGTGAATGGCACAGGAGCAGTTCTGCTCGTGCTGTGTGAATCTGAAGTCAGAGTTACAAAGGTGAGCATATAGTGTTCAGAGAAAAAGCACTGAGCAATCGATAAACCCCAGGGATATTCAGATGAACAGATGAAGTAAAGTGCCTAGGAAGAGAACTTGGTTGGTAATGTGCTTGGTGAGGTGGCCCAGGCTTGTAACCTCGGGGCCTCGGAGATGAAGCCAGGCAGATCTCTGGGGCCCAGTGGCCAGTCAGTCTCATAAATTGGTGAGCGTTGGGTCCCATTGTGTCCAACAAGGTAAATAATACCCAAGGTTTACCCTCTACGCTCATGTTTGTGCACACATACAAACACACATGCACACACACATAAAAACACACCCACATATGCACACTACATGTGCCCATGTGAACCCACACGTACAAGGTCATTTTAATCCCTGTATGGAAAATTCAGCATCTTAGCTGAGAAATTCAGCCAAGAGATTCTGAAAAAAGATACAACCTCAGCTCTCGGAAGAGAAAAGCTAAAATTAAAAAACAAAGACAACACTAGTTCCAGGACAGCCAAGGATACACAAATAAACCCTGTGTCAAAAAAACAAACCAAACCAAACAAAAAACCCAAGAAACCGAAAAAACAAAAACAACATGGGGGTGGGGGGGGAGGGCGGTGGAGAAAGCATTTTTTGGAAGGTAGACTCTAGAAGAAAGAATACAGTGATGGGTTTGAAGACAGCATTGGGCAATTGTTACAGTTAGATAGAAATAAAGCAAAAATACACAACAAGTAAAGATACAACATTGGAGACTGCTTGGATGGTTTTATGAGATCTCCAATTTGTGAATCTTGTGTTAAGCTGTGAACTGAGAGTAAGGTCAGAGACGGAAAACATAGTCTATGAAATTAGTGTACAAGTCCTGGCCAGGAGACAGATGGCTAAATATGTGGAATTTACAGCCACAAGTTGACAGGAGCTGAGAATACTTCCTCAAAGGTCTCTGTAGTGAAGAGGGCTGCAGAGATGGCTCATCAGTTAAGAGCCCTGGCTGTTCTTCCAGAGGTCCTCAATTCACTTCCCAGCAACTACACAATGGCTCACAACCATCTAAAATGGAATCTGATACCCTCATCTGTTAGGTAGGCATACATGCAAGTAGAGCATTCATACACATAAGTAAATCTTCAAATAAATTTTAAAAAGACCAAAGGACAGAATGTGGGCAGAATATTGAAAACTATGAGCAAAAAGTATACTTACTTTGTATTTCTTTTGGTTTGGGTTTTAAGACAGGGTCTCACTGAATAGCTCTGGCTGACCTGGAACTCATCATATACCTTAGGCTGGCCCCGAACTCACAGAGATCCACCTGCCCCTACTTCCAGTGCTGGCACTAAATTCATGTCCCAGCACACCCAGATAGTTACTTCTGGGTACTATCATAGTTGCTCTGTTAACAGAAACTCTGAATTCCAGGAAGTATACTCTGCAAATGAAGATTAATTTATGTAGCAAAGTAAAAAATCAGAGAACATTATGAATTTTTGTAATGAGCACTGTCTTAGTTAGGGTTTCTGTTGCTGTGAAAAGACACCATGACCATAGCAACACTTATAAAGGAAAACATTTAATTGGGGCTGGCTTACAGTTCAGAGGTTTAGTCCTTACGGCATGATGGCAAGAAGCATGATGGCATGCAGGCAGACGTGGTGCTGAAGAAGGAGTCGAGGGTCCTACATCTTGATCCTCCGGCAGCAGAAGTGAAGACTGTGCCACACCGGCTGGAGCTGGAGCACGTGAGACGAGCCCGCCCCACGGTGACACAGCTCCAACAAGTCACACCTATTCCAACAACGCCGCATCTCCTCGTAGTACCACTCTCCATGGGCCAGGCATTTAATTACATGAGTGTGTGAGGGCCATTCCCGTTCAAACCACCATAAACATGAGTGCAATCACCCATGAATACTAAACCCCTATTGCAGAAGATATCTAAAACAAACAACGTAATTAAGCTTTTTTTTTTTTTATAAAGCAAGCCACAGGCAACATTTCTCATAAAAAAAAAAAAAAAAAATCATTCCCACAACACCCTGAGAGGACCGTGCTGCTCTTTCTCAGAGCAGCGTACGCTAACTGAAACAAAGCTGCGCAGCAGTCATTCCCCGGTCTGTGTTGTGCTGGGCAGAGAGAACATGTGAAAACACCTGAGTCCTGTAGTAGCTGGTCAGAATTTCCCCTTGAAAGAGGCAAGACATACATCAGATAACAAAGAATTAGGACAGGTAGAAGAATGAAAGGGAAACACGGCTCTAAAGAGACCTGCAGCTGAGAAATGGGTGAGTACTTTATTGCCTCGTGTTTCAACATCACAGCAACGTAAGAGAACGAGGACTTAGCGATGCAGTGTCTGTTAGTGTTCTGTGTCAGTTTAATTCATTAATGACTAGGATGCATATGCTTTTAAGATGCTGTCTTAGAAGTTCAAGCGAGGTTTTTAGAAGGCACTATTTTACTTTTGTTTTTGAATCACATGAAGCTTGTCCCAATTCATGGAAATGGAAATTTTAAATATTTTCAGGTGTCAACAAAGTGAGTGGCCTGGTTGAGACCATCCAGGAAAATGAAGGCAAACATTTCTGGCAAATTGAAATCAACAGCAATGCATCAAATGAAGAACTGGTTGAAGTAGGTAAAATTGTTGTGAGCACAGACTGTGACCATATGTAGGGGTCTTGACTGGGTTCATTTTCTCTGCCAGTTAAACAAATGAAAAGGCAGGAAACATTGTGAGTATAACAATTAGCATCAGAGGAAATACCAGACAGAGCAGACAAATCAGCCAGAGCAGAAAGGCTCTTGTTAGGGGTGAGGAAGCATACACAACAAGGCACAGAGAGACAAACTTCTGCAGAGCCGAGGGGCCCTCAGGAGCTGAAATTCAGCTTCTCATTTTGGGCTTAGGTGTGTCCAGGGTATTTGAGGGATCTTCCTCCCCTAATTTAGGGTTAGTCAGTTTGAACAAAGGCAGAGTGGCTAATAGACCCAAAGCTTTGGTGTAAACATGTACTGATCCATCCCTGAACTTGTTGGACATCCATCACCAAAGTGTCTTACTGGCAGGAGAAGAAGGCCACCAGGCCTTTCTTTTAAGCTGACAGGCTTCTGTGTCAGGTCAAGAGAGTAAGGAGGAAGCAGCCACCTCAGAAGTTTACCATCATTATTACCTCGTTCCAGCCCTTCTCCCTATCTGCCCATCTGCCTGGGATTTGTTTAACTCTAAGCCCCTCAAAACCATATTTCAAATTTGAACATAAAGAGTGAAAAATATTTTAGGAATGTTTTCTCAGGAATTTAATCTATGGCAGGGTGAAATTCTCATTAGTGAACCTGGTGAGATGTGGGCTACAGAAGAATTTGATAATTTTTAAGTAATTGAAACCCTTCAGTTACCCTGAGCTTCTGGTCCATTAATCATGTTATTCTGAATATTTTGAATCAGGGAAAACCTACAAAGGCAGGGCTATTATCATAGAAGTTTTCATTTATGGAGGAGCTCTAATAAACTCAATAAACATAGGAAATCCTTAATGGAGCATCATTAATTCAAGTCATGGCACAGATTGGGAAGTAAAGTTTCTATCAGAATATATGTGAGATAAGTTTCGTTGACTAAATTGAGTAAATAAAGTAAAATAGACATTGGAGAGAAATATTTCAATGTAGTGATTGTGAGAAATCTCATTAGGAAATGGGACAGGTAAAAACCTCATATAGTAAACTTTATAGGACAATCCCTGGGAATATGAAGAATGTAACAAGTTCTTCTGTCTTAAGGCGGAACTAAAGATTCCTGAGGAAATCCACCGAGGGACAAAACCCTATGACTGTGAAGTATGTTTGGAAGCATTTTACCTGGAGTCACAGTATAGCACAAGTCAGAGATACCACACTTGTGAGAATCCATATGAATGTAAGGAATGTAGAGAAGCTTTCTATCCCAAGTCTACCTTCAGTCCGTGTCAGAGGCTGGAGAGAGGGGAGAAACCCCATGCGTGTATAGAATGTGGGAAAACCTTCTACTGCAAGTCACA
Source organism: Rhombomys opimus (assembly GCA_010120015.1). Taxonomy (NCBI): domain Eukaryota; kingdom Metazoa; phylum Chordata; class Mammalia; order Rodentia; family Muridae; genus Rhombomys; species Rhombomys opimus. The sequence goes on from REGO01000060.1 coordinate 5,643,902, forward strand.
CCTCACCGTGCATCAGAGAACTCACACAGGTGAGAAGCCCTATGAATGCACGCAGTGCACGAAAGCTTTCTACAGCAAGTCGCAACTCAATGTTCATCTGAGGATTCATACAGGTGAGAAGCCTTATGAGTGTAAAGAATGCAGGAAAGCTTTCTACCGGAATTCTGACCTCACTGTGCATCAGAGAACTCACACAGGTGAGAAGCCCTATGAATGTAAAGTATGCAATAAAACTTTCTACTGCAATTCACAGCTCACCGTGCATCACAGGACTCACACAGGCGAGAAGCCCTATGAATGTCAAGTATGCAGTAAGGCTTTCTACTGCAAGTCACAGCTCGCTGTGCACCACAGGACTCATACAGGCGAGAAGCCTTATCAATGTAAAGAATGTAGGAAGGCATTCCAGTGCAGATCTGACCTCACGCGACATCAGAGAACTCACACTGGTGAGAGGCCATATGAATGTAATGAGTGCGGAAAGGCTTTCTACCGCAAGTCAGACCTCACCGTGCATCAGAGGACTCACACAGGCGAGAAGCCCTACGAGTGTAAAGAATGCAGGAAAGCCTTCTACTGCAACTCACAACTCACAGTGCATCAAAGACAACACACAGGGGAGAAGCCTTACGAATGTAAAGACTGTGGGAAAGCCTTTCAGTGCAAGTATGAACTCACTCGCCATCAGAGAACACACACAGGTGAGAAACCTTATGTATGTATAGAATGCAAAAAAGGCTTCTACACCAAGTCAGATCTCACTCGCCATCTAAAAACTCACGCAGGTGACAAACCCTGAATCTACAGAGTACAGCAAAGCCTAACACAGCAAGTCAGTTCTGATGTGGCATCAGAGAACGCGTGTAAAGACTTTTTACCATAAATTGAAACTTATTGTCACAGAATTCATACACATGCAAGAAACCATGAATGTAAGAAAGCGCTCTACTTCAGCTCATCTCCATGTGCAGACCGATAAATTTAGGGAATGTAAGAAGACTTCATATGGTCAAATCTCATTTAACATCATGTAGATATAGGTGAATTACCCTTTGAATATAAAGAATACTAGCACACTTTGTTTTTAAACCATAAAGTGCATTCAGTGGGCAGGAAAGCTCATATATGTAACACAGAAAACTTTGATACCTATGTCAGGCCTCAGTCTACATTAAAAAGAAAAATCAAATGTATGGTTGTGTACCTCAGATGATTTAGCCAGGTACTGCTTTTCATCCTGACGCATCTGGGTGATGGTGGAAGAGCTTCACTTGGACTTGCTGTTTAACAGCATAGGAAGACACCAAACCAAAAGACTGGGGAAAGCTAGGCACGGTGGTGCATACCTTTACCGCTAGCCCTCAGGAGGCAGCATCGTGTAGAGCAGTGTAAGTCTGAGGCTAACCTGTTCAACAAAGTATGTTCTAGGCTAGCTAGGAACCACAGTGAAATCTGTCACAGAAACAGTGAGAAACTCTTCAATGGCAGTAAAACCCACATGGTTTTTAAATCATAAAGAATGTAAAGAATGTCAGAAACTTTAAAATAGTTCTTGAAACTCAACTGACATCAGAAACACAACAAAAAGATAATAAAGCAGAAGAGTGGAATCCGGGAGTGTAGGTGCCACCTTTCATCACTGGTATAATAATTTCAGGATTCACCCATCTACACACATACTAGAACCCCATCAGGCTACAGATTCTAGAGGCTTCACTCACATTAGCAGTCATGACATCAATTGTGAAGGTGAGAACGTGTTTGGATTTTAAAAATTAGATGAGCTACAGTGTGACTCCATCACGTGCTTGTGAAGCAGATGTGTTTCCTCTTCTCTTGTATTTCAGAGTTCGTACGTATCACCTGGATTTTCAGCATTCATGCTCATGAATCAGTCTTTGGAAAGTATAAACAATTGTGAAGAAGTTGCAAAAAGTTGATCATGCCTTTTTGAGCACTATCAGTGAAATCATATCTTTTTTTTTTTTTTTTTTTTTTTTTTTTTAGTGAGACAAGATCTAGATCTACAGGCCAGGCTGACTTTGAATTCTTTGTTTTGTAGGCAGTTCTCATTTTTATGGTCACACTGCTTCATGGTCTTGAGAAAATTAGAGTAATGGTCTTCCATGCATCCATGTATTTCTTAAATGTGTAACATTTTTCGCATTTTTAAATTTTCAAAAATTTCAACATTTTTATACATCGTAAATTTTGGGGAGAAAAATTCTGTTTATGTAACTTGCATGTCAATTTCCAGGTGGAATTGTTTGACATGCCACTGGAAAATAAGCATTCAACTGTATACCACTAAATAAACACAATGATGTTTCCAGCCAGCATACTTAAGCTTTTTCTTTGGGCACTTCCTGTTCTCCTGACTAGTTTGGTAGCCGTTAGTGAATGTAGTAGACAGAGATCAGCAATGCTGATAAACATCTGTCGGTGCACGGTTACTTCTCACAGCGTGTATTTTTTTTCTTTATGTTAGTATTTTGTGTTAAAATTTTGTATGCAGAACACTCAGCATGACAGCATATGTATCATTTGTATAAGAAATGATAATGGGAGAAAATGGAAGTGGTAGGATGCATTCCTTTGTAGGTATGTAGTCTTGATTGGAATCTTCACTGTACATAAGTGAGACAGACAGATAGAGATATAGATATTGTGTCTTATTCTATTCATTATCTTTCTGTCACTCTAACAAACAGAAACAAATTAAGGATTGAAGTAATTATTTTGGATTGTGGTTTCAAAGGATTTTGTTACTTTTCCCCAGACCAATATGAACATTATGGTGACAGGTGATTCTAAAAGAAGACTTTGCTGATATCATAACAAGAAATGGACCAAAGAACCGACTGTGTACCTATTATATCTTATAAAACATGACCCTAATTACATAATTCAACAGAGTTGTCCTCTGAGAGGCTCTACCCAGAAGCACCTCAAAACAGATGCTGAAACTCACAATTGCACTTGGAAATGCATCAGGGTGGCAGAGCAGGCAGCAGGCAAACACTGAGTATATATTAAAAAATATTCTTGGTAAATAAAGTTTGTGTTGAAAATTACTGTAGAATAATGAAATACACAGTTAATTTTGAAAGTCTGTTCATGTTTTTATGAAAAGTAAACTTCAGAAGCTCTTAGTACTTTCTGAGAAAAGTAAATGAATAGAATGAACACGTTCTATTCATGGGAATATTCACGTTCTATTCATGGGGGCACACATGGGAAAGTCAGAGGTCAGCCTTGAGAGTCAGTCCCTGCCTCCTAGCACCCTTGAGACAGGGTTTTTTGTTCACTCTGGGTATGCGAGGCTAGCTGGCCAGAGCATAAGGAGATTGTCTTGTCTCCACCTTCTAGCACACCTGATGAGCACTAGGCTTCCAGGCGTATGCCATATTGCTTCTGTGTGGATTCTGGAGGATATTTCCGAGACAATAAAACTCATTAAATGCTACTGGATGTAAATTTCATGGCCTCTTCAACCTTAAAAATGGCTTTTTTTTTTTACATTGAAAATAAATGTATTTTTGCATACAATATGTTTGGATTGTGGTATCCCTGTCCCCAGATGCTCCCCATCTGCCAGATCCCCATCTTTTCTTTCTCATTAGAAAACAAACGTTTATAAATGTGCTATCATTTGTTTTAAAGAGCACAAAAAATTTTTTAAAGAAAAAGAATAATAAAATAACAAACCTAAACAGGACAAACACAACAACAACAACAACAACAAAATGTACAGACAGGTATTGGCACATGCAGAAATCCCCTGAAACCACAATATGTAAACAACAAGCCTGTATGTTGGTGTGATGTTCTTGCAATGTATACACCTCACCCTTGTTCATTCAAATGCTGATATCCCCCCCACACGCTCTCTCTAGTTTCAATCTGGATATTGTACTGTGATACTTATTCTAAGCATCCTGTTTCAACTTTGTGTAAACAGGCCAAAATAAAGCAACTAGCCACAATGTTGAGCAGGGAAAGGAAGTAGGTGAGAGAGGGGAGGAGCCAGAGGACAGGAAAGAGTGGGAGGAGAAAGGGCGAGAGAGAGGGAGGAGAGCAGAGCTGGAGGACAGATCTTGGAACTACATGGAGAATGAACCAGACCTAAGATTTCACAAAAAGCAAGTATAATGGGTAGAATCTAAATGTTAGGAAACTATGAGGGCTTGGAGGCCTGAGAGGGAGTAACTATTGCCCAGTATTGTGTTCTAGGTTAACTAAATAAACCCAGTCTCTGTGTGGTGATTTGGTTATACAGCTGTGTAGGACTAACAGCAGCATTACTAAAAGACAATTAATAGTAAATCTTAAATACAACACCTGTAAGGTAAGGAAAACAAAAACCCCTCCAAAATTATCATGGAGTTTGTTTTATGATGGTCATCTGCAGAACTGAAGCAGTAACTCCTGGCACAACACCAAGCAAGAGACAATCACACACACAGACGAAGTAAAACCCAAAACCTGGCTTTTCCCGGACTTCTCTGCCACAGAAGTTCCAGAAAGGCTGAAACTGACTCCACTCCAGCTTCCCTGCTACAGAAGTTCTGGAGGGGTTAAAACTGATTACTGATGAGAGGTGAGGTCATCTGAGGCAAGGTGACCTTTTACATAATCGCAATTGCCATTCTTCTAAACTACATCTGGAACATCGGGGAGAATTTTCCCAACCGATTCTCATTGATTATTGCCAGGGAGATTGTCTCTGTTTTCTACCAAGTATTTATTCTGTGATATTTCCTGGAGGCTGTTGCTAGGAGAGTTAACTTTGTTTTCTGCCAAGTGCATATTCTGTGATATTTCCTGGTACCTGAGTTCAGCTCCTGGTCAAGAAGGCTCCTCATTTCAAAATGGAGTCACCCAGGCTAACTTAAACTCTTCACCAGATGTTATGAAGCCACAGGATTCTGGAGGCAGTTCCAACAAACAAGCTGTGCAGTGAGGGCCCCAGGCCCACCCCCTAGAGACCCATTCCCCACCCCCCAAACATTGGCTGTCATAAAACAACAACAACAAAACCCTGACTGACTCAAAGATACAGAAGCTGGTGAGCATAACCAGACCTTAAGCTTTTGAGGCTAAGAACTCACTGCTGAAAAACTATGGTTTTCAATGCCAAGGAGCAATGTTTCTAGCCTTCAAAGTTGGTGGCACAAAGGAAGATCTACCTTAGGTATTCATAATCTATCGAAGTAGGTGAAAAAAAATCAGCCAGTTGCTTTCATTAGAGGCTGTGGTCCAATCCACTAAACAATCAGCTTCTCTCATTTTTTCTCACATTGCACTTAATTCACGACATGTGCGCCATGTTTGCTTGTATCCCATCAGGGTACCCTCTTTGGGTTGAAATAAAATCGTTTATTCTGTGTATGTTTTCACTGAGTCTCACTCTCCTGCTTCTCTGACTCCCTAGGGGTCTGTATCAGGAGAGGACATGTCATCTGAGGGAAAAGAACCAGGCGTTGGAAGCTCTCCGACGCCTCACACATGATTTCCCTGTCCGTGACTGATCCTCAGAACTCCTCAGCCCGTTCTGTTCTCTATAGTGTGAGGAACACACAAATGCTTTATTTGAGCAAGGATGGGGCTAGAACAGTGGCTCAGCAGTTAAAGAGTCCTGGCTGTCTTTCAAAGGACACACACTGTCACATGTGGGCATGCACACACACACACTCACACACATTTTAAAACGAAATGAGATGTTCGCATATATGTCTTTTCTCCATAGTAACCTGCAATAGGTTTGGCAATCCTCAGTCATCCGGAAGTGCCCAGGAAGACAAGGGACACTGGTGGTAGGTATAGTCTGAGAGGCACTGTCCTAACCCTCCCTGGGACCTTAGGCCAGAATTTCTGACTAAGGACTAAATTTACTTATCTGTGCATACCTTTTATTTATTTTTTTTTTTTTTTGGCAAATTAAAGAGACTTGATATATTCCCTCCAAACTCATAGGTCTCTCTGTGACAGAAAACCTTTGCCCAAACACTTTCCAGTTGGAGATCACAGGGACGCTGGCTGACACTGAGTTTTCTTGTGCTGTTGCCTGTGCTGCCCCATTTGAAATGGAAACCCAGGCAGCTTCTATAGTCCAGGCTCATCACCTTTCAAGTACATTCTTCACTTCCCTCTCTGAGCAGAAAGGCTCCCCTAAATTTCAGATCCCGGGACAGGGGAGGCTTATTGAGCAGGGGCACAGTGGTTATTGCAATGCGGAGGGGAGTTGCTGAGGTGAGCCTGGATGAGGCGAAAGGGTGAGTCTCCTTGCTTGCAGCCTTGGAAGAGCTGACGCTAAGACCAGTGCCGGCTAGATAGAACCGACCATGAGGAAGGCAGTGAGGAAGATGAGGCCGGGCTGAACCCTTTTGTCCTGGTTTTAACTCACTCCGTCTTGTGTGCTCCATCTGACAGCTCCCAAGCACAGCCGGCTGAGGCAGTCAATCTCAGGAGAACCCACCTGCAGCTTCAGGAGGCCCATGGTTTTACAGCATGAAACAAATTGCCTTAGTCAACTAAAGCTTTGAAACCTTTGAAATGTCCGCCTGATGCCCACAGCCTGCTTCTGGTGTGATAGAATGGTGCTTTGGGCTTTAAAAACCCCACCCTGCCTCTCTCTGGGTTGACAGGTGTTTCTGGTGGGAGCCCACTTGACCTTCTCTGAGGGGCCTCCTCCTATGTCAGCGTTCTCCTGAGTTTCATGCAGGTACAACACAGACCCCAACGCAAACGATAAACTTATTTTAACATTCCCCATACGCATAGTTGAAAAAAAATCAGTTTTACATTTTGGAAGATAAAAGGTCTGTTTATCACCTTCCTTCAAGGGATAGAGCGGAATGAAGGATCTGAAACAGGAAGTGGCATGTTGTCATGCTCAGCTCCCTGGCTGTGGTGGCATGGACAATCAGAAGTTCTCGTTCGCTGGGTGTGGTGGCGCGTGCCTTTAATTCCAGCACTTTAATTCCAGGAGGCAGAGGCAAGTGAGTTTGAAGGCAGTCTGGTCTACAGAGAGAGTTCCAGGACAGCAGGGGCTACACAGGGAAACACTGTCTTCAAAAACAAACAAACAAACAAACAAACAAGTTCTCTTGTGCTATGGTGGTCTCTCCTGCAGACACGTAGCTTGCACCAGTTAACCCAGCGATTCTAAAGGGAGTCAGGCCCTGCGTCCTACAGTTTCCCACATCTCCAACCGCAGGACATGGGACAGACACTCTTTGGAACAGGTGCTTAAGAGGGTGATGAAGTATTTCTCTGTGGAAGTACGGACGAAGACACATTCTACACAGTCACCAAAGCCCATTGAAATATGTGTGACAGTCCCAATATTGCTGTAGTCAGTTTTTTTATAATTGCTAGGATTTGGGGAGAATTGCAGTGGATTAGAAATGAAGACAAATGGGCCTGTTGCGAATGTACCACATGCTCAGTGAAGAGGCGATGGTGAGAGCCGCCTAGCTAACGCAAGAAACAGATTCAATAGACAAGCGCTTTCTCCCGGGGGTCCCGACAGCTCTCGGGTAAGTCCACCACCAAGACTAGACAGCGTCTATGCCCCTATGTGTCTGGAAGCGTCAGTAGGAACCCATATTGCTTTTAACCTATTTGTCCATAGACTCGTATTTGCTCGAAAACAACAGACTTTCACAGAACAACGAGGATTTACAGTAGAAGTTACTGTAGCGTGGGCTGGTGGCTTGGCCCAGATCGGGTGATAGGGACGCCCCAAGGTTTGTGCTGGGTCGCGGATGGGGTCGGCGCAGGATGGAGTGGATACGGGCAGAGTGAGCGAGGCCACCCCAGGGTGGGCAAGGCCACCGAGGGGTCCGTGGAGGACTAAAGGCCGGCTGGGAGACGCTAGCACCCTGGCAGGTGAGAGCAGAGGCTGGAGAAGGAAGCGTAAGCGGAGGCTGGAACTGCAGGCAGCAACAGCCAGAGATAGAAGCGGAAATGGGGGTCAGCACTAATGGCGGCAGCCGGGATGGCACCGCAGGACAGGGTAGGTGAGAAGCCGGAGCAGGGCCCGGAGGCGCGGAGAGCCGCCCCGGCCTCCCTGTGCCTAATGACGTCGTCACTGCAGCCACGTGGCCCCTGCAAAAATGCACCAAGATCAGAAGCTCTGTTTATTGTGTTCACAGCCACACGCCGTGTGGTGAGCCTTGAAGGCAGTGGCAGCCATAGGCACACCCGGGCCCGTGTCAGGTCCTGACGGACAGTCTCCCCCTGCCCACCAGGGGGAAATACCTCCTAACCGCGAACTCAGTTCCAAGGGCCTGAGGGCTGCACTGTCCTGCAGGGCTTGCAGGCAGCTTTGGGCCGTGGTGCCTGAGTGATGTGTCCTGTAGGTGGTGGACCATCGTTTCCTTCCTCAACTAGAGGGGTTGTGTGTGTGTGTGTGTGTGTGTGTGTGTGTGTGCGCGCGCGCGCGTTGTGTTTTAAAACATGGCGTCATGTAGCCCAGGCTGGCCCGGAAGTCCCTCCCGCCTCCACCTAGCCAGTCGTAAGATTTCAGGCGTGCACCGCCATGCTCTGCATTGTAGCTGATCTTGGGTGTGAACCTGACTGACTCTGGAATCAACTAAGCTGCCTCTCACTCCTGTGAGGGGTTTTCGTGATTGCACTGTTTCAAGCAGGCGGAGCCGCCCTCAATAGTGTAGCAGTCCTATATGGACTTTATATAAGGACGCGGGAGAGGGAACTGTTTTTGCCTTAGTTACCCTCGTTTTCGCCAGCAAGCTCCCCTACCCTGCTGTTGCAGAGGTCTCTTCTTGAGCATTCCAGTGTAGACGGAAGACCAGCACTCTCCAGGAATCCTCCGGGCCTTCAGCTCCAGAGGGGAACGACTGAGGATTGGCCACATGGCACACATAACCTGTGTACAGTAACTAGCATTCTTCCCAACTTTGTGAGACATTTAAAATTTAGAATAGCCTGATTCTTCTAAAGATCCATAGGTATCGAATAAGTATATATCTGCACACGATTACTTAATTTTCAAGACAGCTCTACTCTTGTTCACTGTGGCTTTGAAAAGCCTTATAACTAAATTTCTGACATTCTCCAGAAGTGTTGCTCTGACAAACACGAGCATTTTAAAGAGTAGGACAAGCAGAGTGGACCTCGGTGTGCCCCTAAGAGCCACTTTCATATCTCAGATGCTTAAACTAAGCCTAAGGGATTTCCTGGCAGTAATTTCCCCATGTCTGTCACTGCCCCTCCCCCAAGTAAGGAATCAAGTCAGACCAAGCAGGATGAATCAGCAGTGTCTGCAGAGAACATTGCTCAGAGACAAGGGCTGTAGTCAGAAAAGCCGCACTGGCATGGTAACACTTGCCTGTAATCCCAGCACTGAAACAGGAGGATGTAAATTTGAGGTTGAGAGACCAAAAGATTAAAAATCAGCAGCTATTATTAATTAAGGCCTGAACTAGCTGGGTGGAGAAGTCCAGGAATGCCCTAAGAACCGCCTTACTGCATTCTTTTCCCACCCACTAGAGATACAGTTGCTAGGAAACTGGCCCATTCCCCCTAGGGAGGGACACCAGGTCATTAATGGTCTGGGGACCTTCCTAAAGCCAATCAATTCAAAATGTAGCATTTTGACCAATGGATGCTTGCCAGGCAGGAATTGCCCCTGCCTTGGGCATGCTCGGAGGGACCAGAATCTTTAAATCACCCAACTAACCTCGGCTCCCACCCCTTTGGTGGTGGGGGTTGTGGGCCCAAGCTGCAGCTTGTAATGATTTACAATAAAAAGACCCTCATGTATTTACAGCGGAGTCTGTTCATTCCTGGTCTTTTGGGGTTTGTGAACTGGGCAGAACAAGGTCAGCGTAGGCTTGGTAATGAGCCTTGTTTCAAACCAGAGAGATGAAATTGCTTGTGTCCATTCTTTCAAAGAAAACCAGAAGACGAGATTTTTTTAAAATATTTTTTATTAATTATTATTATTTATTACAATTTATTCACTTTGTATCCTGGCTGTGGCCCCCTCCCTCATCTCCCCCCAATACCATCCTCTTCTCCCCCTATGCCCCTCCCCTTGTCCACTGATAGGGGAGGTACTTTCCCCCTTCCATCTGACCCTAGCCTATCAGGTCTCATCAAGACTGGCTGCATTGTCTTCCTCTGAGGCCTGGCAAGGCTGCACCCCTATGGGGAGATGGTCAGAGAGCCTGAAGAGATTTTTAGAACCAGCTCCTGAGGGCTGGAGAGATGGCTCAGCAGTTAAGAACACTGTTTACTCTTCCAGAGTTCTTGAGTTCAGTTCCCAGCAACCATGTGGTGGCTCACAACCATCTGTCAGATCAGTGGTCTGATGCCCTCTTCTGGCCTGCAGGTGTACATGCAGATAGAGCACTCACACACCGTAAAGAAATAAAGAAATTTAAAAAAAGAAAACTCTTCTTTTGCATGGCGCCTGCCACTAACTAAACATGTCCATGCCTCGTCCCCGTTTATCAAATTCGCTTGTTTCACATTCAGACATGTTCCACTGCAAGGCAGCGGCATTAAACCAGCAAGTGCAGAAATGGAACCGGCCTGGCAGAAAATAGCCTCTCGGCTTTTTGTTTTGTTTTGTTTTTCAACATTCTGTTAGCTCATTTGACAGTGGAGTTTGTGTAACTGGGGGAAAATCCACATCATTTGTTATAAAAAAAAATTTAAATTTGTTCACTTACACTCTATTTACCAAGAATGATTAAGACTTAAAATACTTAACCCTTGATCATGTATAGTGTTGAACAATGCTGCAGATTCTTAAACTTTATCTCAAGTACGTTTATCTCATACTAAATGAACATCTATTTTTAGGAATCATAAAGATGACTTTTACAAAGACATTCTTAACCAATCTGCCTCCATCTTAGGCTTGAAAGCCATCTTACACTAAAGACAACCTAGGTTCATTGCCGTTTATGATTGAACCTGTTTCTCAAGGATTGCCCTCTCTCCACCTGTAACCTTAACTACAAACATTTTGTACTGCCTGTCCCAGGAAAGGCAGTCACGCCTTTGTTTCAAAAGGTTATAATGGCCGTATTCTTGTGACCAGCACACCACAGAGGGCACCAGATCTCATTATAGAGGGATGTGAGTCACCGTGTGGTTGCTGGGGATTGAACTCAGGACCTCTGGAAGAGCAACTGGTACCCTTAACCTCTGAGCCATCTCTCCAGCCTCTTGTGACTTTTGTTTGTGCTTATGTTCCGCTTCTGTAACCCTGCCTGTTTGCGTACCAAGTCCCCCATTTGTAAGCCTGACCGATAAACCCCTAACCTTCCCCGTGTCCAATGCTGATCTTTTGAACCTGCCTTTAGGGACAGACAACCAGCGCACATGAATTAAAAAAAAAAGCTTGCTTTAATTAATTTGGCCCTGATGATTTGGGTCAGTGGGCGTTCTCCTCGGATCTGTGGGATTAACAGTGGCCTACACCTTTTAGGCCATCATGTATAATCTTAATACATGTATAATCTTAACTGGAAGGTTCCATGTGTATATGAGATTGGGGCTGGTTTCGCCACAGGAAGTCCTGCCTTAAAATACCTGCAGTCAAGAACTTGTCGATCTTTTCAAATTCACCTATGACTGGTGACCTTTACTGTCGCTTAGGATCTGAGAAGGAGGGACAGGAAGCCCTGTCTCTGAGGCTTTGGGGGAGGGGGGATGAGGGATGTCCAATCAGACACACAGACAGAGAGTAAGGGCGGGCTTCCAGTCCTGGGACCTCCACCTGGCCACCGGCGCCACCTGAGCCGTCCGCTCTCCCTCCTGCGTCCTGTCCGCGTGTGTGCGCTCTGAGCCCGCAAGTCCCGGGAAGGTCTGCGTATCGCCTCGTCACCCTTTGCCCCCTTGAGAACCGCAGCGAGGACTCCGGGGGTCCAGGAATCCTGAAATGGTGCGTCGGTGGCAAGTGCCCCGCTGTGGTTCGCGGGCTGGGCGGGCTCTGGGCCCCGGGCGTCCTGTGCGTCCCTGGTCCCGGGGCGCGTGTCGTGCTGCGCGGGAAGGGAAGCCGTAACCTGGCCCTTGGCTCTCCGTTGTCTGTGCCCCTGGGTCCCCCGATCTCTGCCTCCGAGGGCTCCCGCCGTCCGGTTCCCGAGATTCCACATCTGCGGTTCGGGGTGTTCAGCCTGGGGCCCGGACGATCCTGGCCCAGGGACATCAGGCTCTATTCCGTCCCCCAGGGCCCTAGAAACCCATCTGTGTTGGGATCCTTCCATTAGCGGGTTTTAGCGCAGGCCTTCCAACTCTCGTGAGACAAACCAAACGCTGTAAGACCGCAGGCCACATACACAGAATAGCGCGCGCACACACACACACACACACACACACACACACACACACACCGCTTTCTGTTCCAAAAGCTGAAGACTTGGGTTGAAGAGAAACGTGTCGTTTCAGGGGTTGGTGTCGTTCGAGGACGTGGCCGTGCGCTTCACCTGGGAGGAGTGGCAGGAGCTGAGCACGGCCCAGAGGAGCCTCTACAGGGACGTGATGCTGGAGAACTACCGCAGCCTGCTCTTCCTGGGTGAGGCCGCGTCTCGAGGACTCTCAGCAACCGTTACTTTCCTCTTCTGTAGTACACACTCCACTGGACACACTGTAACAGGACAGCATGCATGTTTTTGAGAACAGTGTGCAGTTTTGCAGTGCGCTTACATCGTTTGTAAAGATCACCTGACGGTAAAAGATAGGTTTATCAGCAGGGCATTGTTTCTTCCTACTGTGAACATTTAAATTTTTTTTCCGCGATATTTTGAAGGACTTAGTGGCTCTCAGTCATATATGCATTGCTGTTCTGTAGAGCGTAAAATACTCGTTACTTCCATAGGTAATAAACTCATTTCTCCATCCCCATTTGTCTTTCCGCAGTTGTCATCTCTCCTTCTTGGAGCTTGGATAATTTACGGTCTTGTGTGTGTGCACACATTTCACTCTGTCTCTGACCTTTCTGGGGAAGATACAGAGTAAACATCCATTCGCTACAAATTTAGAGGCCCTTCCTGCTGTTGCGGTGTTCAGGGTCCTCACACGTCGTGGAAATTAATGTCTTGTTACAGGAGTGTTTTAACCGTGTTTTTAAGCCAGTCTCGGTGGCTCATGCCTGTAATCCCAGCACTTGGAAAGGCAGAGGCAGCGGGATCTCTGTGAGTTCCAGGCCAGCCTGATCTACGGAGTCCAGGACAGCCGAGGCTTCACAAAAGAAACAATGTTGATTTCTTCTATGAATTGCTTGCTTTTTTTTTGTATAGGAGATTTTGACATTGATGTCATCCCATGTGTTCATTTTTGCTTCTGTTCCTGTTTTTCACATAGATTAGTTAAAACACTGTCTACACCATTGTATCAAAATGTTGCCTGTCTGTTCTAGGAGCTTCGTGTTTTTCAAGTCTCATATTTAACTTTGGATCTGTTTTTAGTTGACTTGTATGGTGACAATGAGGTGTCTGTTACCGCGTGGATGTCCTGTTTCTTAGCACCACTTACACAATGAGAACTTCCAGTCTGAATGAGTTTGGGAAAATCCGTTGGTGGGTGGTCAGTGGTCCATAGCTCTGCTAAAACACTGGAGATGGGGGGAGGGGTTGTTTTTTGTTTTTGTTTTTGCTTTTTTTTTTTGTATAAGGGAGGAAAACGGATTTATTTACAAGTCCACAGTGCCTAGAGATTACTTTCTTAGGTTCCTTTGCCTTTCCTGTTTACAGCTTTACAGAAAAGATAAAACAAAAGCCAGGAAGCATGCATGCCGACTGTTCTGCAATGATGGGAATCTGAACAGAAAAATCGCTCCCGGCAGGCAAGCTCTTCCTCTGGGGTTAGGCCATTACCCTTCTCTTCTTGCAACATGGAGTCCTGAAGATATTTTAATTATTCAGGGTCCTGGTGACACTGGCAGTCTGGACTCTGAGGTTCTATCTGGGGGTGGCTTTCTTGGACTCCTTCACTGCCTTTGGTTGACTCAGACACCTGAAAAAGGCGTGCCCTGGGACCAGACGGCCACACGGCCTCAGTTGAGAGCCGGAAATGGACAAATGTTTTAAAAGGAGTACAAGTTTGCCTTCGCTTGTGGTTTTGTTCTTAGTTGGCTTATTTTAGAGTTTACCGATTTAGTCCTTTCCACCAGTGAGCGGAGTAAACACCAGCACAGGCTCCTGCTTTCCCGCTTGGGTGTTGTTCTTTTGGGAGCTCTTCTTAGGCGCCAGCTTGGCCCTTTTTGCTTCCTGGTGGCCCTGATAGCCTGCTCTCCCTGAGTTTTCCTGAATCCTCTTGGCCGTGACTTTAGCAAGAGATCCGCCAGTGCCAGCCCCTGGAATTTGACTGCTTGGTGGATCCTTTGAACTTCTGAGAGGACAGTATTTTATCTGCCTAGAGTTTCTCTGAAAGGAACTCAGGGTTGATAGCCAGCTGGGTGTCGTGGTGCAGCCTTTAATCCCAGCGCTCTGGAGGTACAGCATTTCTCTTATCGCAGTTCCAAAGTTTAGCACCTGGTATGCCAGATTTTCTATTTAGATCGCCCATTGTGTTCCGTTTATCCGACCCCCGGGACCTTGCCTTTTCCGTTCCTATCTCTGGAGAAAGCGTTGAAGGCTGGTATAGCAAAGGCTTTAGGTTTGTTTTGATCAAGGTTGTTTACACAATTTGAGTCTTTGGTGCTTCTGTGTGTTGCTTGAGATGTTGAGATATTGTTAAGGACATCCTTTTCTGGTCTATGAAGAATGTCATTGAAATTAAGATTGTGATTTCATTGACTCTGTAACTTTATTATGGATCTGAACATTATTCTTCTAACCACTAACTTGGAATGCAATGTTTTGGGGATTTTTCTTCTCTTGGTTTTGTAAAACAAGATTTCACTGTATCCTGGGACGGTCTTAAATTTACATAGCCCAAGCTGGCCTCACCATCATAGCATTTCCCATACGGTAGAGTTCTGGATCCTAGGACCTTTCCATTGTTTCAAGGGACTGTGTCATCTTTAGCTTATTTTCTATGTCATTGTGCTATTTTTTTTTACTTCTTGGTTAGTTAATTTTTAAAATAGGTTGAGGTTATAGCCCAGTGGTAAACAGCTTTCTAATATGTCCAAGACTCTATAATTCAATCCCCAGAATGGCAATAAACAATAAAATTACTGAACCATTTTAACAAGTGGATTTCTTTCTTTCGTTTCTTTCTTTTATTTTTTTTCTCCATAGAGGTGCTCATGCTTCCGAGTGTGAAGAGTAAAGGCATGGTCTCCACTCCCGACTAAGAAAAGACTTTAAAATGTCTTCAGGGGCCACTTTGAATGGGGTTGGGTTCTGCATTTCTCTGCAGCTTCATTCTTCATGAACACATGAGGTGTGGCTTTTGGTGTTTTGTAACCTGTTATCTTGTCATCATCCACCCCCCTCACACACACAGGGTTTTAAAGACCTTAATTCTTTCTCTACATAGCATCCTTTGCTCTCTACATAAGGACACTGTTGTGTTCTCCTTTCTACTTAAAAAATTTTTTTTTGGATTTGTTGTTTTGCCTGAGTGTACATCTGTGTACCACATACAGGCCTGGTGTTTGAGGAGGCCAGAAGAGAGCACTGAATTCCCTGAAACTGGAGTTATAGCTAATGAGAGCCGTCATGTGGATGCTAGGAGTCAATGAGACATCTCTCTGGTCCTCGTGGCCTTTGTCTCTCACTATCAGATACACGTGTGTAGAGACCTCGATGCTGTATTGGAAAGTCGTGGTAAAAGAGCACATCCTTCTCATGTTCCAGGCCTGACAGGAAGTGTGTGCTTTCTCCACCCCTTCTGCTGTAGGCTGTGGGCAGGGGGATCATCTGACACGTGGAGGGCTTATGCGAAGGTGGATACGGTATTTTTAAACAGCCCTGTGTGCATATGCTTCTATGGTGGCATTCACATGACTCTGTCCACCGTGTAAATGTGGTGATTTAAACTTGGGAATTTATGTGTGGTGCGTGTGGTATTGTGGGGTATTCGCCAGAGAAGACTGCTCGGGCATGGTTTAGAACATCTTTATTAGTTGGGCTGGCAACTAGCCTGTCTGGTCAGGATCCCAGTGCAGCCCTGAGCCTTTCTCAGGGTGAGCTTTTAAGCACAAAAACCATATCCTGGGTTGGTGTGCTTCATTTAACAAGAGCAGTTAGACAGAAGCAGAACTGCAGAAGCCTAAAAGCAAGGTTAATACCTTTAGAGGCTTTCCCAGAACTATGGGCTTTGATGGATTGGGCCTTTGCTTTAGTTTTGGCTGGCACTCCTATCTACGTGAGGAGATTTATGGCCTGAATGGCAGGCACTTCCATCATGGAGTCAGTCGTGCTGAGATCTCAGGGCCTGTTACAGTGGGGTCCCTGGGATGAAACACATATGAGACATTTTTATAATCTTCCCTGTTTTGTTTGTTTGTCTTTTGAGGCTGGTTTCTCTGTGTAGTGCTGGCTGCCTGGAATTTGCTCTGTAGACCAGTCTGGCCTCAACCTCACAGAGCTCCACCTGCCTCTGCCTCCCAAGTACTTGGATTGAAAGCATGCACCACCGCACCTGGCCCCTTATACTCTTTCCATGTGTTGTTTTTCCAGTTTTGTTGAGAACTCTGGCACCTCTGTTCATTAAGAACACCACATCTGTAATTGATTGCTGCGCTCCTGTCTAGTTTGGAGAACGTTTGTGATGCCCGTGTCTGTGGTAACAGCTAAAATCTTGGCTGTTCCTCCAGACAGTATCATTACCCTATCCTCTGGAAGTATTTAGATTCTGTTTGTCTTGGAGTTTTCCAGTTTCACTGTATTTGACAGGGTCACTGTTGCTCAGGTCTGTTAGGTTCCCTTTCAGCTTCCTGGACCTGGATGCTCATGTCTC
Source organism: Rhombomys opimus (assembly GCA_010120015.1). Lineage (NCBI taxonomy): Eukaryota > Metazoa > Chordata > Mammalia > Rodentia > Muridae > Rhombomys > Rhombomys opimus. The sequence goes on from REGO01000060.1 coordinate 5,660,789, forward strand.
TCCCAATATCCAATCGTTTCAGTGATTGGATATTGCAATGTCTTTTCCCTTTTCTTCTGGAACATTCCTAAGGCTTTTTTTTTTTTTTTTTTTTTAATTGATGGGCAGAGGTTTGGGGGCTCAGGTGGTGTATTACCTGCCATGCATATGTACATGGAGATCGATGGAAAATTGTGGATATCCGTCCTGGTCTTACACCTTGAGATGGGGTTTCTTTGCTTTAGTGCTGTTTTCAGTCAGCTGGCCTGGGAGCTTGCTGGGGACTTGTTTCTCTGTCTTCTGTCTCCCCAGAGGGGCACTGCTTACAAATGCATGTGCTGTGTGTTTTTGCTTGGTGCTGCGTATTTGAGTCAGGTCCTTCTGCTTGCACAGCCCTTTCACCCACCGAGTCATCTCCCAGCCCCAAATATTTGCTTTCTCAGTGACTTTGGAATCAACACATGTAGTTACAGCTGAAAAACTATGAAATTGACAGAGTTATAAAACTTAAAGTGGAGTTCCGTAAACTTAGCTGTAATCAAGTATTTGGTGCTGGTTGCAAACAACTATTAAGCCAAAGGCAAGAGGAATGCGAGGAAATTGCATGGTTTTAAGGTGTCATGACAAATACTTCTCTAAGATTAAAAACAAGGCAATATAAAATTTATTTAAATAATTGAGATTTCTAACTAGATCCCTTGTGGTTGTTTTTGGCAACCTAGCCTAGCCTGGTGGGGGGCAGTGTGCTCTGAGGTCAGGAGGCCTGTGCTGTGCCCCACTGGATCCTTGCTAACTATAGTTAGGCAATCTGGCTGAAAATAAGGAAGCAGGGTTAGCAACAGCACACGCCTTCCCCACTCAGGCTCAAGCCTTCTGTTTACGTGTGTACCTACATGTTTATGTTTACCTATACATACATGCTGGGAGCAGGGGAGTAGATGGCCACATACATCACGTACAAACTTCAAAGTCCTGTTTTGCATTTGGTACTACGGTCATAATGATGGTCAAACCATCCCATTCCAGAGAGCGCTGCCCACTATAGTAAGCAGCTTTTAAAAACTAGCGCAAATGCGTTTGCCCTCCTCCTTTTTCCAAGCACAAGAAGGGGGGGGAGCTCCCTAAGAAGTAGGCGAGGGATTGCTTTCCATTTAATACTATTTAATATCTGGTTGTGACCATGTGTTCTTGCTGTACTACTCATCCTCAAGAATATTCGGAGCCGTTTCCTACTTAGTGGCAGCATTTGGAAGTGTATGCCATGTTGGCTCTTTACATTTTTCTTAGTTCGATAAAAGAAATTTTAATAACAAAATATGTGTAAAATTAAAATTTTTGTAAGCTATTTTTATTAACCAAAGTACTCGCTTGCAGTCATTTATCTGAAAATATTTTATGGTTCTTACAAAAGTTGGATTTTGTCTTCATAAAGTTAACTTAAAAACTTCATACCATGTTTCTGGGCAACCATGCCTGTCTCTTGTGGTGTTCCAACTCCATGAGAAGAGCCTGTGTGTGGGCCTCATACATCTTAACAATTTGTCGATCCTTCCTTGAAGAGAAATGCTGGTACTTCCTGGTGTCTGGCTTAGCCAGTAGAGTGGCCACTTCAGACAGTGCTCACATTTCACAGGGGATCAGGCAGACGCCTGAAGCTAGTCAAGGATTTCTGCAGTGTGGTAAGGATTTGCAGAGCCCAAGAGGGGCTGATTGAGGAAGCCGATCAGACTGGGGTGTGCTGTAAACATTGGCGTGCCTACCTGAGCTCTTTCATTTGTGTGATCTACATGGTAGCTTCCAAATTCTGATGGTTCCACTCACTCACCCAGCGGGAAGGCTTTCTCATTCAAGGATGGCTCCAGTGAGTTGTGTTTGTGTTGTGGCCTACAGAACGCTGTCTCCTCACAGACCAGCCTTTTTATGATCACGTTCTCATTTCAGTTTGTCCTAAATACCATATGTGTTGTCTTTCTATTTCATTGTGCCTTCCTACCACTTCTGTTTTCTTAAAACCATCACATCAGGCTAATATGCAGTTTAATGACCCTGAAGATAGTTATCAAAGAAAAAGTAAGCTCTGCTAAAGGTTTTTAAATCGCTGATTATAGCACCATTTATGAATTGGAGTTATTTGTTATTTTATAGACCTGATCTGCACTCAGCAGCATTTGTCTATTATTTCATACCTTCAGGGCACCGTCTGACCAAACCTGAGCTGATCTTCAAGTTGGAGCATGGACTTGGGCCATGGGATGTGGCAGAAGCCTCGGGCAGGAGCCTCCCAGGTCAGTAGCGGCATGTTGAGCACGGAAGGTCAGCGAGAAGGAAGTTCATCAGCTCTTGCCATGTTGAGCCGACTTTTATCTAAACCCACTGCTGATGAATAAGTCCCTCTATTAGAGTAAACACTGGCATGAGGAAAGTGTCCACTGCGAATTAGCTTGGTAAACCAGAAAGCCTCTAACATGAAGGAAGACATTTGTGCTTATTTTCCAACAGCAGCCCTTATTATCAGTCACTTCAGCTTTCGCACCAAGGCATACCCGAGCCAACTAATTTCTTACAAACACCTGCTTTCGTTTGCTTTTAGAAGAAATCTCACTAATGAAAATGAAGACTGCACAAGTAGAAAATGATATTTGAAACAAACTGGATGTGAAAGAAATCAGCATTAGGTTTTCTTATAATCTGCTCATCATGAAACTTTATGTGCTATCTCATGATGGAGGGATCTCAAATATAGATAAACCAATGTTTTAATAAGTGAAGGGCATGCCTCAAAGTGCCAGGTTATGTCAGTTGATGTCAATATCCCAGGACATCATGAAAAGACAGACTACCCAGACAAACCCCAAAACAACAAGTTCGAGGCTCTGTGTAGGCCTATATTCACCCTTACCTTGTACACAGAATAATGATGATTTTAAAACTTAAAAGCTTCCACACCGTTGATAATGTGCAGTTCTCCATTCCCTCAGGATCTTTTTTGTTTGTTTGTTTTCTAAAATGAAAAATAGAACTACCGTTATGGGGCAGGTGTCCTTCTCCCATCTGTATGCATGGTGGAATTAAAGTAAGGGACAGAGTAGAGATAAACACATGGGCCCATGTTTACTGAGAAATTACCCACAGTTGCCAGGGTATGGTATCTGAGTGTGTCCTCATCCTTAGACTCATGGTTGAGTTGGATGTAAAAAAAGTGTGTTACTCAGCCGTCAGTAAGAATCGGGCCATGGTCTTTCAGAAACATGGGTGGAAGGGCACTCTGTCATGTCAAGCAGAATACGTTAGAACTGAAATGGAAAGTATGTGTTTTGTACCACACACTGAATGTGGAATTAAAGTCCAAACCACAAAAGTCAAATTGGGAGGATTCCACAGGAGCGATGAACCAACCGGAAGGCAAGAGTGGGAGAGTGTGTGTGTCGTATAACTAATATGTTGGAAATGAGGCCTTAAAATTTCGCACGTGAGGGTGTGGTGGTGCACTTGGGAGGCAGAGGCAGAGGCCATCCTGGGCTACAGAGCAAGTTCCAGGCCAGCTAGAGGGGCCAAGTGAGACCCTGCCTCCAGTGTACACAGATTTGTATTTGAAATTTTCACCTACGCACAGAAAAGTGCACTTGCACAATGAGCTGCTGCCTATTTTATTTTTAATACAAATATTTATTGTCGTTTGAGAAAGCGCAGCAGTCTAGAAGGTGAAGGAGATGTGTAAAACAAGGAGTGAAGGGAGAAGCTGGGAGAGGGTGTCTTCTCCTTTTGGAGGAAGACACTTTCCTCACCAACCCCAAGGAGTATTCTATTGCTTTTACCCAGGATGAACTCAACCATTTGAAACACGTATGTAGGAATCTCTTCTCTAACCTATATTCCTACTTAGGAGAGAGAACATTTGCCTATGTCTACGTCCTGTGTATAGCTACTTAATAAGTCCATTTCACGTGTGAAAGAGATATGCTATAGGTGACTTTATATGTGTGGAGTTGCATAAAAAAGACTGAAGTGTGATTCATAAATCTAATTTTAGATGTTCATGTATTGACTGCCCCGATTGTGACCAGCCAGAAAAATCACAAGATGTATTTGTGGCAAGTTGGAACCACCCAAAACAAGGCATCAAATGAAAAGATTGTAAGTAAACCATTAAATTGGGGCACTTAACTTAAGCCTGACCATAAAGAGAGTTTTATGCGTGGCGGGCATGTGGGCTCAGTGGGTAAAGTGTCCCCTTGCAAGCACAAGGACCAGCACCCATGTTTCAAGCTGGGTGTGGCCAGAGGCAGCTGTTATCCCGGTGCCCAGCATAATGAGAAAGGACATCTGGACCTCTAAACTATCCAGTCAGCAAGCTCCACCTTTACTGGGAGACCCTTTCTCAAAACGTAAGGTCGTGATCGGGAAAGGCCCCACTTGTCAGCCTCTGGTCTGCACTCCCAAACACACGTGTGCATGTACACTTGCACATAAACAGACACACGTGCACGAGCGTGGATGTGCTCATATCTTCCCCACACTCAAAACACTTAACCCGGGCAAGAATTTCGCCTCGGAAATTACAGAGTGGAGAATAACTCAAATTTTAATGCAGCTGGCAAAGCTCTCTTGCATCCTGCATGTCTTCTTTGCTTTGCCATGAGGACAGCGCGCTTCCGTGTATTTGGCCGGGGGGTATCCTCTCACTCAACAAATTTGACACATAGAGAAGTTTCATTTCAAAGATATTATAGTAAGCTGGGCGTGGTGGCACAGGCCTGTGATCCCAGCACTCGGGGAGGAGAAGCAGGTGGATCTCTGTGAGTTCGAGGCCAGCCAGGGCTACACAGAGAAACCCTGTCTCGGGAAACTAGCAAAAACAGTAAGAAAACGTTATGGTAAATTCAGTAATATGCAACACTTACATGTGTAGTCTAAGGCAGGGATCGTGTGAAGTGATGTAACCACTGTTAAGGTAGTCAGGACTCGGTGCTGTAAATCTGGACTCCGCATGCAAGGTGTGTATGCATGAGAAATGGAAATATGACTGGGGAAACACACCCCACAGAACCTCAAGATCCTAAGCCAGGACAGAAACCTGTCTCTGGGGATGAGAAATAGAACAAATTCTTTTATTTCCAGGTAGAGCTAAAGGCGCAGCAGAAGGTCCATGAAGGGTCAAAATCCTGTGAAAGCGAAGCACCTGGGAGGACGTTCTGTCAGAACTCTCAGCGCACCGGGAGCCAGAGGCCTCACACCCCAGAGGCGGCTCCTCCTTCTGAGTCCGCTCGGAGGCCCTGGGGCGGGAAGGGAAGCCGGGAGGGCGGGGAGGCCCCTGCGGCCGGGAGGCCCTGTGCGCGCGCAGGCGGCCGCGGGGCGGAGCCGGGACCTCCAGGCCGCCAGGGGGCGCTCCCGAGCGGGGGCCCCTACGAGTGCGAGGCCTGCGGCAGGGCGCTCCGCACCAAGCGAAACCTCGCCCTGCACCGGCTGCTCCACACGGGCGAGAGGCCGCACGCGTGCGCGGAGTGCGGCCGCGCCTTCCCCCACAGGGCGGCCCTCGCCCAGCACCGGAGGGTGCACGCCGGCCGGAGGCCCCACGCGTGCGCCGACTGCGGCCGCGCCTTCTCCCGCCCGGCGCACCTCGCCCGCCACCGGCGGACGCACACGGGCGAGCGTCCCTTCGCGTGCGACGGCTGCGCGCGGACCTTCGCGGCCCGCTCGGACCTCCTGCGCCACCGGCGGACGCACACGGGCGAGCGTCCCTTCGCGTGCGACGGCTGCGCGCGGACCTTCGCGGCCCGCTCGGACCTCCTGCGCCACCGGCGGACGCACACGGGCGAGCGGCCGTTCGCCTGCGCCGACTGCCCGCGGGCCTTCCCCTGCCGCGCGCGGCTCGCCCGCCACCGGAGAGCCCACGCCGGCGAGCGGCCCTTCGCCTGCCCGCAGTGCGGGCGGGCCTTCCTCCACAAGGCGCACCTCACCCGGCACCGGAGGAGCCACTCGGGCGAGAGGCCCTTCGCCTGCGCGCCCTGCGACAAGGCCTTCTCCTGCCGGTCGGACCTCACCGCGCATCTCAAGGCCCACCCGGCCGAGAAGCCCCATCGGTGCACCGAGTGCGGGGCCTCCTTCTACCGGAGGCCGCAGCTGGCGCTGCACGAGAGGGGTCATGCAGGCCAGAGGCGCTACGAGTGTGCGGACTGCGGAGAGGTTTTCCACTGCAGATCCCACCTCACGCTGCACGGGATGGTACATGAGGATGAATACCCGTATGTATGTCCGGCATGTGGGAAGTATTTCTACTATAAGTCACAGCTCCTCGTGCACGGGAGAACCCACCTGGGGGATAAGCCCTATGAATGCGGAGACTGCGGGAAAGCTTTCTCCCGCAAGCCGAACCTCCTTCGACACCAAAGTACCGCTCACTCCGGCAAGAGCCGTTCGAATGTAGCAGATGCGGGAAAGCTTTCTACTGCGAGCCAACACTCCCTGTGCCTCAGGGAACGTGAACACGTGGAAATGAACGCAGGATAGCTTTCAACCTCAAGTAAGGGCAGCGGACAGCTCAGCTGGAGAGCCCCGAGAACAGAGAGAGATGGATCTGAACAGGAAATCCTGTGGCTGTGAAGTGTGTGCAGGCCACAGTTCTGTAGCGCTAGCGCCCAGGGTACTTTAGGGCTTTCACACGGACAAGAAGCTTCACAAATGGAGAGTGAAGAAGTTAATTTTTGTGTCACATCCAACACAAGAAGTGCCAAGAAGTGGGGTCGTTGTTGTGAAGAACATGAAGGTATTGTCTATGGGGAGGAATTGGAAGACTCTAGGGTTGGGCAAGGAAAGTACGTGACGTTTGTAAACAGACTGTCCTAGTAGGAGCCAGGAAGACAGTGCTGAGAGCAAAAGCCGATCCTGAGCTTTCGTAGGGGAGAAAGACCGTTGGTGCTGGCCTGGAGGCCGGCAGCTCCTGGGGGCCTGCAGTTCCTGTGATGTAGTCTTGTCTTGCTTTCGGTTTCAGTGCTGCTTCCTGTGCCCTGCTGAGATGTCATCTCTCAGTTCTTTGCTCCTGCTGCAGTGACTTCTCCACTGTGGAATTCAAATAAAGTCCTTACCTTAGGTCGTGGGATATACCTCCTGCCATGACAGCCACTACCCTAGAGCTGTGAGCCGGGGGAAATCCTTTCTCTCTGGAGTTGCCTGTTTGGGGGTTATTGCAGCCACAAACAGAAATTAAGACAACTTGCCACTGAAAAGCAATGCTCTTGCTGTGATAAGCCTGGCCATGTGGCTCTTTGGCCTCTGGGTCTGTTTTATGCCTGTTCACCCAAAAGTAGGAATTCTAAAGTGAAGGGGTCCCATGCCCTGTGGCTCTACCTCATTCCTGAGGTCATTGGCAACCGGTCTTGGACCTGTGATTTTTCTAAGGACTACATGACATTCTTAAGGTAGGGGGTGTGCAGAGAAGAAGCCTCACCCACAAAGGGAGCCCTCCATTTTGCACTGAGCTCAGGGCTGTCCAGGGTAATAGTGCGCTTCGACCTTAGCAGCACGGTTTCCTGACAATGCTCTTTAGAGACAACTGCCTAGGAAAGTGTTTTCCCAGGGTCAGCAGACAGATGTCCATGTTCGAAGTGCCTGGGTCCTTTCTCAACCTGGCGGCAGTACATAGCAGTGTCAGCCATGTGAGGGTGGTTTGGGAGACATGGAAAATGCAAGGCTGAAATGCACACATGCTCTGTGGTGCCTCGTGGAAGCTGAGGTCAGGCCAAGAGGCCACTGCAGAGCTATGAATTTTGGTCCAACCATTTTCTCTGCTCCCTGAGTTTTCTCTTTTGGAAAGAGTTTTACTTTGTGCTGCTCTATGTCAGAGTACGTAATTTGTTTTCTATCGTATGGAGCTTGCAGGCAAGAGATTGCCTTGAGCTCCAGATAGCTATGGATTTTGGATTTTGGTCTTTCATACAGCATTAGTATTGGTAAAGACGATGAGGACTTTAGAAAGTGGATTATATTTTGCATTAACAATATGAGCATGAGATTTTGGGGAGAAGGGATCAGAGGTTATACCTAAAATATGGCATGTTTATGTGTCAGTTTGACCAGCTATAGTGTTGTGATGGTTAAATTAAATCCCCCCCCCATGGTCAGACGTAGAATCACTTGAGATGTGCCTTTGGGCATACCTGTAGGGGTTCTCTTGATTAGGGAAGTGAGAGGGGAATACCCATCAACCATGGGTAGTACTGTTTCCTGGGCTGGTATCCTAGGCTGTATACAAAGGAAAAAGTATTCTTAGCACAAGCCCACATTGTGTTCTTCTTGCCTAAGGATACATTGTTATAAACTATTTCACACTCTCCAGACTCTAAGGAGGCGGGCCTTGGGACTGTAAGCCAAAATAAACCCTTTCTCTCCGGGGCTGCTTTCACTGGTGTGTTCTGTCATAGCAATCGGAAAGGAAATAAGGCATATCTTCATGCAATGGTCGGTAGCAGCGCCTGCTGCACGGGCATCCACCTGAGTGCAGATTCTAGCACGGGTGCCAAACTTTGAAAAGAAAGAGCCGTTGAAGCACTCATTACTTAGGCATATGTTCAGCTGAAATCTCTACCTTCAACATACTTGTTCAGCTGAAATGGGCAGGGGCCCCAGTGGACCAACAAGAGAGCATAATGGCGTGCACTAGAACAATGACAAAAATCTGAAGTGTATGCTGGAAAAGCTGGTGTCTTGAACAACTGATAGTGCAAATCCTGGATATGAACATGTAGGAACATGAAAGATCTATATATCTTATTCTGCAAAAATCTCAACTCAAAATTATTCAAAATCCTTCGTATACTACCTTGAAAGTGCTAGAGAAAGGAGTGTGTGCACATCAACACAGCATAGGTAGGATATTTCTGAACTGAACTCTAGCACCATGGGGGCCAACTGAAAACTGACAAATGGTATTTTATGAAACTCTTAAGCTTCTGTACAGAAAACAAACTGTTCATGAAGAGACAGCTCCAAAATGGGAGAAGATATTTGCTAGCTACACATCTGCTAGCAACAAACGACTAGAGGGGAATAAATATTTAAAAAGGAAACGGGCAATGGAATTGAATGATGGCGTGTTCTCACAAGAATTAGATGCTGAGGAAAGACTCAAGACCTTGATCAACATCCTTGGCCTTAAATGCAGATTAAAGAACTCTTGAGATTCTATCTCATCCAGATATGGATGACATGCCTCAGAGAGACAGAGGCAGGCAGATCTCTGTGAGTTTGAGGCCAGCCTGGTCTACAAAGCTAGTCCAGAGCAGCCAAGGTTACATGGAGAAACCCTGTCTCAAAAAAAAAAAAAAAAAAAAAAGTTTCTGTGTCACCTCATTGGGAAGGCTCATTGGATATACAAATGACAGCAAATGCTGGCGTGGACATAGAGGAAGACCAGGATGAGGTGGTAAACATGCACAGGATAGAGAGAAAGGCCAAGGGCACTGACTGGCGCTTATTGTTTCCACTGAAAGTGCCACTCAGAAACAGCTGCGGCTTTTCTAGGGTACCAGGTGCAGAGTCTCCAAGATTATGCTTGAGGCGTCAGGTAGAAAGGAGGGTTCAACTTCTTCAAGCCAAGTAGCCCAAAAGTTCTTAAGGTAAACAGCCACACCAGATGGAAGCTAGGAATTCCTTGGTGAATGTTCAGAAGGTCATATCAGCTCAACAAAAACAACTAGACCAAGAGCTTTTGGTAAATTCAGGATTGGCTCTAATGCTTGATGTTGCCCTGTCCTGAGCTATACCCAAACACTTTTTTCCACGGGTAGTCATTATTCTAAGGTTCCTGATCATGGGTAGGTGAGAACTGGATGGCAAGTTGTCCTTTGACCTCTATACATTAGTCATAGCCTACAGCTAATCACACAGTCTTGTTCCGGTGTGGGCCAAGCATTTTGAGCTGGCCTACTGCTGCTGTGGGATGAAGCTCAAGCCTTGGCTTTGAGGACTCTGGAAGTAGAAACCCTGCCACTCCCACATACATCATCAGCAACAGTTCCCATCACTGAGCGATAAGCCACAATTTCCAGGGCCCCAACAGTGTTCACTGAGATGCTTGAATCTCCACTATCCCCATCTACCCCTGTCATGGATTGCCACAGCCAGATCACCAACACTACTGGGGACCTACCCGTCCTTGAAGGAAGTGCTTTATTAAGTTCTGTAGTATCATGACACTGATCAATACCATGGACTTTGCCTATTATAGGGTTTTCTGTTGCTGTGATAGAACACTTACCAAAAAGCAACTGAGAAGGAAAAGGCCTGTTTATCTCACACTTCCGGGTAACTGTCCATCACTGAGGGAAGTCAGGGCAGGAAGTGAAACAGAGGCTACGGTGGGGTACTGCTTGGCGATTTGATCAGCCTGTTTTCTTACTGCACCAAGGACCATCAGCCTGTGGTGAGCTGGGCCTTCTCACGTCCATTGAAGCCATCCAAAGTTCAGAAAAACCTACATTTCTTTATGCTATTTCCATTTGTGTTATATCTAGTCTCTAATTTTAGCTTATTTCCTAAATGATTTTAGAACTCAACTCTTGAAGTTCTCTCTCCTGACGGATACACCTGGCCACATTAACTCTCAAAGGACAACTCTGTCAGGCTTCTGTCCACAAGCTTAGCAGAGTGTTGTTCATAGTGTCAGGGATTGGCACTCTAATAGGGTGGGTCTTTGGTTGGGCCAGGCATTGGTTGGGCATTCCCTCAATCTCTGCTCTATCTTTATCCCTGCACATCCAGGCAGGCTAAATTTTGGGTCAAAGTATTTGGGTGGGTTGGTGTTCACCCCCTCTGCTAGGAGACCAGCCTAGTTAGAGGGTGCCTTCTTTAGTCTCCTCTGCTACTAGGAGTCTCTGCTTGAGCCCCCCTCATCTCCTCCCAGGAGCCCACCCTGACTTAGGTCTCCAGCTTGACAGAGAGCTGTCCCCACCCTCAGTTTCTCTTTCCTTTTCTTGATAAGGTTCTCACTATAAGGGAGGCTGTCATCACACTCAGAGACATTTTCCACATATGTAAGTTTATGGAAAATGTTTTAAAATGGAGATATTAAAAAAAAATAAGTGCTACTGGATGCCATTAATCCCAGCACTCGGGAGATAGAGGCAGGTGGATCTTTGAGTTTGAGGCCAGCCTGGCCTACATAGTGAGTTCCAGGACAGCCAGGGCTACACAGAGAAACCATGTCTCAAGAAAAAAAGAAGAGAAGGAGAAGGCTCAAATTAGAAAGACAAATAAATCCACACAAAACTACATAATAATTAAATCAAAAAAAAAAAAAAAAAAAAAAAAAAGGTTAAGTGGAGGCCAGGATTGGGGAGGGATGTTGAAGACGGGGATGCCAGGAACACTCCAGATGAGGCAAACTTCCAGCTTAGTTCAGTTTTGAAGCATTAGTTATGCAAATGCAGCCAGATATCACCACGGAGATGAACAGGGTCTCTTCTGAGAAAGGAATCATCTGCAAGAGCTTAAACACGTATCTTGGAGTGAACCTGAGCGAGGAAGAGAACGACCTGCATAATGAAGAATTGGAAACATTGAAGGTGGAAACGGAGGAAGGCAGTGAAAATCGGATGCCCCACGCAACAGAAGGGTTATCATCTTCTAAACTGCCATCCTACCTAAAGCAGTCTATACATCTAATAGTATAGTCCCCAACAGAACTCCAGGGTTACCTTTCCTAGATGTAGAAACATTCTTAGGGTTTATTCTTGGGGCTACTCAAGGCAATCTAAGAACGAAGAATAATGTGGAGGTATCACACACCTGATTTCAAATTATATGACAGATTCATAGTAATAAAACAGCACATCGCTATCGCAAAAACAGACATGCAAATCAGTGACGTGTAACAGAAGAGGCCAATACACCCCCACACGAGGACAACTACTTGATTTTTGAAAAGGAAGCAAAACGTACATTTGAGAAAACATACATCTGAAAAATAAAAACTTTTTCAACAGGCAATGGCGGGAAACCTGGATTCCAACCTTCAGGGACTCGAGAAGGTATGCCCGTATCTCTCGCCCTTCGCGCAATGCCACTCCAAAAGGGTCAAGAACCTCAACGTAAGACCTGGTTCTCCAAAACTGCTAGTGAGATACGGCACGTGCTTCCACGCACAGGGAAGGACTTTCTGCTTTGAACCCCAGTAGCACTGGAAATAAGGCGTCAGCAAGTGGGGCTTCTTGCACTTCCGGAGCTTTTGTGCAGCAAGGGAATTGTCAGCTGAGTGAAGGTTGGCCCAGTGTGGCTTAGTCTTCGCTTCTGCTGCCTGCCGATCAAGATGGAGAACTCCTGGCTCTTTCTCCAGCACCATGTCTGCCTGCACACCACTATGCTCTCCGCCCCCCACCCCACGATAACAGACTAAACCTCTGAACTGCAAGCTGTCCCCAGTTAAAGGTTTTCCTTTATGAGAGTTGCTGTGGTCATGCTGTCTCTTCACAGCAATAAAACCCTAAGACACCATGTGTCCTCTTTCATGTATGGATCCTAGATTTTAGTATCTCATCTTGTGTGTGTGACTTGGAGCACTTCTGGAAATCAGTGAATTAGAAATGGGCTGTACTGGGTGCCTTAATGGAGGTGGAATACCAGAAAACAGGTGAAATGAAAGTAGAGATTTGGGACATGAGGGGTGGAAATGTTTAAGCAGAGAAGGGAGTGGGGCAATTGGGGAAAAGTATGAAAACCTACCACCTTGCAACTAATTAAAAAGACAATACAAATAATGGCTTGAAGGGAGATGACCTGCCTGGCTGAATAATGCTTCTCCTAGAAGCAATGAAATACTAAACAGAAATCCCAGTAATAGGCGTGAGTTGTTTGTTAAGGGAGAACTCAGGGGCCCGCAAAAACCTCTGGGTGGCCAGTCAGAACTAGCTAATAAGACCCTATTGCCAAAGATACCACACAGTCTGCACTGCAAGTTGAAAAACTGCTACATTTGAGCTGGAAAACTTTTCACTGTTGTATGGCTTTCACGGGGTTAGAAAGCGCTGAAGGTTTCTGGTAGGGAGAAAGGGCATCAACAGCCTAATCCAGTTGTGAGACCTACAAACTACAGCACCAACCTACCAATCAAGAAGGGCCCACTAGTACAAGAGTGGCATGTCTTCTATGTGAGCAACGAACAGCTCTGATGGACTTGAGGCCTGCTTCACAAAAGGGAATCTATGCCTGGTACTGTAAACGCATTCAGGAACCCAGGCCTGGGGAGGTCATAGGCGCTAACAGGGAACTTGCTAATAATTATAATTTTGAGAGAGAGAGGAGAAAGAGAGAGAGCTGGGGAGCATGGAAGTAGTTAGAGGAGGCAGAAGTCAAAATTGGTGTAAATAGAATTCTCATGTGCTGGCTAGTTGTTTGTCAACTTGACACAAACTACAGTTACCTGGGAGGGGGGAGCAGTGGCTGAGAAAACTCTTACATCAGGTTGGCATTTGGGCAACACTGTGGGGCATTTTCATGGATAACGATTGATGTTGGAGGGTCCAGCTTACTGGCTGGCACCACCCCTGGGCAAGCAGTGCTGGGTGGCACAAGAAAGCAGACTGAGCAAGTCCTAGGGAGCAAGCCAGTAAGAAGCATTCCTTTGTGGCTTTAGCTTCAGTTCCTAACTCCAGACTCCTGCCTTGATTTCCTGTGTTGACTTCCCTGGACAATGGACTGAATTCTGTGAGTCGAAGTAAACCTCTTCCTCCTCAAGCTGCTGCTGGTCATGGTGTTCATCACAGCAATAGTTTTCTATTGTTCTAACCAGGACAACTCAAGTATAAAGTTTACAAAAATCTGAAACTTTAAATATAAGCAAAGGTTAGAAAATCTAAATATAGAAGCCTGAATACTTGGTATTAAGTTTTGGATCCATGTCAAAGACTCGATGTTAAAATTTTTGACACCAGTCTGTGATGATAATTACACAGATCCCAGTGAAGCAAATGAGGCCATGGGGAAACGCCCTACAGGGATATTGGTTTGTCAGTTTCTCTTCTCTCCTTGCTTCCTGCTTAAGGTGGGTGGCTCTATGTGTTCCTGCCAAGACGTTCTTCCCCACCAAAGTATCAAAGTAAAACATTGACAGCCACAGGTGAGTCTAAACCCTTCTCCACTATAGGATGTTTCCTGTGGGTATTTCGTCAGAGCAAAGGAAAACTTAAAAAAAAAAATTATGTCAACTGATTTTCCATGAAGGTTGTAATAACACATTCAGAAAACAAGTTCTTGACACTTCATTTTGATTCAGTACAATGTAATGGTGATTGGACACGGGTGTTAGGACAGAGGTAGCAATTCACAATTTCGCAGAAGCACCAGCCTGGCATCAGTACCAATTCTCAAGAAGCTAGAGGAACACATTGACACATGCTGAAACAAACTGCCCACACTGCTTCTAGACTCTTATATTAAAGAGTACCTACCCTATAGTTTGGTCCTCTAGCTTCTGTGAGACAAGAGTGCACTGGACATTGGGTCTTTGGCTCCTATAAAACCCTGAGCACCCTGAAATCAGGCCTCCAGCACCAGATGGTCAAAGATCAAGTGTTGCAGGAAATATAAATGTTGGGCTAATCATGTTTATTGTTAAAACCTGTAACTATTACAGCAGTATCTCATCTAACCCGCGGTTAAATCAGTAAAGATACAGACAGCTGATAGATCTTAGAATAGCTGTGTTTTCCCTGGGACTGGGCAGATATTAGCCCCTAAGCTACCTAATTGCTTCCCAACCCCTATTCGATGCCCCCTGCCTTGATCATTCTTATCTGGGCTACTCCCCTCCATGATTCCATAAATACTCGCCTATGCTCTTCACCTGCGCCACTTCGCTCCACGAGGAGCTTCGGAGTTTCTCCTCCCAGCCCAGGGGGTTCTTTGTTTTCCCAAGGCAACTCTGCACTCCTTCCCCCTCTCCTGTGATAATTCTGCCTCCAAAGCCCACGAACCTTCCTTCTGCCCTGTTCGGGTGTAGAATTATTCAGCCAATCAGAAATAATTTCTTAGGCAAGGTTACAAACATCATCTTGAGGTACATGTGTGTCTGCTCTTATAAGACAGCACGCAGACCTCAGGGAGCCGAAGAATTAGAACGTTAGAACACAGACGGCATCAGACCAAACACCCAACAGTCAAGGCAGAGCCCCGGTGTTTCTCCAGTATACCCAACTTCATTCTACGATTTGGGCTCCAGCGGCCGCTAAGGTCAATGTGGGCATGGGGTTCTGACGCCTCAGGTCCCTGCAGTCACTGCAGGACCCAGAGTCTCTACTGCCGAGGTCACTTCAGGTCTATGGCTCTACCCACAGACTGAAATTTCAGAAATGTCTACCCACAGGTCTGAGATTTGTTATCTTGCCCCAACCAGCTTCACGGAATTCAGGGAACAACCGAGGTTTAGACTCCATACGGTGACCTTCATGCTTAGCAAGCAGCCCCACCCTTAGTCCTGCTGTCACACAGCCAAGAGGCCCCCTCAGGGACTCCATTTGACAAGTCACACCAAGTCCCACCAGTCACCACAGCTGGGCTTCGTGCAGGCTTTCTAGGAAAAGTCACAGAAAACAAAATATCCAAATGGGCTTGGAAGAAAAGGAGTCAAAACTGAAAGACATCTGTTTTTTTTTTCCTCATATGTACTAGTCGGGGCTTTCTAGAACATACACACTCCAGGGATTGGGGGTCAGCAATCTAGTCTCACTCTCCCAGAGGCCTCGCAGAAAACAGAATTACATAGAGCATTTACTAAGGAAAGTAAGTCAGAGTTTATTCAATGAAACCTCTCAGATTAAGATTATGCACAGTAATTTGTAGTCAAGGAGCAAGGCTAGAAGACACGATGTGTTTTTAAAAGGTAACACAGAGTAAGGCAGAAGGAATGAACTTCATGCGTTCTAGGCAAAAGCTGTCAAAGATAACCAGTGGGGTTCAATAAAGGATGATAGGTGTATCAGTTACTTTTCTATTACTGTGACAAAACACCATGACCAAGGCAATTTATAAAAAATTAACAGTTTAATTTGCCTTATGGTAAGAGTCCAGAATGACAAAGCAAAGGCACAGCAGCAGCAACAGCTGAGAATTCATATAGTGACCCACAAGGAGGCAGAGAATAGTTGCAATCCTTTGAAACCCTAAAACCCACCTCTAATGACATAGCAGCTCCAGTAAGGCCACACTTACTGATCCTTCCCAAACAGTTCCACCAACTGGGGACCAGGTGTTCAAACATGAGCCTATGAGGGTCATTGTCATTCAAACTGCGAGTCCAATTAGGTGTTGATCAGATGAAAAAAAACAAAAAAACCCTCAATATATATGTAAGACCTGGAGAGGACAGGAGCTCCACAAGGAGAGCAACATAAGTAAAAAATCTGGTCCCAGGAGTCTTTTCTGAGACTGATACTCCAAGCAAGGCCCATTCATGGAGATAACCTAGAACCCTGTTCAGATGTAGCCCATGGCAGCTCAGTCTCCAAGTGGGTTCCCTTGTAATGGGAACAGGAATTGTATCTGAACTCAGTGGCTGGCTCTTCAACCAGGCCTTAGAGGAGGACAATGCAGCCAGTCCTGATGAGACCTGATAGGCTAGGGTCAGATGGAAGGAGAGGAGGACCTCCCCTATCAGTGGACTTGGAGAGGAGCATGGGAGAAGAGGGAAAGGGCTACAGCTGGGATACAAAGCAAGTAAACTGTAATTAATATAAAAAATAAAAATTTAATTAAAAAAGAGTATATATATGTTATCCCTGAACAGCAGACAACCCAACAAACAGAAACTGTTAAGTTATTAAATAACATTTAATAATTAAAAATTTAAGCTATTTATTATGTATATGCACACACATGTGGAAGACAATTTTCTGGAGTCAGTTTTCTCCTTCCACCTTGCTTTTAAGGCAGGGTCTCTCTCGTTTCTGCCACTGTATTCTCAAGCTTCTGGCTGATTCTGTCTAAACACAACTATTACAGATGCTTGTGCTGCTACGTTTGGCTTTTCCATGGGTTATGGAAACGTAAGTGGAAGTTTTCAGGAGCACATGCAAGTGCTTTATACATTTAGCCGTCTTCCCGAGCCCTGAATGCACAACTTTAATCCCAGTGGTAGTGTGTATCATTCTTTTTCTTGATTTTTCTTTTTTTTTTTCTTTTTTTT
>REGO01000060.1:5678057-5732214 GCA_010120015.1 Rhombomys opimus
TATATATATATATATATATATATATATATATATATATATATATATATATACACATCCTTGCACTTGAGACTTGTGACCCATCAATTACACCAAGGGATGTCATTGGGGCCAGTGGAGCTGTCTGCCCCGGGAAGGACTGGGGATTTCAAAGCTGTCTCCTGGTTCACCATAATTTCCAGGCAGTAAAAGAATGTTTATTACCTTGGTAGCTATGCCTTACAAATAGCAATTTCACTAGTCCACACATGTCCCCAGGCACTGTAGTGCTTGGATATAGACACCGGAGTAGACAGTTCATCACTGCTCATATTTACTCGAAGATTGTCAGGGCATAAAGCTCTCACACAAAGTGTTGTATGAAATAATCAATAGTCTGGGAGGGAATGAGGGTCCGGGGCACGGCTGGGATACAGATTTAATAAAATGTAATAAAAAAAATAAAATAAAAAGAAAAAAAAAAGAAATAATCAATAGCAGTAAGGTATAAAAGTCAAGATAAATGCCCACATAATTGTGTATAACTGGGTGACGAAAGACTCAAACAAAAAGGGTTTTTGGTGCCACACAAATTCCTAAGGCAACCATGATCAAATGAGTCTAAAGATAACCTGGTCTACAAAGATTTTTTTTTTCAATGCAAGAATCATATGAAGATTAATTTTACAAAAAGGGTACAATAAAGCATCAATTTCTTCACGTGGCTAATGTTTTTTCAAACAATCGATTCAAAAGCATAAACATAGTACAGATGATCTTCTTATTGTTCGTTTTAAAATTGTGTTGCAGTTTCTCTTAATCCTGCTAGCATCCAAATAATTGAGACTGGACTATTATATTTGTTTAATAAGCTTTAAGATATAATACTGAGCAGTTTTCACTCTATTCTAATCCTCTAACCTAGTCTGGCCTTTTTGCCAAAATCCCTTAGATAGTTGCATTCTACGGCTTTCCCTGTTCCAGCTGCCTTTTCTCATGTTTCCTGGACCTATGCATGGCTCAATCCCTACTTCCTCTGTTCTCCCTGGCTGGCAGGAAATTCAACCCTTTTCTCTCCCTTGCTCAATGGTTGGCTCTTAAACTCCTTTAATGACATATTAGTGAACAAATGGAGAACATAGGTTAGTCAGGAGATTCTCTGAACAAGGACTGCAGCCAGATTATGGAGGCAGGTGTGTACAAAGAAATCAGCATTTAAATTTTTATGCAGTGCACGACATTATGCCTACATGACCTTGAAAACCCTTTTTAATACAAAAGAACAGGCAATACACAGGCCTGGTAAGCACATCATCATTTGGCCTCATTACCATGGATTATTTGAAATGCTGATGTGTCTAATTACTAGATTTATAGTTTTGTTTGGTTGGATTGTTTTGTTTTTGCATGAATCTCTGATGAATAAGGGAATTACAGCAACCTGTTCTCTACTTGTTATTTTGTGCTTTATCTCCTGTGCAGCTTGTTCTGTTTTGTTTTACATTTTTGGTTATGACCCTAGCCTTTAATCGTTGAACCATCTCTCCAGTCATTTTTTTAGAACTCATTTTGTATATGCTGTGGGGCAGGAATAAGGTTGCTGTGTAATTAAAATGCTGATTTCTATACCCCATATCTGGCCCTTGTTATGAGAATCTCCTGTCTCAATGCTTTGTAAACACTGCTCCCCAGTTGTCCCCTGACATGCCAATACAGCATCTTAAGAGCCAATCACTGAGCAGGGAAGAGAATAGGGCTGGACTTCCAGGGGAGGAAGGGTTAGAAGTAAGGGATTCAGCTATGACAGGAAAACTATAAAATGCAAGTATTTCTGGGATATATACTTGGAGGAAACCAGATTGGTTTAGAGGGTTAAGAATAGAGTAACAACTGCTCAGTTATTGTGCAGTGAAGTTTATTATTAAACAAATATAAAAGAATCCCAGTTATTTGTGTGGGTTGAGAGAAACTTAGAAACAGTTTTATAAAAAATAACTCTAACCCTGTGGGTGTGCATGTGCCACAGCATTCACAAAGGGCAGCTTGCAAGATCTGGTTTGTCCTACCATTTGGGTTCTAGGGCATCAAACTCAGGTCATCGTATACGGTGACAAATATCTATTCAATGAGCCATCTCACCATCCTCCTTTTTCTTTAAACTTTTTGTTGTTCACAGCTGTGTAGTTGTGCACCTAAACTCACACAGAAACGAGAAGTTGGTTTTGAGTGTACTTAATCTTCTCATAGTGGGCCTCTTACTGAACCTGGGGCTCGTGTCTCAGCTAGGCTAGAAATCAGCAAGTTCAGGAGATCCTTTTTTCTCCCCCATGGTCAACTGGGCTGACAAGCGTTTGCAGGGACCCTGACTTGTCAAGCTAGTACTAGGATCATCACAATTATAGAGCAAGTGCTCTTAACCACTGAGCTCTCTAACAACATCTTTGTGGAGTCTCTGATGGCAGATAAGTCATCCAAGAAATACTGAGTCAATACAGTCCTGTTTTGTTTTGTTTTTTCATATGCTGTTCGCTGCTGTGGCTTCTTATTTGTATGGGTCTTTGATATCAAATGAGGTTATAAATTGCACTGGAAAACTCCTACATTTTTTATATTCTGTAAAGCTTCTCAATTATGAATTCTCCCATATATAGTAAGGTCTACTTTATGTAAAATTCCTTCTTGCATTCCTCATATTTGTAGGGCTCATCAACTGTATGAGTTCCCTGATGTACAGTAACTTCTGACTTGTGGTAAAAGGTTTTCTTGTGTTCTTCATTCATGAAGCGTCTTACCTGTATGTCTTTTCTGATGTGCTGTGAGTTGACACTTCCAGTGGAAAGATTTATTGCATTCTTTACATTCATAATGATTCTCAGATGAATGAGTTATCCGATGTGCAGTGAGTTGTGACTTATGGGAGAAAGCTTTCCTACATTCTGTACATTCATAAGGCTTCTCACCCGTATGCTTTTTCTGATGTATAGAGAGCTTTGACTTTCGAGAAAAAGGTTTCTTGCACACTTCACATACATAAGGCTTTTCACCCAAATGAGTTTTCCTATGTCGATTAAGGTCTGACTTGTAAGAGAAAGCTTTCCTGCATTCTGTACATTCATACGGTTTCTCACCTGTATGATGAGCTCTTTCGTGTGCATTGAGATGAGACTGACGGAAGAAACATTTTCCACATTCTTTACATTCATAGGTCCTCTCTTGTCTATGAGTTTTCTGATGTGCAGTGAGGTCCGACTTCCAATAGTACATTTTACTACATTCATTACATTCATAGGGCTTCTCTACATTATGAGTTCTTCTGTAATGCTTAATGAGGGATGAATTACGACAGAAAACTTTCCTACAGTCCTTACACTCATAGAGTTTCCCATTTCTGTGCAAAGTCTGATTCTTGGTTTCCCGTAACTTGTGGTAAGAAGTTTCTGCAAGTGCTCTGCCATGATGGGATTTTGTTCTTTTGGAGATTTTCTGTTGAGTCTTTAGTTGTGCCTTGAAACAAAGGAATTCGTTAGATTCCTTAGCACTCAAGCATTTCTTTTTCCTAGAATGAGCTGCCTGATATTCTGAGGTATGAATTCTTAATGAAAGGTTTCTCATAATTGGTAAATATTTCTGCATGGAGTTTACCGTTTACTAATTTAGGCTCCTCACAAAACGTTATCCGCATATACTACAGTCAGTACTTTGCTTCCACATAAGCCATGTCTTGGGCAAGAAAAACATTTCAAGTATTTACAGAATTTAACAGAGGCATGAAATTTCTTTATGTGTCAATAATATTGCTTTTGTTTCAAAAGCTACCCTCTCGCTGAAAATACTGAATATAACACTGTGAACTTTACTGTTATGCAAACCAAGATTTACTGAGCAGTTTGGTGGGCTTACTTACTTAGATAAAAATTCTTCTGCAGCCGGCATCTAATTAGGCCCTTTTGGAAAAGTACTATCACATTCTGCCAGAATTAACTGTGAAAATGTTCCGTGTTCGAAATAGGGTTTGACCTCACATTACATGTTTTACTTACTTCAATCATGTATTCACTTGACGTTCTTTGGTTAGTTATTCCAAAGTGGTGCAAATATATCATAGGATGATCCTTGCTGGTATCAATCAGAGCCCTCATTTTACGAACACCTATAATATTCAAAATGCCATGAGTCAATAATTCATGAGTATTTTAATGGAATTTAAACACAAAAGTCATGCCTTCAGATGCTTATTGTGGTTTTATGTCAACCTGACAGAGCTAGAGTCATTAGGAAAGAGGGAACCTCAATTAAGCAAATGCCCTGAGCAGACTGGCCCGTGGGCAAGCCTGTGATGCATTTCCTTGAATGATGTGGAAGGGTCAGTGTCCAGTGCCACCACTGGACTGGTGGTCCTAAGCCCCATAAGAGAGCAGAGTGAGCAAGCCAGCAAGCAGCGTGCTCTCTGCTCTAGCCCTGCTGTTGAGTTCCCACCCTGACCTTCCCTGCGGAGTACAAGCTGAAATAAAACCTTTCCTCCTAAGTTGCTTTACGTCATGGTGTTTTAGAACAGCAACAGAAACCCCAACTAAGACATGTACTGACCTATGGTAAGTGTATATATCTTATTCTATAATGAATAACAAATTACACTAAAATACCAGGGACCTAACTCGTGTCTTTCTGCTTTGTTTTATTGTTGAAATGTAATAGACGGCCATCAGTTCTTTCCAAGTTTAACCAATAACTGTTAATCAGAGTAATCTTGCCTCACAGTTTTGTCTCAGGCTTTAAAATACATGAGCCCATGCTTTTTCTGGTCTCTACAGTCTTCGCTAAGACTGTAAACATATATTATGCTAATATGTTTTTCTTCCGTAGTAACTAAGCACATTCCTTTTCCGCCAGTTTCAGGATTCTTAATTTGGACTTGCAGCAATTTAATTTTAATGACTCTTAAAAAGGTCTTTTGGGATCATGTCAATTTGTGATTAAAAATTACTCCCACGCTGAGATATGGGTTACTGTGCCTAGATTTCCATACTTCTAGTCCCTCTCTCATCTCTACTATATGCCAGATTTACAGGTTGCATTTCTTTTTATAATTTTCACTTCATTTCATCATTCATTCATTCATTCAGTGTGTATGTGTGTATGATGTGTTTGTGTGTGTATGTATACGAGTGTCTGTATGTAGGTATGTATGTATGTGAATGTTTATATGTATATGAGTCTGTGTGTGGTGTGTGTGGGGGTATGTGGAGGCCATGGTGCATGTGTAAAAGTCCAAGAACAACTTGAAGGGCATCTGTTCCACTATGTGGGACCCAGGGATGAAACTCAGGTGGTTAGACCTTGCAATAAGTGTCTTTATTCACTGAACCACCGAGCTGGTCCAGGCTGGGATTCTTCATCATAGTAAAAGCCTTTTAAATGTTGTGGTGGTCATGACTGCACTGTACTTTCTTTTGATCTGATTGCAGTAATTCTCAAACTTATCTATAATCTCTGTTTTGTTTTGTTTTTTTTCTTGACACACTATGTATTCCACTGATTCTTTTCAGTGAATATTCCCATCCCAGGATTTCAGGTTGTATTTCTTTCCCAATCTCTCTCAATTTCTTCCTGTAGATTCTAAATTTCTCAGAAAAGCTTTAAATGTATTCTTCATTCATCTATTTATTTGAATACTCTTTCAGGTCATTGATCACTATTAAATTTAGCTTATGATTTTTGTGTCAGGCATCTTTTCCACTTCCCTGTATTTGGAATCATTTATCAGAGAGCCAATATGCGTTGGAAGATCTGTCATATTTTGCCTGTTTTTCCCATAATTACTGTATCCATACTGCAGTTTGTACATCAAACTGTGAAGATGCACTGATCTTCCCATTTCATGTAAGGGGGACTTTGTCAGTATTCTTTACCTTAAAAAACATGTTATACCACTCAGAGAAGAAAGTAAATCCAATATATAAACAAAAAACGACAACTCCAACACCGTTAATCACACAAAGAACTAACAAAAAAATGTAGAGTAGAGAAAGTGAAATCTAATGAATGTTAAAAAGATAATGAAAGCAGAAGACAAACAGTACATTGAGTATATTAAAATGTCTCTAGGCTACTCATTTCCAAATGTATCTATTCTCTAACCATGATCACTATCAAGTCATTAATTTGTGTCCAACTATTAATTACATGCAAAAGTTAGAAAATGGTCATCAAAGTGAAAGTGTAATTAAATGAAGATATCTACAAATAGCAAATTCACTGCAAGCATTTGCTGCCATAAAAACACCTATATATATTTCCTGGTAAACATTCTTTCTAGCTATTATCTTATCAGTCATTCATAACTTCAACTGACCGTGTTCCACCTGACCGAAAGCCCTTTTAAGGAGATGCATCAAGTGACAAGCATTGATCAGATGAAAAAAAAAAAAAAAAAAAAAAAAAAAAAAAAAAAGTTTTTAAAAAAAAAAAAAAAAAAAAAAAGCTCCAGAGTTCCAATAACAAAACTATTACAAGTAAGACAGCAAGACAAACAAGAGATTAGGTCAAGCATCTACATAATAAAGATGGCTGAGATCTACAGGGACGGATTCTTTTGGCAAATCTGAAGAAATACACTTTAGCAACAAAAACAGGAAGAGTAATAGCAAGAATATTCTTTTTAAACTGGATTTAAAAACATGAAACCAAAAAGGTTGGACCCATGTGACCAGCTGTTTCAGGGCCAGGTTTGTATGAAATTATATAAAAACAGCTCAACATAACCACTATCTGACGAGCTTTCTCCCTGCTGACTTCCTAGCACATTTACTGACCTGAGAAGCTCTGGACTGAAACTTCTGGTTGGCTCCATGGCCCAAATCCTCGCTCCAACTTCGTGATCAACTTAGGTTTGGCTATGCTGGGCTCTGTAAATAGAAACAGGAAGCAAATGGAGCCAGAGTGCCGTGACGCAGTCCAACAGGAGAGCAGAGCGGCTCTGCTCTTCGATGAGTGAAGATGGGGCTGGTCAGAGCGGACCTGCACTTTCACTCTTCACTGGCTAGAAGAGCGCCCCCATGTGGCACTAAACTGCAGGACAGACACCCCAAAATAAAAATCTGACAAAGTTCAGCAGGCTGGGAAGATGTTCCAGGGCTAAAAGCAAATACTGCTCTTGGGAGACTGCCTTAGTTAGGGTTTTATCGCTGTGAAGAGACATCATGACCACAGCAACTCTTAGAAAGGAAATTTTTAACTGGGTCTGGCTCACAGTTCAGAAGTTTAGTCCATTGCTGTCAAGTCAGGAAACATGGCGGCATGCAGACAGACAAGGTGTTGGAGGACCCCCAGGCAGCAGAAGGGTGACTGTGTGCCACAGTGGATGTAGCTTGAGCATGAGAGACCTCAAAGCCCACTCCCACGGTGACATACTGTCTCCAACAAGGCCACACCTCCTAATAGTGTCACTCCCCATAGGCCAAGGATTCAAATACTGAGTCTATGGGGGCCATACCTATTCAACTACCGCAGGCATCACAGCTCAGTTTCCAGTATCAAAACCTGGCAACTGCCTGCTCAACTCCAGCTCTGTGGGGATCAGGAACCGGGAGAAGAGGGATGAGTGGTGACCACACCACACAGAATCCCAGGAATCTGACTTCAGAGAGCAGACTCCAGGAGCAGATCTAACCTCAGTGTGCAGTGTGTAAGCCTTCACATGATGGGAGGGCCACCAGACCACCCGATTCCAGCCTCAAGCACCAAGATCAATCAATCAGGTTGGTGTAATTAAAGGAAGCATCGGGGGGGGGGGTTAAGGTCACCTCAGGAAACTTCCATAAAGAAGGGGGAAGCGGTCACTGCCCTACCCTAAGCTCCATTTTGAGATTTCACTAGTGTGCTAGGAGTCCCTGGTGGATCAACAGGACCAGTCAAGGAACCGTAGGAGCTGGGACCCCTCACTTGCCACTCCCTATGGGCCTCCATGGGGCTTATTCAACACTCCTCACACAGCTCTGGGTGAACATTGCCTTCCAGCGTGCACGGGCACGCCCTCTCACAGACACACACACATGGCCAAGATACGAGTAAGTCTCTAAAGTGAGTAATGATTTCTATACTTGTTCACGAGGAACAGTGAACAGCATTTGCTGAGGCTGACGGGGAACTGGCCTCACCCAGGAAGAGCAGGCTGCGGTAGTTCTCCAGCATCACGTCCCTGTAGAGGCTCCTCTGCTCGGCGCTCAGCTCCTGCCACTCCTGCCAGGTGAAGCGCACTGCCACGTCCTCGAATGACACCAACCCCTGAAACGACACATTTCTCTTCAGCTCAAGGAGCACAAAACGGGAGTCCACTCCTCTCCTCCCTTCATTCCCCTACCCGTGTGTGTGTGTTACTTGTTTCTTGTATTCTGTATCATGGGAAAAAGAAAAAAACAATACAAGCATCTTTATCTCTGTGTCAACAAAGTGAGCTGAGAAAACGTAACTAGAGTTTCTAATTCCAACAAAAAAATCCACAGAACACATGGCTATATCAAGTAGGTGTTATTAAGAGCAAGGCGAAAGAACACATAAACCCAACCACAAAAAAATAACATTCATGCCTGGATGCCTGGAGCAGTGGCACACTCCTGTAATCCCAGCATTTGAGGAGACAGAGGGAGGTGGATATTTGTGACTTGTGAGTTCAAGGCCAGCCTGGTCTACAAAGTCCAGGAGAGCCAAGGCTATACACAGGAAAACCCTGTCAAAAAAAAAAAAAAATTCAAGCTCCAAAGAAAGAAATACAAACACTGATGCTGACTTGACGTCATGGAGCTCTAGTACAGTGTATGCAAAGCTATGAGCTCAGTTCTCAGCACCCACATTAGAACAAGTCAATCTTAGGGTTACCATTGCTGTGATGAAGCACCATGACCAAAAGCAACTTGGGGAAGAGGGGTTCCCCTCACCTGCAGCTCTGTATTAACAGTCTATCACCAAAAGCAGTGAAGGCAGAAACTCAAACAGGACAGGAAACTGGGGGCAGGAGCAGCATGGAGACTATGGAGGGAGGCTTCCTCCTGGCTTGTCAGGTTGACTTCTTACAGAACCCAGGACCACCAGTCTAGAAATGGCTCCACCCACAATGGGCTGGACCTATGGACTTGCTTACAGCCCCAACTTAATTAAGTATTTTCCCAATTGAGATTCCTTCCTTCCTATTAAATGACTTGTCAACAAGTTAAAACATCAAACTATCCAGCACAAAGTCCTATTCTCAAATTGTTAGCTGCAGCTCCAGGTGGGGTCACACAACTGAAGGTAGGAGTCAAAAACCTGGGAACACTAGAAGGTTTTGGAACATGCAGCCAAAGATTAATCCAAAATCAAATGTGTACTGAATTCAACATGTTTCTGGCAGGGCCCAGCTTTGTCCTCTGGGTGACCTCAAGGCAGCATCTGTTCAGAACGCAGAACGTACATGCTTTGCACAGAACATGGCATCGCACCACCAATGGGTGCTGTCTGTAACACCAGGTTTGGATTCAGGCCTGTTAGGAACTGCAGTTTTTGGACTCCACACAGTTATCTGCTCTTCTGAATCACAACTTTTTTGGTGGGAAATAAACACATTTAATATTTTCCTGCCACCATCTCTTGCCATTTATTTCTGCACTGTATTGTGTCAGCTAAATTAGCAATCTGCCTCATCAGCATGCAAAGTTGTTTTCATTTTTAAAAAAAATATCAATACTGGATGTATGCCAAAGCAGTTTTTTCCCCTGTGAGAATAACTTTATTTTTTAAATTAACTTATTTTTTTTATTAATTACAGTTCATTCACTTTGTATCCCAGAAGTAGCCCCCTCCCTCATCCCCTCCCAATCCCACCCTGGCCCCCTCATCTCCTCCCACAAAGCATTGTTTTAAAATAAGTTTATTACCAGCAAATGTTTCATATGCATGTCTATTTTGTACTCATGAGTCCCAAAGGGTGGCCAAGTATTTCCTGGTGGAAAAATAGGTTACAAGTACAAACATTTAACACTCCTGACTTTACTTCCACCCATAGGTGACAAGGTCAATACACATCAACATGTGCATCATGTCCCCTCAAAAGCAAAAATGAGTTAACAGATCTCAGTATACTGACACTGAGAAAATGAGCACAGACTACATGGGCAACATGTCAGAGATATGGAAGATGATTCTCGACACCCCGAGAGCCTGGCTAAATAAGCCTGACCAACTCCATGATGAACTCACTCTCTTGCTAGACAGAACAGGCCCATTCCCGTTCTCCATTCCTCAGAAAAAGAGACTCCAGTTGCAGGGAAAAACACAGAAATCAGCTCGGCCAGAACAGTTGGCCTAGGGAGATAAGGTTGCTTAGCTACTGGCCTGAGAGGCCCCTAAGCCCAATCAGAGTCAGGTGACCTCCATGGGCACCAGCCAATCCACACAGCCGCAGTAGGGATTCCTCGCCATGTTGTGAAGGTGGCAGCCCTGGCATGATGGTCTATAATGCCAGCTTCACGGGACCGCAGAGACCGCCAGGAGAAGACTTGATGCAAGAGCAAGAAAGCTTTATTATGAGAGCCATCGAACTCGGGACCCAAGTCTCACTGATGCAGTAGAGAATGGGCCCCTGAGCCCTGAGTGAGGAGGGTTTTTAAAGGGAAAGACTGTGAGCAGGGGGTTTCCATGACAGCAAGCAGGAAGGCACATGTTTCCATGACAGCAAGGGGGGGTGTTCATTCATGCCTTGATGTTACAGGATCAGGTAAAAGTTAAGAGGGGCGAGGTGACCTTCTCTGAGGCACAATTGCCTAAGACATATGATCACAATGGCTATTCTTTTAAACTATATCTGAAACATTGGGAAGATTTTTCCCACCAAATTCTCAACCAATTTTCATTGATTATTGCCAGGGAGATTGTCTCTATTTTCTATGAAGTATTTATTCTGTGATATTTCCTGGAGGCTGTTGCTAGGAGAGTTAACTTTGTTTTCTGCCAGGTGCACATTTTGTGATATTTGTGATATTTCCTGGTACCTGAATTCAGCTCCCAGTCAAGATGGCTCTTTATTTAAAAATGGAGTTATTCTCAGGCTAACTATACCCAGGCTAACTTAAACTCTTCAGGTCCTCTGCAAAACAAAAGCCTTTTGTTGTTGCATGCTATCTTCTGGACTAACTTCCCAAGGTAAGGAAGGTTCAAAGCCTATTGTTTAATGTATAGGGATCTACATTAACCTATGTAGATCATAAAACAAACTCCCTAATTAATAGAATTAATAGAAAATAAGTAATTAATAGAAAAGAATCCACTAGTTACATCCCTGAGGATCAGGGGAGCAAAAGGCTGAACTTGTAAAAGGAACTTTTATTTGCCTGTTTCAATTATTGTCTTGGGGGACTTCTGCCTTTATCTGCTAACCTAGGCCTAGTCCTGGAAGCCTCTAGCCTCCTTTCAATCTCACCTAGGCCTAGAGCATTTTCAGCCTCTGAGACTTAACTGCTGAATAAACTCCCCCTTTCTAGTTCTTGCTGGGCTCTGGGCTGGCTGGTTCAACCCTACTGTTCTGGCTTAAACTCCTCTCCCAGATGATTTATTCAATTGGGCTTCTCTCTTGGCCCCAGAATTGTTTTCCTTGGCCTCAAACCATGTCCAGCAATCTGCTCTAATCTCCTGGGTCCTTCTCATTCTCTGGCTCATTCAGTCTTCACCTGATTTCTCTCTCTGCAGCCTGACTCTATTACTGTCCTGGTAAAACTGCTTTTTCTCTCTCATGGCCCTTTAAGTAGCTTTCCTTTCCTCTCTCTTCTTATAAGAGTTTAGCGTATCCTATTTTGTCAAATCTTTCTCTAATCTGTCACTGTTTTGTGCCACTCAATTAGACATAACTTTCAAACATGGGTGCTTCCTTCTACACACAAACTTTACCTTCATTGTTTGGAATTAAAGGCGGGTACCACCACATCTGACACTTGCTCTATACCAGGCTGGCCTTGAGCTCAGATCTGCTTGCCTCTGTCTCCTGGATTACAGGTGTGACTATATTCCAGCCAGATCACCCAGACCTAGGTCTTTGGATGTGAGCTCTTGCCAGACCAGCCATGTTCTGAATTAAAATTCTTCTATATGAAATTGTAATACCAGGATCACGGGATCCTCAGAGACCACCAGGAGATGACTCGATGCAAGAGCAAGAAAGTTTTATTATAAGGGTGATCAAACTTGGGACCCAAGTCTGACACAGCAGTAGAGAAGTGGGACCCTGACCCTGGAGTGAGCAGGATTTTTGAAGGGAAAGACTGGAAGAGGGTTTCCATGACAGCAAGCAAGGGAGGCACATGCCTTGGCGTTACAGGATTGGGTAAAAGTTAGAGGGGTGAGGTGACCTTCTCTGAGGCACATAATCACAATTGCCTAAGGCATGTGATCACAACTGCTTTTCTTCTAAACTATATCTTAAAACACTGGGGAGAATTTTCCCAGCCGATTCCCAACCGATTCTCATTGATTGCTGCCAGGGGAAATTGTCTCTATTTCTTACTAAATATTTATTCTGTAATATTTCCTGGAGGCCGTTGCTAGGAGAGTTAACTTTATTTTCTGCCAAGTGTATATTCTGTGATATTTCCTGGTACCTGAGTTCAGCTCCCAGTCAAGATGGCTCCTCCTTTCAAAATAAAGCTCATGCCTAGTGCAGGAGTACATGAATTATATGGTAGTTCCATGTCTCTTAAGCATCCTCCACATTGAGGTCCCCAGGAGTTGGGACTCACTGAGAAGCATATACTGATTGCTTTGACTGCATAGTCTTGCTGTCATTTATAGTTGCTTTTATGATTTCCTTTTAATTAGTTATTCAGATGAAGTGATTTTTATGGTTTTGCTTTGGTTTTCATCTCACTGTCAAAAAAGAGAAAAATCAGCCAGCCCCAAAACACCATCTAAGAGCCCTAGCCATCTTCAGAAGAGCACATGATTTTGACATCCTGGAACTTTCCTTACCTTTACTCACATCTGTTCATTTAGAAGAGAATGGACAATGCATGTTCTTCTGCTCCATATTTTCAGGCAGAGGATGGTTTAGCTGAAAGCACCATTAAGGCTTAGCCTGGATGAAAAGTGTCTTTCCCACAGGGCATAGACTCATCTGTAACTTGTTGATCTATTTTTATTTCTTTCACAAAGTTCAGAAAATATTACATGAAATTCCAAAGACATGATGGCAGTTGGACCTCTAAGAAGAGATATTTTCATTTTAGGTTAAAGCACTGTATGAGGAGTTTGTGTGCCTTTTCCACCATAATAAATGATGACCACCCCTGCCTCCAAACTGCTGATTTTGTGAAGGAAATATGCATGTTTCTTGACACATTGCCATGGAGGCTGTCAAGTCCCTAGGGTCCACTTTTGAAATGTATAGATTAGTATCTGTAGCACATGCCTGGCTTGGATGTTGGAAGTACGATGTCACCTGTGAAATGTTCAATGCAACATCAGGCATATAGGCATATAAGCTTGGTTTACAAGACAAACATTAGTGTATAAACCATTATAATATTATTTTAATGCATGTTATATTGTATAATTTTATAATTCATTTAAGATGAAAGAAAATCATCATGTGAATGACATGGCTGTGCTTACTTATTTTTACAAAAGAATTTCACCTTGTCTCATATTTGATTTTATGCTGTGTAGCACAACTTCAACATATATCAGAGTAGATAGGTATTGTGAATATGTAGTCAGCAATGCTGAGATTTCTACTATACCTAAACATACTGCAGAAAATGCCAGAAATGTGCTTAGGGGCATTAGGAAAATTTGGAAATTCTGTTCTTTCTCCATGCATGTCTTCCCACATGCACGTATTCCCACATTAGGAAGGCTGAGAACCACTGTTCTAGGATCTTCTCATAGCATCTTACTTCTTCTACGTGACCACCTTCATCAGAGCCCAGGTCCTTCTTGTCAGATATATCAAGATACAGGTCTAAACCCACAGGCACATCTGCACTTGAACTAAACACACTTGAGCAGCAGCAGTGTCCCACAGCTCCCCACATGTGCCCATGCACCTCAGTTCCCCCCTCTAACAAGAGGGAGACCAGGATTCCACAGCATCAGCAACCCTAGGAACTGAGTACAAAGCCTCTTTTTGAGAAGCTGAACTAAGGATTCCAGATGAGTTAAAGCAAGATTTCTTTTCTGGACGACCTGGGTTCCGGCAACCAACCACACGCCGCTAACAACTCTGTCACCCTAGTCCCAGACGATCTGATGCCCTCTTCTGGCCTCCATGGCCACTGCACAGGTGCGTTACCCAAACACACGCAGCCACGAGACTCAAACGTAAAATCTTTCTATCGTCCCCAGCACCTCAGACTGATAAGCAAATGTTTAATCCCCAGGGTTCCTCTTCAGAGACCCTCCTCTTTGAGACGCACTAGTCCCGACAGGCTGGGTCCCAGCCACATCTCCCAGTCATATCAAGTTCCTGATTTGAGGAGAAACAGGCTTCACCAGCTCCGTGAGAGCCAAAGCACTCACTGGCCTGCTGACACCAGGTGGCAGGCAGGCGGGAGTCTCCCCTACATCCAGCTCTCTGCACCCAGCCTGAGTCCCCATGCAGAGCACAGAGTTCCCCATCCCACCGCTCCCCGCAACTGAGCCCAGAGCGGAGGGCCGGTGTGGGCGGCGCTAAAGCCACCGGGCGGCAAGGCGACTCCTGCCGCCTGCCTTCGGCGGCCCCAGCCGGGCGAGCGCTGCGGCAGCAACCGGGAAGGCGGCAGGACGCCCGGTGCCCCGGAGCTCGCTCAGCTCGCCCCCCACAGCCGGGCACAGGGTCTCGGGCCGGAGGACAACGCAGCCGCCGGCACCGGCTCCACGGGGACGCCGCACTCACCATGGCGCGTTCCGGACCGTCCCGCCACTGTCCTCGGTCCCCGCCGCCTGCGAACCTGAGCGCCGGCGGACAGCCCCGAACCCCGGAACCCAAGATGGCGAGCTGAGCCGGCTCCGGCGGAACTTTATAAGGCCGGCCCACTTCCCTCCTTACGAGTCGTCCGGCCCACACGGCCGCAGGGACAGCCAATGGCACCGAGCCATTACGGCGGAAGGCTAAGCTTACGTGGACCTTCTTCCCAAATGGACATAGTGGGTTCGCGATCGTTTCTCTTAGTTTCCCGGGAAGTTTTCTGTGGGTTGTGTGTTCGGAGGCGGCCTGAGCTGTGCATGGAAAGCAGTGCTCAACACAAAACTTGAAACGGGACTGCAAAAGATTTTATTAAAATCTTATTGAAAGTATGGGGCTAAGAGGCAAAGTAATGAGGTTCATTGTGGCACTTTCACACACATGTGTAGTTACGCTCTGTCTTCACTCTTTTGGTATTAACATTCAGACTATGTTAGTATCTGAGAATCGCAGAAGAAAGATTCCGGACTCTGGTAGTATGCAAAAGCCAAGAGAGTTTATTCTGCAGAGACCTCCAGCTGAGAGACCAAAGAATTAAAATTTAGGTTTTGGGGGTTACTGGATTAGAGTTTAAAGCACAAGTCTGAACAAAGGCCAGACACGTGAGGTGAGGGCCGGCCTTGCTGCTTTCCTTTCCACCCACTAGAAAGATACAGTTGCCAGGGAACCACCCAGATGGCCTCGACTTGTTACAAGTACAACAGAATGTGCTAATGGCCCCTCTCCCCTGGCAACAGAAAATCAGCACAACAGGATAGTCTGACTGGAACCCAAGACCAGATGTCTGCCTGTGTCAGCCCCCACCACACACACACACACACACACACACACACACACACACACACAAACACGTTTCTGGTTTTGGCGCCTTCCCACAGCCAATCGTTTTGAATTAAGACGTACCCTTTTGTGTTTTTTTAACCAATAGAAACTTGCCAGGCTGGAATTCCCCTGCTGGGGGGGGGGGCGTGTCTCAGTTGGATACCTGTGCCTTGGTGTCTGTGAGAGTGCCAGCTGGAGATGCAAATAAAGAGCCTTGTGTGTTGCAACAGATTCCAGTCCTGGTGGTCTTTGGGGGGGAATCTCGCGAATCAGGCACAACACAGCATGCTGGGTCACCATCGTCACAAAATGGGGGTGCAGAAGTAGGTTTAATTTAAAGGCAGTTAGAGGATTTCCCAGCGAGGTGAGATAACATTTAAGCTGATTGGCTATTAGTTACTCAGGGAATTCAGAATTGGTTAAATGCTTAGGAACACTTCTGGGAACTTTCAAGGTTGATGAGTCATTGTTTGGGGCTCAAGCCCTCTGGTGGGGACTAAAGCTGATTGGTTGCCTGTGATCTGTGGTTTTTCCAGGAATTGATTTCATATATTCCAAGAAACAGAAACCCAGGCCTAGTCATGCAAAGTTTAAACAGTCAAGGAGTCAGGATGAAAGACCCCAGACGGGTGCCTTTCCACTCAGGGAGACCAACCTTGACCCATGAACCAACGAATCCAGGCGACCGGATGCAATTAGCAAGAGGTTTATTGGAAACTCACGGGTACCCAGGCGACAAGGTCTCTCGGGAGACTTGCGCGCCGAGCGTGGGGAGTGTGGGGTTTATATAGGGTCTTTGTGCCTAAGCAGAGTTACAGAAGCGAGAGGAGGCATAGTTACAGGAATTTAATTGGCTCGTTTGCACACTGCTGGCTGTGGGGCAAGAATAACGGTCCTGGTTGCAGAACAAGGGAACAGGGAAGTGCTCAAAATATCCTGGGCACACTGCTGGCTGTGGGGCAAGAATAACAGTCCTGGTTGCGGAACAAGGGAACAGGGAAGTGCTCAAAATATCCTGGGGACATCTGAGTCTGTGTCTCATGGCTGTTCTGGAAAGAAACTCTGACCGCAAAACATCTTGTCTGGCTCGGTTGGGTGCCAGGGATTTTCCACCGGGGTGAGGGGAGGGTCATTTGGGAAGGGGTCTTTCAAGGATAGCTAACTGGATAGATTCTAACTCCGGCCCAGCTTATCAGCTTATCCAAACATTAACCAGGCCCAATCAGACTAGATCAGGACCGCTCAGAATGGTGCAACCAGTAATAACCAAATGGAAGACCATGGAAAATTTAAATTTGTGACGTTGCAAAGCCTAAAATTTACTTGTAAACTCCACTTGCGCAGGGACCAAGTAACTTCTGGAAGGTGGGGTTTGTAGTTTTTGGAAAATAACAAAGCCTCATGGGAAAGTCCTACAGTAGCCAAAGGTTTGTCCTTATAAACCCCTATAGCACATGGCTCAGGACCATTTTCAGCTGGGAAATTCCAGGAAATGGTCCTAACTAAAGTCCATCTCTTGGAAAGTATTTCCTATTTAATAGAGCTTGCTTCAAATTTGGCCCAAATTGGTTTTTCTCCGGAGAATCTCAAGATTAACAACATAAGAAAAAATAGAAGGCTTGGATAACGTGACACACGTTATTACTTCCATTCCTTTGAGTATTTGTAGGCTATGATACTGTCCTTTGAGAAGACTTAATTCCAAGGAGCAAGCCAGTCCCATTCAGAGTCACATAGCCTCCCTGGGCACCAGCCAATCCCAATCGAGGTCACATAACCACAGTAGGAGTTCCCCTTTCTGGCTTTAAAAGGGTCCTTCAAGCTCCCCTCCAGGTCGCTGCCATTTTGTGAAGGTGGTGACCCCAGCATGCTGGAATTCTCTGCAGAATAAACTCTCTTTGTTTTTGCATACCATCTGACCCGTCCTGCAGGTCTGTCAACGGAGATCCTGAATGGGGGAGTGGGAATGAAAAAGGGGGACAAGGGCGCGAGAAATGAAGACCAAGACAGTATCTCTGATCAAAGTCTTCGTTTATTCGAGTTTTCCATACAACTGTATAGGCAGAAGCAGAAGGAATGTAATTGCCTTTGGCAGGGTTACTAAGTGACTAGAAATCACAGGATGGCCCACCAAGATGTGCTAATAATGGTAATTTGGAAAGTTTCTCGAAGAGTTACTTAGGAAGCTCTGAGGGAGAGGAGGATTTAAGGTATTTCAGGAAGATGATCTTATGGAAAGCCCCAGGTCAGCCAGGAATGCATTATTGTATCCAGGCTGTCCGGTCAAGCCAGATGCCAAAATTCAGGGGGCAGCAAGGTACCAGAAGGCCACCAACAACCATCTGAGTCTGGGATCTTTCTTTGGTGATTCACAGACCCTAACATTTAAACATGTTAATGAGAGACCAAAAGATAAGGTAGCAGCAGAGTAGGCGAGGTATAGTTAATAAATGCCCTGAGGGGAAGGACCGCCTCGATTCGTTCTTTCCCCACCCACTAGAGATACAGTTGCTAGGACTCATCAGTATCACCAATACCAACAACTTAGGCAGCAGGAAACTGAAGTCCCCTGACCGAATGGAAGATTCCATTCAGGGAGGATAAGAAAATGGGGGAATGAAAGACCCCCACCCTATAGCTTAGCTACAGTAACGCCATTTTGCAAGGCTTGTACTAACGGCTCTGTTCAGGGCTGGGCCAGCAAGTCGGTGCCAAACAGGATATCTGCGGTTGGGACGGTTGGCCCGGGAAGGGAACGGAAAGTACCGAGAAACACCCTGTGTACCTGAGATAGAGTCATGCTAGCTCATATCTGATTTCCCAGAACTGGAGGGACTTGCCCCTAGGTAGCTCATATCTGACTTCCCAGAACTGGAGGGACTTGCCCCTGGGCCATATTTGAATCCACCAATGGAATCCTTGTAACTATGCTTCTTGCTTCTGTACCCGAGCTTTTTGCTACCTTTCCCTATAAAAGACCTACACCTCAGCCTGTCAGCGCGCAAGTCCTCCGAGAGACTTTATCGCCCCTGTGTATTCAATAAACCTCTTGCTGATTGCATCCGCACGAGTGGTCTCGGCTTGTCCTTTGGGCTTGGGGTCTCTCCCAGTGGGAAGACACTCTTCGAGGGTCTTTCATTTTAATGAAAGCAAAGGACTAACACATTGACCATTGCGTCCAGATGCGTCCCTCTGAGAACACAGCAAAACAAGATGGTATACCTCGACGTCTTGTTGATATTAGGTCGGAAAAACTTTTCCAAAACTAGAAACTGATGCAACACAGTGATCGAATCCACATACTACACAGATCTCAGAGAAGGATTTAAGATCATTTCGCTCAGTCAGAACTTCTGTTCTGGGACCCCCAGCATCCACACTGTTCAAAGCTCACAGAAATCATCTGTATAATGATGTACTTTCAAGTGGTTCACTTATGAAAAGGTTTGCTCCTCCGTGAGTCCTGTCAGTTGTATGTGTGTTAGTGGATTTCTCTCATTTGCACAATGCAGTTTTTCCTACTAATTTTGTTCCTTTTTGAGCCCAATATATTAGTGACCTAGGATCTGAGAGGAACTGAACAAGGCAATTATAGCCTTTTATTTTGTTTAGTTTGTTTTGTTTTTCGAGACAGAGTTTTTCTATGCAGCTTTGGCTGTCCTGGAACTCACTCCGTAGATTAGGCTGGCCTCAAACTCACAAAGATCTGCCTGCCTCTGCCTCCTGAGTGCTGGGGTTACTGGTGTGCACCACTGCACCCGGCTGCTAATTACAGCCTTTTTTAAGCAGAAAAGCATGTACAAGGCCTAGAGAGATGGCTCAGATGTTAAGAGCCCTGGCTGCTCTTCCAAAGGTTCTGAGTTCAATTTCCAGCAACCACATGGCAGCTCATTACCAACTATAACAAGATCTGCTGCCTTCTTCTGGGGTGCAGGTGTACATGGAGGCAGAATGCTACATAATGAATGAATGAATGAATGAATGAATGAATGAATGAATGAAAAGAAAAGCATGTACAGGAAGGGGGGAGTTTTGACTGGTCAGCAACAGACGTGCTTGTGGTCAGCACCAGAAATACTCATTAAATATAACAAGGAGGGAGTCAGAAAGATTTGATAAGACACCAGAAGTTAGTAATGTGTACACTCAGCAGGATGAGACCACTATATCTGTTTTGGGCATAAGAACGAATGAATGCCTGTCCTTGGCTGATGGGTCGTTTTATTGTCTTGGTGGTTTTTATGGTTCTTTTCCCAGAACTAAAGGTTTGTGCTAAAAATGGAGTCTATTAAGTCTAAAATAGAGTAATGTTAGCTAGGCACTTCAGCATTTTGGTTTAAAAAAAGGTTAAAATCATATCACTCACCAAGTTCATATTCAAACCAACAGATCTCAAGCTGACTAAAAAGATTAAGATATAATAACTATCCCAAAATATTAAAGTCTAAACATTAATGTGTAGATATTGTACTCACTGTATCCACTCATTTATATTTTTCTTTTCTTTTTTTCTTTCCTTTTCCTTCTTTTTCTCTTTTTCCTTCCTTTCTTTTTTCTTTTTTGAAAACAGTGTTTGTTATAAAACTCAAGCTATCCTGGAACTCCACACAAGTACAGAACTCTACATGTACAGTCCACACAAGCCTTGAACTCATCATACCCTGCCTCTTCCTCCAAACACTGAGAATACAAACTTGTGTATACCACTTTAAAACAAATCAGAACTCTACAATATTCTGATTTAATTATGTGTTTAAATATTTAGTCTTTTAATCATCTCAAGAATAGTCTCTTGTGTTCCTTCTCAATTTTTCCTTCCCTTAGAACCCTGGCACTACTGTGATTTGTTTGGACTACAATTTTGTTAGGCTTTTGTTTGTTTGTTTGATTGACTTATTGATTAATTGAGACAGGGTCTCATGTGGCCCAGGCTGGTTTCAAATTTCCAATTATCTCTGTAGTGGGGGTAACTCATGGTCCTCCTCATACTGTCTCCTAAATCTAGAGCATGTGTCTCCACACCTGGCTCACCTCTGAATACTAACAGCAACTTTCCCACCCAGTGTTGACAATCCCAGCACTCAGGAGGCAGAGGCAGGTGGAGCTCTATGAGTTCCAGGCCAGCCTGGTCTACACAGAGTTTCGGGCCAGACAAAGCTACACAGTAAGAATTTGTCTAAAAAAAAATAATATAAGTAGTAGAATATGTATTCTGGGAATATTAAGTATTAATATCTATTACAATATTATGTCCTGCAGGAATGAGTCCTTCATCACATATAGAAGGAACTTTTATTCTCCTGATATAATTATCATCTTGGAGGCTAATTAATTGCCTCTGTATGTGAACCTTCTAGCCTCCGTACAATCTAACCTAGGCCTAGAGTGTTTTCAGCCTCTGAGACTTACTGCTGAATAAGTCTCACTTTTTCTAGTTATTACTGAGCTCTGGGCTGGCTGGTTCAACCTGGCTGTTTTGGCACAAACTCCTCTTCCAGCTGACCTATTCAATCTGACTTTTCTCTGAGCCTCTGAATTGCTCTGCTTGTGTAATGCCAGGATCACAGGACCCTCAGAGACCACCAGGAGATGACTTGATGCAAGAGCAAGAGAGCTTTATTACCAGAGCAATTGAACTCAGGACCCAAGTCTCACTGACACAGCAGTAGAGAAATGGGACCTCAAGCTCTGAGTGAGCAGGGTTTTTAAAGGGAAAGTCTGTGAGCAGAGGGTTTCCATGACAGCATGCAGGGGGCACATGTTTCCATGACAGCATGTGGGGGGAGGAGGGAGGAGCACATGCCTTGGCATTACAGGATTGGGTAAAAGTTAGAGGGGTGAGGTGACCTTCTCTGAGGCACATAATCACAACTGCCTAAGGCATATACTCACAATTGCTCTTCTTCTAAACTATATCTGAAACATTGGGGAGATTTTTCCAACCCGATTCTCAACCTATTTTCATTGATTATTGCCAGGGAGATTGTCTCTATTTTCTATGAAACATTTATTCTGTGATATTTCCTGGAGGCTGTTGCTAGGAGAGTTAACTTCATTGTCTGCCAAGTATACATTCTGTGTTATTTCCTGGTACCTGAATTCAGCTCCCAGTCAAGATGGCTCTTTATTTCAAAATGGAGTTAAACCCAGGCTAACTTAAACTCTTCACTTGTCCTCAAACTAACTCCAGCAATCTGTTCTAATCTTCTGACTCCATCTCATCCTCTGGCTTGTTCTGTTTTCACCTATATCTGGCTTGTTTTCTCTTCAACCTGTCTTTGTAGAACACTCCTAGTAAAACTGCCTCCTCTCTCTTCCGTGCTCTATGCTCCTCCCTTAAGAAGCTTCCCTTTCCTTTCTCTTCTTATGAGAATTGGGAATATCCTATTCTGTCAAACCATCTTCTGCCTCCAGGTTCCTGCCCTGTTTGAGTTCATGCCTTGGCTTCCCTCAATGAGCTGTGACTCAGTACATGTAAGCCAAATAAGCTCTTTCTTCCCCAGGTTGCTTTTGGTCAGGGTATTGTCTGTCACAGCAGTAGTAATCCTAATTAGGACATCTGAGAATTATGGTAATCCTTTGACCTCTGAGATATGAGTCCTGCTGTGTTGAGCCTCTCTTACAGTATTCCACTAGGGCACCTCTGAGCCATCTCCCCAGCCCATACTTACATTTCTTACTGTTAAAAGGCCTCTCTCCAAAAGCTAGAGCCAACATAAAGTAACAAAAGCTGGTGTTAATGACAATAAAGCTAATGGACGTTCCCTGGGAAAAACAGCTATAGAGAGGGGCTGGAGAGATGGCTCAGAGGTTAAGAGTACTGATTGCTCTTCCAGAGGTCCTAAGTTCATTTCCCAGCAACCACATGGTAGCTAACGACCATCTACAATGAGATCTGGTGCCCTCTTCTGGTGTTCAGGTGTACATGCAGACTGAACATTGTATACATAATAAAATAAATAAATCTTAAAAAAAAACACTTAAAAAAAAGCTATGCAGAAGATTGAATCTTCCATATTATTTTGAGTATTCCAGATTATTTAGATATACTTTTAAATTATTAATAAGTGATATTAATAAGCATGAGACAGAAAACCTGATAAAAATTATTAAAGAAGAAAAACTTAGGGAAATTTTAGAAGCTGACAAGCTGTGTGGAGAGCTGCTTGTTTGTCATGCTGCTTTGTTATTGCATATTCATTGAAAAACATGTTTTCACCCTGGCCTTCACCTTGAGACAGAGATAAGAGGATGTTCAGCCAAGTTCCTTAAAACTTGTTTGTGTGACCTTGGACCGTATCTGCTACAGGAAAGTAGTTTAAGAAAAAAAGTTTGGCAGGTCCATGAACTTCTTGTATTGATGTGACTTGTTTTTGCTTCGCCTATGAAAAGGAATGGTGGAATAAACTCAGGGCTGCAGCCCTGTTGGGCTGATCCTGAGAGAGCAAGAGTAGAACTGACTCCATCTTGCTTTTCAGATACCATTTTGAATGGCCCTGTCCTTTAGGTGACCCAAGTTCCCCCATCAGGAACTTGGCATGTAAAAAATCCACAGAAGGAACTTGGAAAGTGAAAGATCACAGAAAGAACTTGGCAGGAGCAACTTGGCAAGTATAATTAGACCCTGCACCTGGAGACAAACAATGAAATAAAAGTATAGACACAGTTCTGGGTATTGCCCAAGTCAAGATGTGCCTTTTCAGTAGTCTGCTTCTTGCAGTTTGGCCAGTCTGCCTGAACCAATCATCTTAAAGGTCAATCTACTCACTCCCTCCTTACCCAATCCTGTAATGCCAAGGCTTGGAATTCCCTGCTTGTGGTTTTTCCTTTAAAAACTCTGCCCTCCTGAGGCTTGGGGCCACTCTTTCTGAAGAGCTGCATCAGGGATGATTGGCAGCCCAAGTTTGAGCTTGAATAAAGACCCTTGTGTGGGGGCCTGGAGAGATGGCTCAGAGGTTAAGAGCACTGTCTGCTCTTCCAAAGGTCCTCAGTTCAATTCCCAGTAACCACATGATGGCTCATAACCATCTATAGTGAGATCTGGTGCCCCCTTCTGGTATGTAGGCATGCAGACAGAATGCTGTCTAAATAAATAAATAAATAGGACCGTTGTGTGTTTGCATCAGACTCATGTTCCTGGTGGTCTCTTGGGGGTCTCTCGAAATGGGCATAACAATCCCATGTGTAGCGTGACTTGCTTTAATTATTTCAATTCTCACTCCCCATATACGTCCTGTTCGACTCTGCTAGCAGGCTCCAGCAAAGCTGTAGTAACTGAATCACTAGGTTTTCGTGCCCAGCTTCAGAACTAGGGAACTAGTATAGTCATTTTAGTCATACTATTATTGACAGACCTTGGTGTTATGCCAGGATCACGGGACCCTCAGAGAACACCAGGAGATGACTCCATGCAAGAAAAGAGAACTTTATTATGAGAGCGATTGAACTCAGGACCCAAGTCTCACTGACACAGCAGTAGAAAAGTGGAACCCTGAACTCTGAGTGAGCAGGGGGTTTCCATGACAGCAAGCATGGGGGCACATTCTTGACTTTACAGGATTGGGTAAAAGCCATAGGGGCAAGGTGACCTTTTACATAATCACAATTGCCATTCTTCTAAACTACGTCTGGAACATTGGGGAGAATGTTCCCAACCTATTTTCATTGATTATTGCCAGGGAGATTGTCTCTGTTTTCTACCAAGTATTTATTCTGTGATATTTCCTGGAGGCTGTTGCTAGGAGAGTTAACTTTGTTTTTTGCCAAGTGCATATTCTGTGATATTTCCTGGTACCTGAGTTCAGCTCCAGGTCAAGAAGTCTCCCATTTCAAAATGGAGTCACCCAGGCTAACTTAACCTCTTCATTCCTCCCTTTCCTGGTTAATAAAGAGGCCAATCTTGGGCTCTGACAGTCCATGGTCAACTTCAAACTGGTGGCACTGGGTTCTCATTACCATCAACTGTATAGTCCCTAGTCTTTGCCTAATATATCCTAACAACTTGTTAAGCAAGCATGATCCAAAAATGACTAAAAGCAAAAGATTCTATCTTCGAGCTGTTATCAGGGAGCCCCCTTTGACTTAGCATTTCAGCCTGTAGGTGGGATTTTGGGCTGGTGTTCTCTTCTTCTGAAATTGCTTCAAGGTTGACAATAGGACTGTTGGCATCAGGGGCTAGGAAGGCTGAAATGCCAGCCAAAGGCTGGGCAATGGGGCAGTCCTCAGAAGCGTCTTGTTAGTTGATCCATCTGAGGAGGCAGTGAGCAGTCATGTCAGCTTCCAGCAAGTTCAGATCTCAGCTTGCAGTCTCAACCAGGTGAAAATCTGCTGAGACAAATTCAAACTAGTAACAGAAGTTAAAATTTGTCTAATAAATGGGAAACTCCCAAAACCAAGGAAATAACTCATCTAGGGTCCATCTGAGCTATGTCAGATTCAGGTCTCATGACTTTTTGGTCCCCTGAAACTCATATAAATTTTTGGTTTGCAAAAGGAAGTATGTAAAAAGACTCAGAAAAATAATATATCAACAACATTCTGTGAATAAAGGGTAAAATTGCATCCAATGGAATAAGTATCAATTTTTCTTAGCTCTTTGCTTTGTAACTTTTATAAACAATCTAAATGTGTCCATGGTCTGAAACTCTAACATTTTAACTGTGGGCACAGCTGTTGGTACACAACCATCATGCCATTTCTTGTATACTCAGCGTCTACTTTTAGTCCCCATCTCCATGTCACACTGGGAAGTTAGGCAGAAACACATTAACGGCTTTAGAATTAAATTCTGGATGCTTGGACTTTCCTTAACAAAGCAACTAGAAAAAATAAATTTAAGGTATTTCCAAATCTTGCATCAAAACTTTCTTTAAAAATGGCAGATATTAAAAATACCATAATAAAAGCTCTGTCTTTTGGGTCAAATATACATTTTGGACAGATGTTCTTAGCATGATGAGATGCATCTTTAAGTCTATTTCTAGAAGACAACCAAGAAAAAATTAAAATCTCAAGCTTGTGGCTGAATAATAAGTAGGCAGTGTTCCATCAGCTTATCCCAATTCTATTAATCAATATTGTAACTCTGAACTTTTGAAATTTTATAACAATGTAAACATATCAATAGTAGGGAAGGAAGGAGAAGTCTGAAATATTATCTTAAAATATTTATTTAGACCCTTTAATTAATTTTTTTTAACTTTGAAATGTTTTTCCAGATCCTTAAATAATTTTTAAATTTTTATAATTTAAAGTTTGATATCTTCAAATGTTATATAAATTTTGTATCTTTTTATCCAGCTATTCATCATAAAACATAGACAATTAACATGAAGCCTGTAGGCAAGGCAAACCTGTTTGCCTTTTTAAATAGAAGACCTAGTACCTGGTAATTTTAACTAACTAATAAATTAACCAGTAAACCAACAATGGATCTAATTATCTGCTCTTTAACTGCAAGGCTACCATTAGCTTAGCTTAGCCATCAATGTGATCAGAGACCTGAGAAGGATAAATTATGAGCTAAATATCCATGTATCAATCAAAATGACAGTGACAACTAGTCAGTCCATCACCCTAGGCAGCTGTCTCTGGTTCCTGTGGTCTTGTGGCATCATATGAGCAGGGTGGTCCGGTGACCAGGCACAGAAGATGAGAGACTGTTTCTGTGGAGAAAGAAACAAGAGAATAGCCTCACCTTGCCCTTAGCAATGTGAAACATTGATTCTCTAGGTATCCACAGCTTTGTCCACAGTTTGGGCTGGGCCCTAGCAGTGGGCCAGATGGGGCAGTCTCGCCCAATGGTTAGCATACCATAATCCAGAGTCATATTGTACCCAAATCTTCTTGGAGGCCTTGGGGGAGCTTCTGCCAGGATTTTGGGACTCTCTGTCATAATAAGCTTACATATGTCAAAATGCCATATTCATCAGATCTCTGTCAAGCTTGAGGACCAGCATATCTAAATTATTCTTCATCTCTCTTTTAATTATCTCTTTTAAATTGCATGCTATGAAGCAGAATGTCACAATCTCTAATTCTGGCTTATTACTTAAATAAATGTTTTAGAACCATATTATCTCAAATAGATCTACATAGGCAAACTTCATAATTACCTAGGCTTAACTTTAAAAACATAAACAAAAGACTAGATAAAATTCATTCTTATAACTAATTGCAGTCATTAGCATAACTTCAAATGTCTTTCTAAACTAAAACCAAAGCAAAACTTTCAATCAGATACAATACATAGAAGGGCTAGCAAATCTTGCTCATCCTATCACATTGCATTAAGACTGAACAACAAAAAAGCATAAAGGACAAAAGTTTCATTTAGCACTAAACGGGGAACTAAACACAGCTGGCAACCTTAGCAAAGATTGGCAATTCTGGCCATTTCAAACCTATCGGCCAGAAAAAAACAACATTAAATCATTTATATAGGAACTGGCAACCAGGCACATATTTTTTAATAATTAACAATGACTTGATTATAACCCTATATAATCCTGGGCTAACATGGAGCTGCAATAAAGAACATAAAAAACATTTTGTATTGAAGAAACATCAGCCTTTTAAATGAAGAGCAACATATCTTACAGTTCTTTCTCAAATCATGTTTGCAGGTGTAAAAAACGAAGCAAATACAGTTCATACCTTTTATAACATTTTATATATCTTCAGGTTAGGCTTTTTCCAGCTCCGCTCTTTTGATTTAACCAGACATTTTTCTTGATTTTCAGACCATATAAAAGTTTTCATCAGAACCCTTTTCATTATTTTATAAAAACTGCAATTTTCTTAATTCGCTCAAATAGTATGGCTTGGTTTCATTTGGTAAAATTAACAAAATAAATATCAAAGTCTTTTGAC
The DNA here is from genome assembly GCA_010120015.1 of Rhombomys opimus. NCBI lineage: Eukaryota > Metazoa > Chordata > Mammalia > Rodentia > Muridae > Rhombomys > Rhombomys opimus. The sequence goes on from REGO01000060.1 coordinate 5,705,686, forward strand.
CTCCCCCAAAGGATTGAGAGACTGTTCCAAGTTTCCTGTTAGAGTGCCCACGGTCATTGTCTAAAATGCCTGATAAACTTTAAAACATTTCATAGCCTTAAACATATTTTTTAAAACCTGTTTTTTAAACATAAAAAACACATTTTTAGAAGAAATATGTTTTTGCAATATCAAAGTACCCTTTAGAAACAAAGTCACAAAGTATAACCAAAGAATAACCTTGGTACTGGGCCAGATGGTGGTTCCAACCTAAATAAAGGGGCTGGAGCCAGCTGAGGAATGGGAGGAGGTCTGTATGGAGGGGGTGGAAAAATTATTTCCATAGGAGTCCCATCCTGCAAAACAGCATGAAGAGGAGGGGTGGGGGCGAGGGAGCCAGGGCAGTGGCCTCTGGTTTCAGAGAGCCTGTAGAAGGAGGATTGTTAGTGGGGGTCAGAAAGGGCTTGATCCATGGAGGTGGATGAATCACTAGATCCTTCCAAACTACAATTTAGGGCACTTGGTCCCGGTGCCCACATGCTTTCTGAAAGACTCTATTTCCCATGCAAGGACAGTGGGAAGGTGGAAAGTTTCTTCTGGTGGCCAGCCCACATTGAAGGTAGGCCATTCTGAGCTGCAAAAAGTCATCATTCTTCTTTTCCTCACATCAACTGAAAGACCATGAGCTCTAGTCTTAACGTCTCTAAAATGAGTCAGAACCAAGTCAAGGGGTTTGGGAGTATTCTGTCTCATATTGTCAGTCAGTCTTTTTGTCAAAAAGAAACCAAAGAAATGAAATGGACAATTTCAACAGACAGTAAATCACACAGACGGAGCCAGCCGTTTCAGGCAAAAGGAAAATTAAAGACAATAAATCACAGCCTGTACCTGGGCTCATATCCCAGGACAAAACTGAAATCACAGAAGGGAAAAGAGCTGCAGCTTCAAACAGAAATAGAAGAAAGTACTTTCAGGCAAACGAGAGACCATAAACAATTAATCACAGAACTGAAGCAGTAACTCCTGGCACAACACCAAGCAAGAGACAATTAATCACACACAGAGATGAAGTAAAACCCAAAACCTGGCTTTTCCCGGACTTCTCTGCCACAGAAGTTCCAGAAAGGCTGAAACTGACTCCACTCCAACTTCTCTGCTACGGAAGTTCTGGAGGGGTTAAAACTGACTCCACTCCAGCTTCCCTGCTACAGAAGTTCTGGAGGGGTTAAAACTGATTACTGATGAGAGGTGAGGTCATCTGAGGCAAGGTAACCTTTTACATAATCACAATTGCCATTCTTCTAAACTACATCTGGAACATCGGGGAGAATTTTCCCAACCTATTCTCATTGATTATTGCCAGGGATATTGTCTCTGTTTTCTACCAAGTATTTATTCTGTGCTATTTCCTGGTACCTGAGTTCAGCTCCAGGTCAAGATGGCTTCTCATTTCAAAATGGAGTCATCTAGGCTAACTTAAACTCTTCAGTTGCTGCAACCCAAGCTCAAGCTTGTATCCAATAAACCCTCCTGTGTTTTGCATTGGATTCAACTCTGGTGGTCTTTTGGGGGTCTCTCGATCTGGGTGCAACAGCACACACCTATAGTTTCAGCCCTTGGGGAGGCAGAGTCAGACCAGTCTCTGTGAGTTCAAGGCTAGCCTGGTCTATAAAATGAGTCCAGAACAGCCAATGCTACACAGAGAAACCCTGTCAAAAAAAAAAAAAAGTATCAATGTAGTTTAAAAGAGAGTGAGTTTCTTGGATGACCTTGTGAGGGCTTGGGCTTGGGAGTGTGTGTTTTTGAAGAAGAAATCTCTAGGAAGGTTTGTTTTATAATCAGGGGTGTAGGATTTGTTCAGAATGTGTCATCTGAGAACATCTGGACAGTTAATGAATTTAGGGAAATTGGTTGGCAGTGGACAGTTGGCATCATTTGGGAAGAGGAAAAGTAGGAGAGTGAAAAGAAAGATGAGATTCAACCCTATTGTGTATGAGAAAGATGGAGTAGAAGGCTTAGGGGAGTTTGTGGACAGGAGTGTAGAGAACCTGGGGAATGTTGAGGCAAAGGGATTTGTTTGGAGGGGTTGAGGAGATCCAAACAGCAGCATAGGAAGAAGAAATTTGAAACAACTTTTCATATACCTTAAATTACTTTCTCAGACCCATAAATGACTTGCTTTTATATCTTCAGACCTTAACGCATTTTCTTGAATGTCATACCTTCAGACTTATAAACTACATTTTTTAGAGCTGTATAACGTATTTGTCATAACCTTTAGAAACTTAAATCTTTCCTAGTGTGAAGCCTGTCTGAAAGGGAAATAGATGAACAGGCAGCCAAGTGTTTGCTGCTGTTAAGGCTACAGTAGCCAGTAATGTCCTCAGAGATCTGTGAAGGATATATTCGAGTAGGAAGTATAATTTAAATGGATTTTGTATAGGTTAAAATGCCAGAAACTTGCTTAGACAGTCATTGGAGGCCTCCGTGGTTCATTGCAGAAGTGGTCGGTTTTCTGTTGTCAGACAAGAGCAACAGGCCTTCGACTGTCAGACTCGGGTCTGAGGAATTTTTCCTGTAGAGGAAGAACTTGGGAACATTTGAAGAGCTTAAGTTAGCTTGGGTGACTCAGGTAGCAAGATGTTCCTTCTTTGAAAATACAGCTAAAAGAAGTAAAAATAAGTTTTATAGTTTTGTCTATCTGTTTTGAATATGTAAGTTTCCTATATTTTATATGTCTTGGTTACTGATTATTGGTTATTAAGCATATTGAGATTTTACATAATTTCTGTCCTGTCTTAAAAACCAGGTGTATAAAAAATAAGGTTTGAAACTCTGTTTATATAAAATATTAAAGCTGCACCTCCATGTGTTTGTATACAAGAACTTTTCTTGCTGGCAGCCAACATCAAAATAATACACTTGGTATTGATTTTAGAGGCACTGAACTGTTTGCACTGATTAAATTTGGTTTTGACTTTTAAAATTATGGTTATGCTTTGTGACTTTATTCCTAAAAAGGGTATTTTTAGCAAAAACAGATTTTAAAGAATGTTTAAGGCTATGAAACTTTTTAAAGTTTAGCAGGCATTTTAAAATAATGACCTTGGGCAGTCTAGCAAGGAACTTGGAAGTTTCTCAATCCTTTGGGGGAAGACAAAAGACTTTGGTATTTATTTTATTAATTTTACTAAATAAAACCAAGCCATACTGTTTGAGCCAATTTTTAAAATTGCAGTTTTTATATAATAAAAAATAATAAAAAGGGTTTTGATGTACAAAAAACCAGAGGGCATATGAATTGTATTTGCTTTGTTTTTTTATACCTGCAAATATGAATATGTTGCTCTTCATTTAAAAGGCTGGTGTTTCTTCAGTGCAAAATGTTTTCTTGTGCTCTTTAAAGGGGGAAAGAGACTGCAGCTCCATGTTAGCACAGGGTCATACAGGGTTATATTAAAATCATTGCTAATTATTACATAAAATATATGCCTGGTTATCAGTTCCTATATAAATGATTTAATATTGTTTTTTTTCTGGCCATCAGGTTTGGTATGGCCAGCATAGTCCATCTTTGCTAAGGTTATCAGCCCTGTTTAGCTCTCTGTTTAGTGCTAAGTGAAACTTTTGCTGTTCGGTCCCAATGCAATGTGGTAGGATGAGCAAGATTTGCTAGCCCCTCTATGTACTGTACCTGATTGAAAGTTTTGCTTTGGTTTTAGCTCAGAAAGATATTTAAAGCTATGCTAATGATTGCAGTTGAGTATAAGACTGAGCTTTAGCTAGTCTTTTGTTTATGTTTTCAAGGCTAAGCCTTTGATGGGTAACTATAAAGTTTGCCTATGTAGATCTATCTAAAATAGATATGATCCTAAAACATTTATCTAAGGAATATGCCAGAATTAGAGATTATAGCATTCTGTTTTATAGGATGCAGTTTAGAATAGATAGCTAAAGATAGACGATAATTAGGATATGCAGGCCCTCAAGGTTGTCAGAGATCTGATGAATATGGCATTTTGACATGTGTAAGCTCAGTATAACAGAGAGTTTCAAAATCCTGGCAGTTGCTCCCCAAGGTCTCTGAGAAGATTTGGGCATGGCAACAGATAGCTGTGACTCTGGATTATGGAATGTTATCACTAGGCAAGACTGCCCCAACTGCCCCACTGCTAAGGCCCAGCCTAAGCTATGGACACCTGGAGAGTCATTATTTCACATTGCTGAGGATGAGATAAAGTTAATCTCTCATGTTCCTTTTTCCACAGAAACAGTCTCTCATATTTTGTGCCTGATGGCTGGACTGCCTCTGCTCATGATGCCATAAGACCACAGGAGCCAGGGACAACTGCCTAGGGTGATGGACTGATTAGTTGTCACTGTCATTTTGATTGGCACATGGATTGATACATTTATTTAGCTCATAATTTATCCTTCTCAGGTCTCCAATCACATTGATGGTTAAGCTAAGCTAATGGTAGCTTTGCAGCTAAAGAGTAGACAATTAGATCCACTGTTAGTTCATTGGTTAGTTCATTAGCTTAGAATTATCAGGTACTAGGTCTTCTATTTAAAAAGGCAAACAGGTTTGCCTTGCTCACAGACTTCATGTTAGTTATCTGTGTCTTACGGTGAATAGCTGAACAGTAAGATATGGAGTTTATATAGAGTCTGAGGATATAAAAGTTTAGGTTGTGAGAATCTAAAAAATATTATTTGAGGGTCTGGGAAAATGTTTCAGGGTTGATAAATGAAAAAATTAGAGGGTCTAAAGAAATGTTTTAAGATGTATAAATATGAATTATAATTTAATATGAATTTCTCATATTAAAATGAGAAATATTTTAGATTTCTCCCCTGCCAAGCTGCTATGCTTATGTTATAAGATTTCAGAAGTTCAGAGTTTTGATATTGATCAGTAGGGTTTTGATAAGTTGAACTGAGTGCTTATCATTCAGTCACAAGCCTGAGATTTTCATTTCTTCTTGGTTGTCTTCTGGAGATAGATTTAGAGATGCTTCCCATCATGCTAAGAATATCTGTCCAATGTGTATATATGACCCAAAAGCCATAGCTTTTACTACGGTATTTTAAATATCTGATATTTCTGAGGTAGACTGTGACCCAGGAACATCTTAAACCTCTTCCCTCTAGTTGCTTTGTTAAGGAAAGTCCAAGCATCGAGCTTAGCACTAAAGCCGTTAATGTGTTTCTGCCTAACTTTCTAAGGTGACATGGAGGTGGGGCGAAAAGTAGATGCTGAGTGTACAAGAAAGGGCATGGTAGCTGATTACCAAGAGCTGTGCCCACAGCTAAAGTGTCAGAGTTTCAGACCGTGGGCACACTTAAATTGTTTACAAAACAAACAGCTAAGAAGAACTGATACTCATTCCGTTGGATGCAGTTTTACCTGTTACTCACAGAATGTTGTTTATATGTTACTTTTCTGAGTTGTTTTATATATATTTCTTTTTGTAAACTAAATTTCACATGAGTTTCAAGAAATCAAAAAGTCATGAGACCTGAATCTGGCATAGCTCAAACAGACCCCAGATGAATTTTTCCCTTGGTCTTGGAATTCCTCACTTTTCCCATTTATTAGACAAATTTTAACTTCTGTCTCTAGTCTGAATTTGTCTTCGCAGATTTACACCTGGTTTACTCTATTTGGGATCAGCTATAGACTGCAAGCTGAGATCTGGGCTTCCTGGAAGCTGACATGTTTGATCCCTGCCTCTTCAGGTGGATCAACTAACCAGACACTTCTGAGGAGTGCCCCATTGTCCAGCCTTTGGTTGGCATTTCAGCTTTCCTAGCCCCTTGATGTTGATGGCCCCATGGTCAGCACTGAAGCAGCTTCAGAAGAAAAGGCCTCCTTCAATCCCACCTAACAGGCTGCAATGTTAAGTAAAAAGGGGCTCCCTACATTAGCTATTATCTTGGGGACCTGCTTAGTTGGAGTAGGAACTAGAATTGCAATGCCAAATGTGCAAAGCCAGATTTTTAACAGCTTAAAAACAGAATCTTCTGCTTTTGGTCACCTTTGGACCATGCTTGTTTAATCAGCTGTTGGGATATATTAGGCAAAGATTAGAGACCATACAATTGATGGTAATGAGAACTCAGTACCACCAGCTTGAAGCTGATGACAGACTGTAAGAGCCCAAGATTGGCCATTTTATGCACAAGGAAAGGGGGGAATGAAAAGCTTAAGTTAGCTTGGGTGACTCCATTTTGAGATGAGAAGCCATCTTGTGCACACTTGTGACAAGGGGCTGAACTCAAGTACCAGGAAAAAAATCACAGAGTGTACACTTGGCAGAAAACAGAGTTAACTCTCCTAGCAACAGCTTCCAGGAAATATCCAGAATAAACACTTGGTAAAAAATAGAGATAATTCCCCTGACAACAACCAATCAGAATCAGGTGGGAAAATTCTCTCCAATGTTCCAGATGTAGTTCGGAAGAATAGGAATTGCAGTTAAGCTTCAGCTAAGGGGATACCTCGACACTATGACTTTTATCCAATCCAGTAACGCCAAGGCATGGAATTCCCCACTCCACCCCCCACTTGTGGTTTTTCGTTTAAAAACCCTGTTCACTCAGGGCTCAGGGTCACACTTCTCTACTGCCCAATCAGTGAGATTTGGGTCCCGTGTTCAAACACGTATACAATAAATCCTCATGTATTTACAGTGGAGTCGATTCCTGATAGTCTTTGGGGGTCTCACGAACTGGGCATAACACATTGACCTTAGTTTGATGAGGCAGAGTACAGCAGTCTACCCCAAAGCATCCAGTTCATGCAGGTTCTTGGCAGCAGGTTAGGCACGGGGCAGTTTCGTCCAGGGGTTAGTGTTACCACAGTTCAGTCCAGGTGGAGTCATTGGTGTGGTGTTCCAACTGTTTTCTTTGGAGACCTTAACATCTTCTTTCTTAGGGGTCTCTGATTATTGTGGGAAGTTTTTTTTTTTTTTAATTGAACATTTTAAATGTCGTCTTCAGCAGATCTCTGAGGAGTTTGGAGACCAGTATTTATGGAGTGTACTTTAATTTGGGCTTAACCTTGAAAACATGTATACAGGAGGCTACATAAAGCTTATTTCTGTAATTAATCATGATTATAAGTATATTTATAAACACATTAAAGAATCTGATTATTTACGAGGTAACTGATAATTGTATGTTTTAATTACTTTTAACAGCTTACAATAATAAGTTAATACAGATTTTACAAGATTAGGACTTGGCAGCTTTATCCCTGTTCAGTTTGAGACTTAAAGTCTCAGTTAAAGATTTAGAGATCTTTTAGCATGAAAATAAACCATAAATGTAGTAAACATTTGTCATTACAGAACATTACAGTTTCATTTGTAGGACTAGGTTTAAGCTAAAGGCAGTGTCAGGATAGGATTGGGTTAATACGTTGAGACAGTGGCAATAGGGGAGATAAAAAGACTAAATTCTAGGACTGCTACTGCAACCAGCTGTCACAGTGTAACAGCAGAGGAGGAGAGAGCAAGTGTGACCAGAGGGCTGGCTCAATGTTGTTGATTGTGTTCTTACACAGGCCTCTAGGCATCTGGGTCTAGGGTAATTATAGGTTTAGGTGCCAATTTCTGAATTTGTCTTAGTTGGATGGGTGTTTTTCCCTTGGCTTCTGTTTTCTTTCTGGTCTTCTGGTCTGAGTGACTAGTGGCCAGTGAGTCATCAGGTCCAGCAGAGTGACTCTGCTGGAATTTTGGGTACTGGAATTGCCACTTGTTATGCCCAGTTCATGAGACCTCCAAAGACCACCAGGAATTGACTCCACTGCAACTACATGCTCCAGCCCGGAACACAAAATTTCCTGTGGAAGCAGGAAAGGAATGAAGCCCTGAGATCTAGGGGAACAAGGTTTTTAAAGGGAAAACAAAACAAAACAAAACAAAACAAAACACAAGAAGGGAATTACATGCCTTGGCATTACATGATTGGGTAAGGGAAATTGACTTTTGAAATGATTGGTTTACTTTAGGCACCAAGACCACAAACAGTTCTGGCCTGGTCATCTGGGCCGGTTTCCTAGCAACTGTATCTCTAATGGGCAGGGAAAAAATGCAGTAAGGCTGGTTTCCTCCCCTTCCTCTCCACCCCCCAAGCAGGTGGCTGGACATGTCTCCACCTGGCTAGCCTTTGTTCAGGCTTGTGCTATAAACTTTAAACCAATACCCAAAATTCTTTGGTCTTTCACACTGAGGTTCTGTGGTTCTGGGCACTGGTGTGGCCTTTGGTAGAAAAGGGTGCTTCTGGGGTCTCAGGTATAAATGTGGCCTCCAGAAGAGCAGCGGGATTCTCCCAGAGTTGCAGGCTTAGATATGGAAAAGAGTTCATTTTATGGGGCTGGAGAGATGGCTCAGAGGTTAAGAGCACTGACTGCTCTTCCGAAGGTCCTGAGTTCAATTCCCAGCAACCACATGGTGGCTCACAGCCATCTATAATGAGTTCTGGTGCATAATAAGATCTGGTGTATATATAATAAATAAATAAAATCTTTAAAAAAAAAAAAAGAGTTCATTTTTGCAATTGCCTGGTTTTATAAACTTTAACAAATCTGTTAAAGTTTATGCGAGGTCATAGGTCATGAGGTGAACTGCAGTTTCTGCTTCTGTGAACAAGCTTTGCTTTATAGGAGAGGACCTTCTGTTTGTGGTGAAGAATCTGAGCACAACAGACTCCATTTTGTAATTGACCTGGTAGTTCTCACACCCAGAATCTGAAAAACATGTTTGTACTTACAGGAAACCATACATTCCACAAGACACAGTGTGCCTACCCTGACACCAGTCATCAGAAAACAGGTTGGAATAACTGTTGTCCTTGTGCTTGCCAAAACAATTTTATGTTTTCCTTGTGTTTGCCTAAGTAGCTACTCCAACTTGCCTTTAGCCAATCACTATGTAACACACCTGCTCTTGCTAAATGTCACCCAATCATGTAACCGCCAGGTCTGGAAGCCCCTTCCCCTTGCTAAAAATGCTATAAAAATCAGCTTCTTTCTAGGCTAGAGGCTCCTGGCCTCTGACTGTGTCAGTTCATGCTGGGAATCTGAGCTTAAGCCTGAAATAAAGGCTCTTTGCTTTTGCAGATGATTTCTGACTCCTGGCATGGCCGGCGGTCTTTTGAGGTCTCATGAGCTAGGTATAACAGTGTGAGGACAGAATGCAAGTTTGTGCTCTTCCCCTTGGTAAACCCCTGACTGGGGTGGCTGGGGTCTGCATTCCGGAATCTCGAGGTTTTGGTATAGGCCTGCTGCCAGTGTACAAACAAAAGCCTCTTTGTTAAAATTTATTAATGTTAACAAATTAGTTCTGGTGAACCAAAACTACCCAGACCTGTAACATAATGTGTTTCCCAAGTTGTTTTCTTATATTCATTTAGTGAGTTTGCTGTGCTCATGCCACCACAGCATGAGCTTCCATTTCAGCTTTATGCTAAGTTCAGTTCCATACAAAACCTTCCTGTATGTTCCTTTTTTAGACAGTATTGTTATATGTATTAAATGTATTAATACTAAAAGCTGAACAAAAATAACAACACCACACAGTGCCTTTTCAGGAGAACTGATCAAAAAGTAGAAAATGTATATTTAGAATTTATTTTAAATGATTTATTATTTATGCTTCTCTTAATCAGATTTCATGTTATTTGTTTTTTGTTTGTTTGTTTTTGAGACAGGGCTTTACAGGGCCTCCATTATGTTAAACTTATCAGACTGCATATCATCAGGTTCACTACGTACAGGACTGGAGTTGTTGTATTAAAACTTGACAATAGTTCTAATAATTCCACGTTAGCCTGTAACCTTAGTTGACTTATGTTCCTCGCTCTAATTATGACATCTTGTTTTTCTAGTCGAGGAGATTCCCCAACAGGAGGCAGCCTTGGGTCTGGGAAACTCCATAGACTCCTATGACGTTAGACCTAGCCAATCGGCTTAAAGGTGAGAGAGAGTAATTCATTGCCTAGATAGTCTAAATGTTGCAAGCGGGCATTTGTGGTTTTCCCCATACAAAAACTGCTCCAGGAGGCTGCCCACGGTCACAGATCTAGCTCCCAAGTCTGGCTGCATCCCTAGCCGGCTGGCCCTGAAAAATCCGAGGGGAATAAAACTGCCTCTGTTTGCCCTGCACTGCTGAGAACCTCATTATCTGTGTGACTCCAGACCCAATATATGGAGATTTAGTAAATTCTGCCACAGGTTAACTTCCGGAGGAAACACTCTTCAAATAGTGTCCGCCCATCTTCCAATTTCAAGTATGCTTTGCGACGGAATGCCAAGCTTTATCTACTTCAATCATTTCTCCATTAGTGTAGGGCCGGGGCTTCCACCATGCCACTAACGCCTCAACTGATTTTCTTCGTTAGTTTTATTAGGTACACACTTCATCGATTTCTAAAATGACATTTAGGATGTCACTATTCATGAACTGCACAAACGTCACGTTACTGTCTTCTTATCCTCACGTAAGGTTTTGTGGTCCCTTCAGGAAGGGAAAAACAATGAGCGTGAGCGAGGAATGACAATCAGACCATCCCAGTTTTGGTACCAGTTGGGCCAGGACTTCTAGAGTCTGACCCAGATCATTTTATTTTAGCCATATTTAAACACATCAAAATTTGGGGGGAAAAGTTTTCTGATGCCAATTAACTCAGTCCCTAGTGCACAACAATTTAAGGCGTGTTTACACTGAGATTCTTCACAAAATACACCTGGCTTCTTTCACAAGAATGGGTACTGTTGACTCAGAGTGCCTAAGATTTGGGGTCTAGGGTGCTTGACTGAGGTGTCAATGCCGTGGGTACCAGGATTGGCCCGGCTCTAAGATAACATAGAAGTCACTTAGGCTGTTGAAAAGCACAAGTGACATCACTCATAAGAATGGGTTTATGGTCTAGAAGCAATGTTCAAGATCTAGGGGAAAAGGGTCTGGGATAAGTAAAACATAAATTCTGGGGATATGGGCAGAACCTGTCTCATCAGACAGCAAAGCACCACCAGGTTTTAAAACCACACCATTCCTGGCATTCCAGGAAAAGCAGCCCCGCACTCATTCTATCGAAGAGGTAAGCTGTGTGTTTAACCTTCCTGGATTCTCCAGGGCTAATCTAATCTATGTGCATGTTATACCCAATTCGTGAGACCCCCAAAAGACCACCAGGAGTTGATCGAGTCCATTGTAAAACATACAAGAATCTCTACTCGAAGCTCAAGCTGGACTCTCACAGACACAGCTGAGAGCCCCGAGCTCCGGATTGTGGGTGACTTATAGGTCCCAGTCCCTCCCAGCATGCCCAAAGCAGGGGATTCTAGCCTGGCAAGGTTCTACTGGTTAATACAGAAAAGGCGGATGCTACATTTCAAAACTGCTTGCTATGGGAAAGTGCCAGGACCATGAACTTTGTTCTCTTTTGCCTTTGCCGGGGGTGGGTGGGCGGGCGCGTGAGGGGAAAGGGTCAGCCTTGGGCTTCAGTCCTGTCTGGACTGATGGCCTGCTGCTAGGGGAGAGGGGGTCGATTATCTCCAGGACAAGGCCACCCACCCAGGTCAGTTTCCTGGCAACAGTACCCCTAAGGAGCAGCAAGGTCAACTAACCTGATATGTTTTAAACTTTTTAGCTCAGTACCCCAAAAACCTAGTTTTTATTTCTTTGGTCTCTCATGCACAAGGCCTTTTTGCCTTCTACAAGGTTTAATTTTAGTGTATACATTCTAGTCATTATAAGTTTATACAAAAAAAATACAGTAAGATTTTGTAGTGGTTTGTAATATCTCTTTGCTGCTTTGTTTTATGGTTTTGAAAAATGCAGAGATAAATTTTCCACCTACTTTTCAGCTGGGAGGTTTGCACAGGAATTTGTTTGTTGGTTGGTTTTTAGTTTTTGGTTTTTCAAGACAGGGTTTCTCTGTGTAGCCTTGGCTGTCCTGGACTTGCTATGTAAAACAGCCTGGCCTTGAACTCACAGAGATCCACCTGCCTCTGTTTCCCCTGAGTGCTGGGATTTAAGACGGTTTGACACCACTCTTGGCTTGCCCAGGAATTTTACCCTACAGTTTTCTTGTCACTTTTACCCATTTTAGTAACTGTATGAACAATGTTACACTGTCAGTTATTTTTAAATGGTGTTACATGTTACACAGCAGATCTTGTGTGAAAGAGTTTATTTGGGGGAAGGGAAGCAGAAGAGCGTTAGGGCCTGAGCGAGCCCTGAGGGCAGGGACAGAGCCAGAGGTGGGGGAGGGGGTGCCCTGACAGAGAAAGAGGAGAGAGCAAGAGAGGAGCAAGACAGAGAGTGAAGAGGCAGGGTCCTTTTATCCCAGCGCCTGGCAGCTGCCACCAATGATGACATCACAGGGGCTAAGCAACCTAGGAGCGGGCCAGGGCATCGACTTGAGAACTCACATACTACATCACATATCTTTCACCTGTGAGATTGTTTTTTTTGTTTGTTTGTTTTTCTTTAATAAAATAGCAACTTCTAAGATGCCAGCATGGTCACATAATTCTCTCTCCAAAGCAAGGATAGATGTTTGGGAAAGAAGTGCACGTCGCGATTAGCTTACGTCACCATGACAAACTTAATAAGAATCCTCCACAGGATTTCTGATGCAAATTATCTTTCTCTTAGATTGGAAAATAGCTTTCCCAAACAGGCATAGTATCGCACTTCTGTAATCCAGCACTCAGGGAGGCAGAGGCAGGTGGATCACTGTGAGTTGGAAGCCAGCCTGGTCTACAAAGCGAGTCCACGACACTGAAGGCTACACAGAGAAACCTTGTCTTGAAAAACAAAAAAACAGAAACAAACAAACAAACAAAAATCTCTTCAGCCAGCACCAGCTGCTCCTCTCCCAGAGGACCCAGGATCAATTCCCAGCACCCACATGACAGCTCACAACTGTCTGTTACTCTAGTTCTAGGAGACCCGACACCCTCACACAGACATCTGAACAGACAAACACCAATGGACATGAAATGAAAATTTAAAAAACAAAAACAAAACAAAAAAACCCACAACTTTGCAAAGGGCTGGAGAGATGGCTCAGAGGTTCAGAGCACTGGCTGCTCTTCCAGAGGTCCTGAGTTCAATTCCCAACAACCACATGGTGGCTTACAGCCCTCTATAATGGGATCTGGTGCTCTCTTCTGGTGAGCAAGTATATGTGCAGGCAAAACACTGTTTACATAAAAAATAAATCTTGAAAAAAGAAAAAATAGATTAAAAAAACAACAACAGCTTTCCCATAGCATTACTTTAATTGTTATCCAGGATCACGGGACCCTCAGAGACCACCAGGAGATGACTTGATGCAAGAGCAAGACAGCTTTATTACAAGAGTAATGGAATTCAGGACCCAAGTCTCACTGATGTAGAGAGGTGAGACCCCGAGCTCTGAGTGAGCAGGGTTTTTAAAGGGAAAGACTGCAAGCAGGGGGTTTCCATGACAGCAAGCAGGGGGCACATGCCTTGACTTTATAGGATTGGGTAAAAGTCAGAGGATCGAGGTGACCTTCTCTGAGGCACATAATCACAATTGCCTAAGGCATATAATCACAACTGCTCTTCTTCTAAACTATGTCTGGAACACTGGGGAGAATTTTCCCAGCCAATTCTCATTAATTATTGCCAGGGAAATTGTCTTTATTTTCTATCAAGTATTTATTCTGTGATATTTCCTGGAGGCTGTTGCTAGTAGAGTTAACTTTGTTTTCTGCCAAATGCACCTTCTGTGATATTTCCTGGTACCTGAGTTCAGCTCCTGGTCAAGATGGCTCCTCATTTCAAAATGGAGTCACCCAGGCTAACTTAAAATCTTCATAATCTACCTTATATTTTATACATCTCTTTTACCTCTTTACCTTTGTATATCCTCTTCCTAAAATAACAATAAAGTATTAAAACTACTTTTATTTATCCATTCTTAAGATTTGTTTTTTAAATTATGTGTACGGGTGTGGGTGTGGGCCTGTGAGAGCTGGTGCCTGTGGGGGTCAGAGGCTTTACGTGTCCTGGAGCTGGACTTACAGGCAGCTCTGAGCTGCCTGACGTGATGCTGGAAATCAAAACTGGGTCCTCTGTAAGAAGCCTCGAGGCCACTGAGCAATCCCTCCAACCCCATTTCAATGTGCTGTTACTGTGCGAGTATGAGCTACATGCGTGAGCGCAGGTTCACGTGTAGTGGGGTTGATCCTCACGTTCTACCTTGCTGCAACAGGGGAACAGGGGCCCTCCTTGTTTCTATGGCTGCCGGAGATACTCCTGGCTACCTGGCCCACAAGCCTCTGGTTACCTCCCATCCACCTCCCGTCTCACCGCAAGCGTGAGATTACAGATGTGTGCCACCACGTCCAGCTCTTCTCTTAGTGGGGGCCATGGAACCCAGGCCATCAGGCGTCCGGAACAAGAGCTGGCTCAGGAAGCAACGTACAGAGATGCAAGGGGCTAAGTCGGCCCCACGGTTGAAAGAGAACGACTCTGTTAGGAACTGCATTTTGATGGGCGACTTGCAAATTTCGTTAGAGAATGTTCTGTTTTTCAAAAGTCTGTTTGATTTTTTACTTTACCCGTATGTGTGTGGGCGAGAACACGCATGTGTGCACTACGTACGTGTGGGTACCCTCGAAGGCCAGAAGAGAGCTGGTTGTCCTGCAGCTGGGGTTGCAGGCAGTTATGAGGCGCCCAGTGAGTGCTAAAAACCAGCCCCGGGTCTTCTGTGAGAGCACGGATGCGGACATAGAAGGTGGCCTTCTAGAGCGAGGATGTGACGGGAACGTCTTGGCGCGTGCTCATGATGTCTGCAGAAAAGGCAAAGGCCTGGGAGGAATATTCTGGGCTCTTTTCACATGACCAAAGATGGTAAGCCCTGACCCCAGGCGTACTTCCTCTCGGAACTTGGTTTTGCTTAAGCTAACTTAAGCAACTTAAATGTCACCTCCTGTTTTGCTTGCTTTAATAGTAAGAATGAGAAGTGCTTTGTTTGCTCTGCTCTTTAGCTCAACCGCCTGGAGTCCCCCGGGCCCTCTTGCAGGTACACTGGAGTACCTGTCCATCCACGGAGGCTTAGCCTTGCTGGCCACTGCAGGCCAACATCTGCAGTCAACTTCCTTTCAAGACAGGCTTCTAGAACTTTGCTCAGAGGACAGCAAAGTTCTCATCAATAAACTGCTGAGAAACATGGCTAACCTATCTATATGCTAAAAAAAAAAAAAGAAAGAAAGAAAGCAAGAAAAAAGGTACAAGTTTTTTTTTTTCCTTACCACACACAGAAATAACTAAAGATGGATCAAAGTTTAAAATAAACTCTGAAACTTTGAAGCCCCTGGAATATATGGGAGACATTTCAGGACAATGATGTAGACAATTTTTGGGTTTTCGAGAGAGAATTTCTCTGTCGCCCTAGCTGTCCTGAAACCTACTTTGTATGTAGAACAGGCTCTAACTCAGAGATCTGCCTGCCTCTGCCTCCCAAGTGGTAGGATTAAAGGCCTGCACCACCACCAGCCAGCTTCGTTTTTCTTTTTAAAGAAGAGGACATCAAGTTAGAGGAAAAACATGTTGGGGGCAGGGGAGGGAGAATGAGGATAAATACGATCAAAATACATTGTACACATAGATGAAATTCTTACAGAATAGCCTAAGTTTTGTAAAAGAGAGAAAATATAACCTAAAACATCTGTAATGAACATCACACTAATTGCCAAAACACTGAGACCATTTCTTGGAAGAACTGGAACAAACAAGGGTTCCCACTCCCTATGTGACATTCTTATTCAATATATTGCTCAATGTCTCACCTGGAACAGTAAAACAAGGTAAATAAAAGGGACACAACACAGAAAGCAAGATTTCAAACCAGCTTTATTTGCAGATGACATGAGCTCATAGATATAAGGTCCAACATTCTACCAGAAAACTCTTGGACCTGATAAACAATTTCAACAAAGAAGGATACAGTCAACATGCAAAAGCCGGCAGCTTTCTACAGAAAAAAACAATGAACTAGTTGAGAGGAACAAAAAATCATGAAAGAATCCAATTAACAATAGCTTGCAAATCAGAGAAAATAAACCTAATCAAGAGAGTGAGAGATTTCTATAATGAAAACTTTAAGAGACTAAAGAAATAAATAAAAGCCAGACTTGGTGGCACACACCTTTAATCCCAACACTTGGGAGGCAGAGGCACTTGATCTCTGAGTTTGAGGCTAGCCTGGACTACAGAGAGTTCCAGAACAGCCAGGGCTATACAAAAAAAATCCCTGTCTTAAAAGACCAAAAGGAGTCCATATCATAGTCAGTCCCGACTCCCCTTACTAGGGAACCCACATGTACCCTGAGCTGCCCTCTGCTACATCTGCGCAGGGGCCTAGGTTCAGTCCAGGCACGGTCCTTGGTTAGGGCTTCAGTCTCCATAAAGTTACTTAGCTCTCTTGGTCTTCCTGTGGAGCTCCTGTCACCTCCAGGTCCTTCCGTCCTTCCCCCCACTTTCCCACAAGACTCCCTTGATGAACTGGAGTGGGGAGGGACTCCTCTTTTCTGAGGAATAGGAAAAAGGGATGAGGAAAGAGGGAGGGAGGGTGGGATCGGGAAGAGAGAAGGGAGGGGAGCATAAGCGGGATATAAAGTGAATAAATAATTAATTCAAAATCTAAATGAAAAAAGATCAGTAATAAAAAACAAAACATCAAAAATAAACAGATAAATAAACAGATAAACAAACAAAAAGGATGCTACAAGTTAGGAAGCCTGCTTGTGCTCGTGGATTGGCAGAATAACTGTTTGAAAATAGCTGAGTATATAGGAAAAGAAGAATCCTTAATTCTGCTGGAGAGATGGCTCAGTGGTTAAGAGCACTGGCTGCTCTTCCAGCGTTCCTGAGTTCAATTCCCAGAAACCACATGGTGGCTCATAACCATCTATAGTGAGATCTGGTACCTTTCATGGCCTGCTGGAACATACGCAGGCAGAATAGTTTATACATAATAAATAAATAAATCTTTAAAAACCTCTGCTGCTGAGAATTAAAGCTGTTCAGCCACTGTGGAAATCAGCATGAAGGTTCTTAACAACAACAACAAAACATATGACCCAGGGATACCATTCTTTGTTATACTTTCAGAGGGCTCTCGGTCAACCTATCGAAGAACTCACAGCACTGCGGTACTCACAGTGCCCAGGAAATGCCAGGTGTCCACCAGCAGATGGGCAGATAGAGAAAACGTACCTGTGGTGGCACAGCCTTTAATCCCAGATCCTCTGGAGGCAGAGACAAGTAGATGTTTGTGAGTTCTAGGCCGGCTAAGACA
This sequence comes from Rhombomys opimus, assembly GCA_010120015.1. Taxonomy (NCBI): domain Eukaryota; kingdom Metazoa; phylum Chordata; class Mammalia; order Rodentia; family Muridae; genus Rhombomys; species Rhombomys opimus. The sequence goes on from REGO01000060.1 coordinate 5,723,011, forward strand.
TAGCGAGGCCTTCTTTAAAATCACGAGTACATTCGTAAAATCCAGCAGAATTTCATGCAGTCACCATGAAAAATCAAGTGACATTTTCAGGAAAAGCAAGTGAACTGGAAAACATTTTGCTAAAATGGCTCAGGCTGGCGATGACAAACACTTCACGCTTTTCCTTTGGTGAAAATCCTGCATTAAAACATCTGAGTGGGTTTGTGGGGCTGGGAGGGCATAAGAGCGCACGTGATGGAAATGGGTGATGATGCAACAGAAGGCATCATCTGGGAAAGGAAAGGGGAGCAGTGGGAACACAGTGTTCAGTGCCAACCTCAAAACCAGCAAGAAGCTGACACTGTAAATTTAAAATGAAAATGAAGATGGGATGTAGGTTAGTGGCAGGACACTTGCCTAGCAGAAAGAGGGGCCCAGGTTTAAGCCCCTAGCTCAGAGAAAACTGAAAGAATGAAAGACCTTATTACCCAAAGCAATACAGTGTACACTGCTTGGCTTGCCAGAGGCCCTCAAGACCAGACTTCAGCTGGCAAATCTGAATTAGACAGGTACCACATGATACCATCTAAACAGAGAGAAGAATGAACGGAGAAGAAACAAACAGCTGCGGAGAAATCAGCGATATTGGTAAGATAACTGTCATTTACATGGCGGCTGGCGAGCAGGAGACGGCAAGGTGTGATGAGGGCATCAGAGAGACGACAGCCCCGAATGGTGGCCTTGAACTCCTGGAGCTCCACCGGCCCCCACCTCCCTAATGCTAGGATTAAAGATGTGCCACGAGCAGCCACGGACCTTCTCCACTGCAAAGCACACTTTATGGGAGAAGTGCAGCACTCTAATTTCCTTACATCCAAGAGCTATGTCACGGGCAGCCAGGGCCCGACCACTCAGGACAGACAGGTGACATCTGTTCGGATGAGCACAACACCAACGCAATAGGCGTGACCCACCGCTTAACTACTCACGTCTTACTGATGACTCTTTGGAAATGAATAACGAAAAATCCGTAACGCAGAGGTCTCGGATAATGAGATGGTTATTAAAAGAGAAAATAGGTTGTGCCTTTTATATGACTTTTATCTATTTTCACAGGTGCTGTGTGTGAGTGCTTGCCAGCATGCGCGTATGTCAACTGCATGAACACATGGTATCCACTGAGTCAAAAGAGGGCACTGGACATCCCGGAACTGGAATTACGGGTGTTTGTGAGCTACTGAGTGGGTGCTGAGACTCGAACCCGGGTCCTCGGCAAGAGCCTCAGGTACTAAGCAGCACTGAGCCATCTCCCCAGCTCCTAGTCTGTGCCTTCCATACTATTTCCCTCAAGATGTGAATTTCATGGAACAGGATGCATTCATCGCACCAGGCTTTTCACATTGTTTTAATGTGTGAGTTTTCACGTGACTTTAATGCCAGTACTCTCCAGGCAAAGGCAGGGGATCTCTGAGTTCAAGGCCACTTCAGTGGCACAGTGCACTCCAAATCAGCCAGGGCTACATAGTAAGATTCTGTTTCAAAAGAAAAAAATGTCAGCTGGCTTGTTTTCTGCTGCTCGGGGGTCTTTTATTAAATTTGTGTGTCTGTCCAATGCGTGCAATGCCCGTCACCATGTGAGTCCTGCGAAATAACTCCAACCCCCTGGAATGGACAAGCTCCTTCATCTGCTGAGCCACCTTACCAGCTCTTTTTGGTTTAGGTTTTATTTTGTTTTGGCAGAGGGTAAGAGTTCGAGACAGGATTTCTCTGTATAGCCTTGACTGTCCGGGAACTTGCTCTGTAGACCAGGCTTGGCCTCGAACTTCCAGAGATCCTCCTGCCTCTGCCTCCGGGGCGCTGAAATTAAAGGAGTGTGACACTACCACTGCCCAGCTTGGGCTTTGCTTTTTAATAGTTTTGCTTTGCTTGGCTGTTGTTGTTTATCTGATTCTCACTCTATAACCTGGACTATCCTCAAATTCATGGCAGTTCTGTCTCTACCTCCTGAGCACTGAGATTAAGCCACCACCACTGCGTTCGGCTTCCAAGTGACTAGGAATTTTCCTCTGGGCTAGAGAGATGGCTGAGCGGTTCAGACAATGTACTCATCTGCAGGATGCATGGTCCGTTCTTGGCACCCAAGCCACGAGGCTCGGCACCCCTGTGACTCCAGCCTCGTGGGAGCCGATGCCCTCTTCTGATCCCTATGGGCACCTACACCAAGCGACAGATGTCGGTATTTCAGCACTGAATAAATAAAGCGGCACGGAAGTAAAAGTGAGTCCTAAGTTCTTTTTTCTATTTCTAACATTTTGAACTTTTTGACTCAGTGTGTACTAGTCTCTTGAATTTATTTACTTAGCAGCGGTAGTTTTGCGACGGTACCTGTTAGCCCTGCTGGCCTGGAGCTCACCGTACACCAGGCTGCTCTCAAGCGCACAGACCTCTGCCTGTCTCTGCCCCTGGCTGCTGGGCTTAAAGGCGCGTGCCACCATGCCTGGCCGGACTAATTTTACCACGTGTTTTAGGCAGTGATAGGCTTCCTCCGGGTGGACAAGCATTCCACCCCAGTGCTACCCTCCCGTCCTCTGAAGGGCACTTCTGGAGACACGAGCCTACGGGAGGTTGCTGTCCCCTGCTCAGGGTCCCGCTTCGGCTCTCCACCGGTGTCTCCTCGGCCTTCAGGAAGGCATCGCCACATTCAGTATTTATATGGATTACCCCATCCGAAGTCCCGAGGAGGCCACGGAGGTGCTCCTGAGAGGCTCGACGCGGGGTGTGTGTGCTTCCGCGCTTCTGAAGGCGACTGGCTCGGGGGCGCCGGGGCGTCACTGCGGCTTCTCCCTGTGAGACCTCATGTGGGCCTGGCAGTTCCCGGAGCGGCTGAAGGTCTTCCCGCAGTGCGCGCACTCGTAGGGCTTCTCGCCGCTGTGGGTCCGCTCGTGCTTGTGGAGGGTGCTGGGGCAGCTGAAGGCGCGGCCGCACTCGGCGCAGGCGTAGGGCCGCTCCCCGGTGTGCGTCCTCCGGTGCACCAGGATGGAGCTGGAGCTGGTGAAGACCTTCCCGCACTCCTCGCACTCGTAGGGCTTCTCCCCGCTGTGGGTCCTCTTGTGCCTCTGGAAGGAGCTGGCGCGGTTGAAGGCCTTCCCGCACTGGGCGCAGGCGTAGGGCCGCTCGCCGGTGTGCGTGAGCTCGTGCCGCTGGAGGGCGCTGCGGCAGCGGAAGGCGCGGCCGCACTGGGCGCAGGCGTAGGGCCGCTCGCCGGTGTGCGTGCTGCGGTGCAGGCGGATGGAGCTGGAGCTGGTGAAGGTCCGGCCGCACTGGGCGCAGGCGTAGGGCCGCTCCCCGCCGTGGACGCGGACGTGCGTCTGCAGGTAGGCGGCGCGCGTGAAGGTCTTGCCGCACTGGCGGCAGGCGAACGGCCGCTCGCCGGTGTGCGTCTTCGCGTGCCGCTGGAAGGAGCTGGGGCAGCTGAAGGCGCGGCCGCAGTCCCGGCAGGCGTAGGGCCGCTCGCCCGTGTGCGTGCGCTCGTGCCTCTGCAGCGAGTTGGGGCTGCTGAGGGCCTTGCCGCAGTGCCGGCACTCGTAGGGCCCCCCGGCGCCGGGCGGCCCCTCGGGGAGCCGGAGGGAGGCCTGGCTGGCGAGGGCCTCCCCGCACGCCGCCGCCGCCGCCGCCGCCGCCGCGCGCTCGCCGGGCCCGGCCCCCGCGTGCGCCACCATGTGCCGCCGGAAGGTGGCCAGCGAGAAGAAGGCCTGGCCGCACTCCCCGCACTCGCGGTACGCGTCCTCCCGCTCGTGGATCTTCGCGTGGACGCGGAGGGAGCTCAGGCGCCCGAAGGCCTTGTCGCACGTCTCGCACCTGAAGGGCCTCTCCTGGGTGTGGGTCCTCGCGTGTCTGCGCAGGGAGCTCGAGCAATTGAAGGCTTTCCCGCAGTCCCCGCACCGCTGGCTTCTCTCTCCACCAGGAGCGCGCTCCCGGACCCGAGGCGTGGAAGTGCCCGCGTCCTCACCCGGTGGGCAACTCCCATCTTTAGCGAGGCCTCCTTCGCGCGCCTCGGGTGAAGAGGGGGATTTAAGGGCCTCTCCGCATCCCTTCGGCGCGCAGGGCCCGGATCCCCTATGGGTCATAAGGTGCCTCTGAAAGTTCGCCAGGGACACGAAGAGCGATCCGCAGCTTTTGCATTTATACCGAGTCTCTCTCGTGGGCACCCTCTCGACTTGAGGTCGCTGCGTCTTCCCACCGTCTTCTCGGCGCTCGGGCGGCCTGTGTTCGCTGTGAGTGCCCACGTGCCTGTGAAGAGACTTTTCTTCCTTCCTCAACTTGAGATCTGGCATCCGGCTTCCTTCACAGGGACCGTGTCCTTCTCTTTCTGAAGATCTCTCTACCGCAGGCCTTCGGTTAAAAAAAAAAAAAAGTGAGGCACACTATTCAGGTCGAGCCAGAGTCACCTGGGGAGGAAGCTCAATTGAGATCTGCCGTCCTCAGACTGGCCTGTGGGCATATCTACCTGGCTCTTCTTGATTAGTGATCAGGAAGGCCCAGCTTCACTGACGGCTACTCCTGAACACATGGTCCCAGCTGTATGAGAAGGCAAGCTGAGCAAGCCATGGGGAGGGAGGGAAGTGTCCTGACTCAAGTTCCTCCATGACTCCCACAGCGATACACTGTGACCTGGAGGTGGAGGATGAAATGATCCTTTCCTCCTCCAGTTGCTTTGGTCAGTGTTTTATTTCTTGAAGTTTTACATTCATTAGCATGAATGATGAAGGAACTTCTGCAGCTTTTCAATACATGCGCACTCTATACTGTCAGGAAAAAAGCAGAAGGCTCTTGGGACTTATTGGGCATAAAGTAGGTAACTGTTCTGTAAAGCGTTGGAATGCAACTAATATCAAAGCACTAGTATTCAGATTTGGGGCATCTTGACAGAGACTGACACTGAAGTAGCATATATGCAAAAATTAAAAATGTAATTGTAAAAAATCGAAAGACAAGTCTGAAACAGGACTTACTACTTATGGGGTTTGGGTTTTTGTTGTTACTGATGTTTTTATTTTGTGAACAGTATATCTCTATCGTCCCAGATACTAAAGACTTTAAACAGATTAATCACGTGAATCCATAGGTTGAATCCAACTTCAATGACATCATGATAAACCATGATATGTTTACATATATATATTATATATATATATATATATATATATTCAGACTTTATGTCACACTACTGGGAACTATTTCCCCTACTGAATACAAATTACCTTAGGTCTCTTCCGAGAGTTTTGTGCTGACCTTCAATGTGCTGACCTTCCCACTGTATTCCTAAAATGTAAACCAGAGAAAACAGCGGAAATTACCATAGCTGGAAAAGTTACTGAATTCTGTTTCCATGTCTCTTCCCATTTGCTAAGTCACTGAACATGGCTAGTGAGACTAAGTCACTGAACATGGCTAGTGAGACTAAGTCACTGAACATGGCTAGTGAGACGCGACTTTCCTTAAACGACGATGGGAAGGAAGGCAGTCACCCTTACCCACGGCGCTCAGGTTCCTCACGGTCTCCAGCATCACATCCCTGTAGAGAGTCTTCTGAGACGGATCCAGCAGAGCCCACTCCTCCTCGGTGAAGTTCACGGCCACATCCTCAAAGGTCAGTGACTCCTACAACACGATACACAGAGGAGGATCCGTGAGACAGGTAAAGCTGGGTGTCTAGGCTCGGTCTATGAGCAGTTTCTTTGATTCTGATCTACGAGTGTCTAGTCGGGATCTTACTCTCTCACGACATTAACACCGCCTCACAGAAACAAATTACACAAAGGAAGTTGCTAAGGGCAGCGGCAAACCGTGAGCAGCCCTCTGAGAGTAGGAGGCACAGTAAGGCAAACCGTGAGCACCCCTCTGAGAGTAGGAGGCACAGTAAGACCTGACCCTAAATCACTTGCAGTTTTTCCCTACAAACGTCTACTGCTGTCAACACAACTCTGCTCCTGAGGGAGCCCTATGACAGTACGCCTTAGAGCGCTTTCTTTTAGAAATGGCTCAGCACATAAGGCACTTGCTGTACAGCTGAACCCATGGTGCACACATAGCCACACACACACAATATGCAAATAAGTAAAAATAATAAAATAAAATTTAAAAGGTTTTATTTTTACATTTGACCTTTGCTTCTAGTTGATAAATGAAAACTTGGAAGGGTTTTCATAACACTAAATAGCTTATTTTCCCTAAATATTTATGCAATGGATTTACTATTGCTAGGCATAATGTCACAACCTTTAATCCCAGTACCTGGGAAGAGACAGGTGAGTTCCAGGACAGCCAGGGATACACAGCAAGAACCTGTGTCTACACACACACACACACACACACACACACACCTTCCCTTCTTAGTCCCTACCACACGTATATACTTGGATACATCATTCCAAGTTGGTACATGTCAATTTTAGCCCACTATGTATTAACTCTAAGCATATAGAAATGTGTATCATGTTTCCTCTACAAATATAAGTGTGACGTAACACAACCTCACTCTTCTAATGGGAAAGGTGACATTTACTAAGTTCTGTCATATGTGCACGAAGAAAGGTAAAGTGGTACATAACCTTAGAAAGAACCCAAGAAGTCAACCAATGGAAGAATGGACAAAATTCTGGAAAGCCTCCAGGAAACATTTCAGGAACCAACAGAGCTACTTTTCAAATCTCCTGACAAGTACCAAATGTCAGGAACTGATTCAGTGGTAGAGCACATTATCATAAATAGACTTAGACTAGAAAAATAACACAGAAAATGTCTACCACTGGTCAAAGCCTTCTACTCAAGAAAGCAACGAGGGAGCTGGAGAGACGGCTCAATGGTTAGGCACAATTATTGCTCTTTTATCAAGCAGCCTGTAACTCCAGCCCTAGAGGACCTGACACCTTCCTCTAACCTCTGCAGGACTGCATTCGTGTGCACAAACCCCACACATAATTTAAAAATAATAAAATAAATGTTTAAAAAAGAGAAACAGCAACAAACTGTACAGTGGTATACAACTGCATCTCTATAGAGACAGTATCCTTTAGCCCAGGCACTTCGAGGCCAGCCTGAGAAACAAGAGCAAGAACCAGTTTCCAAAAACAGAATGAGAACAACTAATAGCCTGCTCACCCACATCAAGGATTATCAGGTCTGTTATTCCAGATACTTGAATGGCAGGCTTCTACAAGGGACAGGAAGTAGCTTCAGGTGGCCAACATTTATATGGAAAATTGATTAATGATAAGGCATACATCGCACACACAGAGGGCCAAAACACTTTTATAAAGATAAGGGCACGACCTACTACCTACATGAAAACAAACTACCTCCTTCTAGGCTACGGACAGTAGTCTACTGACTGTGTGTCAAGGTGGGAAATGTAACTACAGAACTTTCCCATACACAATTCTCTGATACAAAAAGAAGAAAAAAAAAAAGAGAGAGAGAGAGAGAAGGTATCGTGGTGTATGTCTGTAATCATTAAGACTCAGAAGCCTGAGAGAGGAGTGTCATCATTTTGAGAACAATCCATTACAATCTGAGACCAGGCTTCGTACATGGTAAAACAATGCTTCACAATAAAACATGCAAGAAAAATTGTAAAGGAGTAGTTCATGAATGAAGAAACATTTGACAGATTTAATCTTAATAAAATTAAAGGACAGCAAAAGTAGAAGAATGTATCTAGGATACCAGTGAGATAAAACAAGTCTGAGTCTGAGGCCATTCTGGTCTACATAGCACATTCCAGGCCTATATGATGAGTCTCTGTCTCCAAAAACAAAAAAGTATGTGTAGAACTAAAAGGAATGTTATTTTTAAATTAGGAAAACACTGTACGACTTAACAGAAAATACAAGAACATACAAGAGAACAGGTCCATCTCCTTGGTAATGAGGAAACAACCAGACAAACCAACAAGGAATCTGGTCACCAATGGGAAAGATGGATGTAAGTCAAAGGATGGGATAATTAGGTGACTCTAATGTCTACCCAAGGAGCAACTATGAATCTTCAGAAATTCTAAGGACATTCCACATTGCTGTCATTATGAAACCATTTTCATTCTCTGAGAATACTTTTCCTGATACAAAGTTAAAAGTAGTAACTTGGGCTAGAGAGATGGCTGAGCGGTTAAGAGCACTGTGATACATAAATCTTTAAAAAAAAAAAAAAAGTCGGAACTTACAGTGTAGAGTATGAGTATGCTACCAGAAAGTAGGAATTTACTGGTACAGTATGGCTCAGAGTAAATGAGGACACATACACAAATCAAAACATACACAACCAGGCAGCTGTGGTACCACTAGCCCTTAATCCCAGCACTCAGCAGGCAGAGACAGATGGATCTCGGCGAATTCCTGGCCAGCCAAGGCTACGTAAAGCCTGTCTCAAAAATGGATAAAAAGTAAATTCAAGAATGAGCAAGCTTTAAAAAAAAAAAAAAATGCTTTAATTCGTACTTTTTCTTTACCATATAATGTGGCAGTCTCAGATTCAAACTCAGATTTGTCAACAAAACCCACACTGAACCAAGAGGGAAGACTGGCAGTGAGCAGCAGGCCAGGGTCAATCAGACAGCCTTCTGGATCAAGGTGCTTGGCGTCAGGCCTGCCAACCTGAGTTTATTCACAGAATCCACACACTGAAAGAACTGGCGTCCCCAAGGCGTCCTCTGACCTCACCTCAACATACGCACCATCGCACATGAGTGTCCATGCACAGACAAACACAAGGTTAAAAAAGGGGGGGTTAAAAACTTTTCCCCCTAAGGCTGTGCTGGCCACCAGGCAGCAGAAATAAGGAAGGCCTGAGAGGAAGGAAGGCAGCCTGGCCTAAGATTTCAGACTTTCCCTGTGGCTAAGGGGGGATGGAGGGAGGAGGTCAGCCATGCAAATACTGAATGTCCAGCCCCTGAAAGGACGGAGTAGATACGGGTCCTTATTGCTTTAGCCAGATGTGCTGAGGAGGCTTAAAAGTCACTAGTGGGCCTCATTTCCATCCTCAGCACAGGAAGCAGATAGGATGAATGATGGAGAGACGGACAGACTGCAGTTGTACCTCAGGATCTGTGGCATCTGATTCCAGAAACTTCCAACATGCAAACGTTAAAGCCTTTTCTAAAAAACTGTACAGTGCTTGCAGGCCAGGGCGCATGACACCCCAGTTCCATCCCAGCACTACATACACCGG